>JAZDUA010000348.1:1345000-1600000 GCA_038098605.1 Gryllus longicercus
GTTTTCATTTCCTCACATCCTCATCCTCATTCTCGACTAAAGAAGTTAGGCGACATAAAATATAAAATATATTGCAAGTTTTAGTCATCTTTCTAAGGAGCAGATCTAGTGATTGCCGATGCCGCAACAATGCTTCAAGCAAAATACGGGCTGTTCCAAACAACACTATGCCTTGGGCTAGTTTTGAATGAAGTCGGAGTTAGGAGTTTTTCCAAAACATTTGTGCACCAGAGCTTCCCGGAGGTACGAGAATTAGCGTTACAGATCTGCCAGTGGTGGTTAATTCAGATTCTATCACGCCTTTTCAGCATTCGTACTTTGCTAGAATCTTTGCTCGAAAACTGCAGGAGGTGCTAAAATAAGGTGACACCATGTATATTTAAAATGTCAGCACCAGTAATTTTTAACTACTGTTAAGACAAAAAGGTACAGCAAAAATATAATTTTCCTTACATTAAAATTGCTAACAATTCCAAATGCAAATCCCTTTGTCCTGATAAAGAGGAGTTATTGGAAGAAGCGACAACTTTGACAGGTCGGAAAACAAATGTCCTGCAGGGCGATGGCTTATTATGATGCCCGATTATGCGAAAGGTGAATGATTTTGGATTGGGTAGCATCGTGGACTATCAGGATTCCGTCAGTAGCTGGTGCATGCGATGTAATTGAAGCTTGACGAAGAGTGCCGAGTATCGGGAGTTGGGTGGGGGCAGCGTGCTGCTATTAGGGTTTTGTTCGGCAGAGTCCGCGTCAATAACTAAGCTAAGAATACCGGCACTTTCATCTGATTTCATAAATTACCGGTTTGTTTGCTGCAAATATTTTTAGCATGAGCACAAATGTATCTTCCATTTTCAATGTAAAAGTTGTCTTACACCAGGATTAAAATTCCGATGCGTGCAAATCGGTTGTAAACTACACGCTATACACTGTCGGAAATTACATTAAATTGACAGTAGATTAATGTACGACTGTACATGAATCTTCATGTACCTTGTACATTACAAGGAGATTAAATTTAATGCTTAGATTAAAATCAATGTAAATTTAATTTACGACTGTACATTAAACTAAATGTACCTTGTACATTGAAATGAGATTAATATACTTGTACATTAAATTCATCTATAGTTTTCCTCATTCAAGAAATATTTTGAAGCGGTAAAATATATGTGATAGTTCGGACATACAGCCACCCCTCCTAATCCGAAATCCAGTGGCCACTACTGACTCACACCACTTCAATTCTCAACCGCTTATATCGCCGTGTCCAGAAGAACCGTTCTCGCGAGTAGTGAGCGCCAGGGTTGTGGCGTCAGGCTGGGGGGGGGGGCGAGAAGGGGGAAGTGGAAGGGGGGGGCGGCGTGGCCGATCATCCGCAGAAGAAAGGGGTGGCGTCGCACACGGTCGGATGTTTAACGTCTCTAATCAATCATCCCCATTTCGCCCCGGGGGCGAGGGCGAGGGCGCCGTGCAGGCAATTACGTGGCGTGCGTCATCAGCGCTCCCCGCGGCGCATCGCACGGGCGCCGATCGTAACCCGAGTGATTCCGCCGAAATGACGACAATTTACGCGGAGTTTCGATTACAGTTTTTCCGTCAAAAAAAGTTCATCGTGCTTCTTATAAGCGTGCCAGGGCTGAAGTAGAAGACTCTCAAAGGCCAGGTCTGGTTGTTTTCTTGACGGTGTTGTCACTAGCACTTGAGAAGCTAAATTTGGGTTAGTTTTCCCCGGGAAGGATTTAATAGAGGTCGGGCGAATTGTGTTTACAATCCTGGACCCAGCGTCGTAGCGTTCAACCATCGTCGTAGTGTTTTGCCAAAATGAAAATCAGAATTACTTTACACAGCACAATGAAATACACTGTATATTTGTACTTTGCAAATAAGAACTAAACATAACTAATATTCAGAACCCCAAATAAAAAAAATGTTAATTCAGTGACGAACTAGAAGTGTAAGATACTGACAAATCGCACGGTTATGCAATTATACTGCTGTAAGAATGGAATTAGAACTTTGCACATAAAAGAAACGAATAATTTTTCTGACAAGATTTAAAATAGAAAGAGAGCACTTATGCGATTTTAGGGTATAAGGTCAGAATGAGGGTAAGGATGATGATTCTTGATTATTATGCGTCATACTTCAAGAAAAATTATATCATTTGAATAGTAGCAATCTTGGATTCGTTTTTCTAACCCTTGAATGAAACTGTTAATAATGTGTCAATTTCTGGTGTGGTTGGAACTCAAGGAGAACGATATCTTAATTAGAATTGGCAAATGCTGCGCAAAAAATATTGATTTTAATGCACAAAAACTAACAAATAACTTAAAAAGGAAATTCATATACATTTGTGGAGTGCTAGAGGATCGCAAATATTAACGAGGAAGTAAATAATTCCTCTAACTCTGCAAACAAAAAGATATCCCTGAAAGTGGAAGATACTAGTGTCTTCAGAAGTTATGACGCAGGATGAAACTAAGATTTACTACGCTCAAAAATTGAACGGTTTGCAAAAATAAGAAATATATTTTCAAAACGTAACTATAATAAATAACTATATAAAACAGCACATGCTTTCTCGCATTATTTATAAATTTGCAATTTTCGAAAATTCAGAGTTCAACGAAATTGAGACCTGTGCCATGTTTAAGCCACTTCCCTCCTAGATGAGGGGAGAGAGGGATGATCAAAAAAAATTGGAGCCAATTTTGAGAACATTTTGAATTTTTTTAAAATACTCCCCCTCCGGGTTTGAGGCGTCGGTGTTCTTCAAGTTCGAAGGGCCTCGAGCTCGCCCAGATCGATCTGGGAAAATCAATTTTGGAAAAATCTTCTGAACGATTTAGGGGCTAGCGTTGACCATAAACGAACGTGTTAGCGTTAATCCATTTTGCAGTACCAAGCGCACACAAAACATGGCTTCTGTCTACACTACGTGTGAGAGGAAGTAATTTACTAGTACTATTACACGTGGAAATAACAATCATCCCTTTTTTGGTATCAGAGCTTCTCAACACGAGTTTCCTTCATGGAAAATGCCACTTTCTTTGCAGCAGTACAGTACTTTCTCTCTATTACGCAAGTAAGGTAAATGGCGAAAAGTTAAAATGACGGCGACAGGCGATTAACTCCGCCTTGATTACTTTCCGCAATGACGTAAACGTTGTCTTGGAAACGGTGACGAGTATTTTTTCCTCTGAGGATCTCATTCACGTTTTATGTTCTCGCCTGCTAAGGGTGTCACCCAACCTAAACCAATTGTCGCAAATGAGTATATTGCCACTAGCTTACCAAGAATTCTCGTAAAGACGTGGCAGCAACGATTAGATATTAAATTTAAAATCAATCAATTATTTTCATTTTATTTTGAACGAGATCCCTAGTTTCTTAATCGAAAACTTCCGTTAAAACTGGCGGGATTTTAATCGCAAAAAAAGTGGTTTAATACTGTTTGTGCCTTCCTCGAAACGTCCTTTTGTGTCAGATGGCTTTCGGATGCTTCGATTCCTTTTTCCTTTAAAGTACGAGAAAGTAACATCAGTACAGACATTCTATGCAGGCGTGAAATGCTTACATTATTCCTGCATTAGAAAATATATTATATATAATATATTTAATATATTAATATAATTAATATCCAATATAACTAAATATAATTATAATAAGTTATGATAAATATTAAATCCAATACAATTAAAATACATTACAACAATAATTTTCCAAGCTCATTTTACAAGAAAACCTGAAGATTCCCATGCCTGCAACTGTTTCCCTACGTCGTTTCCATTGGCTCGTGCTCACCTTCGTCCATTTCGCAACCACCTCACACTCCGGGCACATGAGCGCGCAGGAGCGACTCGTTTGGTGATCGTAAACCCGTCGCCGAGCAGCTTGACCCGTTTCTGGCCGCCCTTGTTTTCGCGTGATTGTGTGGGTCGAGGAGTTTTGTTCCCGGGAGAGGCCGATTCGCCACAAAGCGGCGCAAAAACAAACACGTCGCGTGAGACGACACCGGGACTTCCTGCGGGCGCCTCCGCGCACCAGCTCTCCAATTACAGACGCAGCTGCGCGAGGATTCAGGACCGGAAAACAACGGTAGCGAACCACACGAGACCAAACAACAAACGCTGTGATAACAATTGATCATTTGTCAGCTACATGATTGAGACGCTTGCTGTTTTATATAATTTATTCAAAAGTCGCAAAAAAAATGTTCAATACACAAATCTAAAGAATACTATACTTTTTTTTTTGGAATTAAAGTTTCTAAAGGTTCAAATAATGCTTTTAGCACTAAAAATTGAAAAAGAATTGTTGTAGAATAAGCCTTTCCGGTTTCCAATCTACAAAAGTACGAGTTACGATATAAGTTACTGATCTACCAGTGAAGAGCCACACCCAATTCTCGTTATGTGGCATTACGTAAACCCTACGTCCTTTGACTCCCACGTCAGCAGTGCCCTGACGCAGGTCACAAGTATCGAAATGCATTGTCATTGTAGCAGCTTTCCTTACATATTCCCATCAGTTCCTTCTTAATTTCTCGCCCTTACTTCGTAAGCAAGGAAAGTGGTGTAATCGTGCACCGGAAAATTTTCGACAGACACAGCCTATTGCCCAGGCCCTGGAGATAAAGTTGATAAATTTTGTCCCTATATATAGTAAACTCCTTCCTCCTAACAAGTTGTGTAGTCAGAATCCATGTTTTGTGGGTCCTTGATATCAAAAATCGATTGATGGCGTCCGTGCGTCCGTCCGTCCGTTCGGCCACTCGTCTGTGGTCAACGCTAGCACCTAAGCAGTTGCGCCTTTCTAAAGATTAGTAGTGTTCACGAACTTCTGCTTGCAATTAATGCAAATTATGAAAGAAAGATTTTCTCAAAAACTTCCCAAAATTTTTTCTTTAAAGTTTTTCCGTGGATACAAGGGACGCTTAAAATAATGGCGCAGGTCTAATTTTCTTTTAAATCTAAAATTTTCGAAAATTGTAAAAATTAGAAATAATGCAAAAATGTATGTGTTGTTGTAGCACCACTAGTTCAACTAACAATTCCTGAGCTCAAATCGATGTTTAATATTAGA
Organism: Gryllus longicercus; assembly: GCA_038098605.1. Lineage (NCBI taxonomy): Eukaryota > Metazoa > Arthropoda > Insecta > Orthoptera > Gryllidae > Gryllus > Gryllus longicercus. Next base: position 1,350,092 of record JAZDUA010000348.1, read on the forward strand.
TGAAAGAGATACAAAGATAATTAAACATTCCTACCAAAATGAAACAGCAACATCGTGTAATTGTAAAACATGTGTAAAACTGAACACGTCAGTGGGTGCTGAAGTATTGAGAGAGAGACGTAGTTATGTCGAATTTCATATTGGAGTTGGAAACGTTAGAAGAAACTTTGCTTTAGAACTTCAGCTCCAAGAAAACCATTTCTGTGAGGACGAAAACATGAGAATCATAGTTTTTCAGTGGCTTTAATATTCAAACTGATTGCAGTGAATATTCAACGTCGAGTACATGAATGTGTCAGCTGGTCAAAGATAAAGCTAATCCTTTAACGAGACAACTTGCGTCGAAGTAGCTGATAACATACTGGTTGAAAGTTGCCCAAAGCTTGTTACGATATTGCTCATTCCATTGATGCGAAACGATAATTCTGATATGCGAGATACTCCAATGTTTATAGGACTTTCATAATGTACTTCAGACAAACTGACGTATGTTTTGTACATGCATAGAATATTGATGAGGTAAAAACAGGAATTAGTTTTCATAATGCAGCAAAATTTATGAAAAAATCCATTGTAATTCTTTCAATGCAGCATAATGATGCATAACGCATCATTATGCAATGTGATTTCGTTTAACTGATGATATGTGAATTAAAAATGAATGGAGGTAGAATACTACAATTATATCTAATGCAGTAGAACCTCAAGTTAACTCGGATAACCTGGGGCCTGGGCCGACCCGAGTTAAAGAAAATCCGGGATATCCAGAGAATGAGGGACAACAATAAAAACACACACCAAACCGTGGTCCTACCAAACATATGTTTATTGTAGTTTAAAAACGATCGGTACACTCACCTAAAAACACATTGGGGTGTGTATTAACATAGTGCGCAAATTAGTACATCGGTACAAACTAGCCGGTGCTCTAAGAACGCCCAAGGAATCGCCAGGGCCACTACCTCCCCTCCCCCTTTCCTCTCTGCTGGTGGCCCGTTGCTGAAGGCGGGGGAGGGAAAGGAGAGGGTTGGCAGGTGGGGTGAGGGCAATGAACTCTACCGCTGGTAAGAGAATACCGGTAATATACCTATTGAGAATAGCGATTTATCGTCTGTAAAACAAAGCTTCACCAAACATTTTCTTTTCCAACACTGGTCCGGGTTATTGGGACGTCCGGGTTATTGGGACGTCCGGGTTAAAAAGTCTGGCTTACCGCTGCAGAGACAGTACAGATTATCTGTCCTTTGCTCTTTTTTCTCATACTTTGGATGTGCATGAATTTTTCTGGATACCAAGTACCATTTGATTTTAATTTCTTTCTTTCTATTATACAAATGTTAAAAAATATTTCGAAAATTTCATGGGTGGGATATCCACTCTATATACAATACGCCAAGAAAAGATGATTTTTAAGATGGTTTATAAGACACCATCCACAACACCCCTAAGTATATTTCTGCTAGACAATGAATTACACCCGGTCCAGCATAAAAGAGATTTCCGATAAAAACGGAAGTTCGAAGGTTATTGCAGATTTGTGGAATCTGGCGCACAAGCAAACGCAATCCACATTAAGCTGCAACGCACTTCACCATCGTGCCCAAGGTCATGTCCTGCATGAGCTACATCCGGCGGCGGCGACAAGCTATAGCTTGCGTCAGCTTCAAATGAACAGTTGCGATGCCGCGCGACAGAGCGCGTGGTGTTCCAAGTAGGCGACAGGAAGCTGCGACAGAGACAGCAGCACCGCCGCGTGGGAATCTAACCTCATTCACTTCTGTGGGGATACTATGGAACTTTGAATATCGGACGATGCCGCTTGTAGCTCTATCGTCGCTTCGCCTCGGATGTAGCTGACGCAGGACGGGCAGATAGGCTACCGAGTGTTTGAAATTTGTCGCTTGAAGCTGTCGCGTATCGCTGGCACAAGACGTAGCACACTCGGGACACGGTCTAACTCGGAAACGATAAGCCCTACAAACTCAGAACCAAAGATTCCTGTCTCCTTAATGGACACATATTACTTTTTACTTACTCGTATATTACGTATATATGGAGTAATATTCGTTGTAGGAACAGAGAAAGTTGTTTAATGCTGCGAATAATCGATTTCGAGATTTCAACTTAAATTCACGTTTTGGGATTCCCTGATATAAAAAAAGTGGACTTTTTTCAAAACGTTTGCAATCTGTTTGTACGGATGCTAAATGCATTATTTAATGTGACATAAAAGCCATTTTGCTGTATTATTTTCTTTCTTTTTTTAAATTACACAAATGTACTTTAATCGAAATTCTCTCACACCGTTATTATGAACATTTAGACGCTATTTATATACATCATTGCATTTATGAGAAGAAGTTCTTTAAATTATTTCACATGAAGTTTTTCGAAAACTCAAAAGTTTTCAATGAAAATCTTCAAATTTCGCATTTACATTATTGCTAAAAAAAATGTTCTTATACTGTGATTTATGCAACTTCCCCCGGCAGCTATCAGCTGTTGACGGTTTTATCCAATCGAGAGCATAAACGTCACCATTATGTCTTCGCTATGGTGACGTTTAAGCTGCCGATTGGATGAAACCGTCAACAGCTGGTACCTGCCAGAGGTAGAGTTGCGAAAATCGTAGTATAAAAGCGACTGCAAATTTTTAAATGAAAAGTTTCATATAGGACGAGGTTTTTCACTTTTTTAATATTCTTAGGGTAATATTTCGGTCCTACCGTTAGGACACGGAAAAAATTGAGTAAATTCCAAAAAATAAAAATGTACTTTGGGCGGCGATAGATGGCAGCTGGCAAAGGGATGGGGCAAGACCGAAAAGCTAGGCCAAACGAAGGAAATTAGAAAAACAATTAGTACGAAAAAGTCTTTGCCATCCTGTAGCATCGCTAAGCACAGTTTATCACAAACAAGGGAGTTTGTGCACGCCATAGCGGATAGCACTATCGATCTTTTGCGCATGCGCAGATGCAGTAAAGTTGTGCGAAACTTGAAATGAGCATGCGCAGAAGATCTATAGTGCTTTAACTTTCGAGGGGGCACAAACTCCCTAATTAGGTAATTCAGAGGCAGGTCTACTATCGATATTCTGAAACGATTTCATATTTTAAAATTGGCCTGCTCACGGACAGCCTTAACCAGGAGCATCACGTGATCTTTGCAAGGGGAGCTGTTGTTTTGAGATGGGTGGCTTGTAAATGTGATGATTCATTTGAAAAATATGACAAAATTGACTTTAATTAAATGTTTAACTTCGCGCAATTGCAAGACGCGTCATACAAAATCGCTTTGAGTAGCCCTTTTTTTCCGTGTTACGGTCGTTTCTTTCAACTATTTTAACTCAGCGTGACACTGCGCTTTTCCCCGCGTTTAATTGATTAGATAATTGATTGATTAGTGTTTCCCGGCGGGCCATCTACGAAGGATATTAGTTCCGTAAGTGTAGTGCATGTTTTATCGCTGGAGATGTGGTGATCTTCACCCGTTGGATGTCCAGATCTGGTGACGACTTACCCATCGGCTTGCGGGGTTTTTCCCCGACCAGGTATCTTCCACCAATGGGGCACCGCCCCAGCCGAGTCAAGCTCTAAGCTCCCGACCGGTCTCTTGACATGTATGGGGGTGTAGGACATGGAAGTGGAAGTGTGGGTAAGGAAGGGGTGAGGATATGACCAGAAAGAGGAAGTATGCGTGTCAGTGGCCCGTTTGTTAGGGTACTGCTCCAGCATTCACCCAGTGTTGATCGAAAAAATCACGGGAAAATACCGATCAGAGCAGTCGGCGGTAGAATTCTTCTCAAAATAACGGCTGAATTCGACCTAACTGACAAGTTAATTTCGAAAATCCTGCCACCGTCGGGACTCGGAACCATATCTTTCTGACTTCCCGGTCAGAAACATTGCTATCACATCAACTGATGCAATGAGCTTCCTACGCCGGTATTCTCTCTGCGTTCTCATTTGCACGGGTTACATGTTTCACTTATCGTGCCCACTAAAGTCGTGTCATCCACGTTGGATGCGAGTTTCCAACGTGCATACAGAGATGCAGATTCGCTTTGACAGAACTCTACACTATAAAAATGTATTATATTACTAAATATCACCTCGCCAATTTTTTTACACTACATTGTACATACCAACTAGGATCACATCTATAGCAGGTCTGATAAAATTAAAAACACTTTGATGGTGAACACGCAATACAAAATACTGAGAAATAGGAGACAATACACTTTCACAATTCTTCGTGTCTTGTAATTGAAATTCCACATCTCGGGGGACGGGGGGCGTCGGGTGTATTTGGAAGTAGCTCTCGCAACCCACCTTCTCCTGAATTGCTGATATCGGGTCGCTCATTTATTGTCTTACGATGTAAAATCTATTTAATTTTCTAAACTGCTGTTCAGCAGTAAGCTCCCAGAGAACATTGACATTCAGAATTTTATTCTGAATAAGCGACACGCCAATTTGGAATGAACGTACAACGAAAATGAAGGATCTCGATGGTTTACAATTATAAATATTGATTTGAAATTGTATGAGTTGGACAAACTTAATTTTATTCACTCGCAAAGCATAAATAGAAATAAAAATCAATTATTGTATACCACTGGTAGAACATTTGTGAAGAAAATTTGTTCTTGTAAATCGCAAATCGTTGATCGTTCTGGTAGAATCCTTGAGAATTTTTAATAAATTGCCAATTGATTCCATTATTTTAATTAATAGTAAAATTGTATTGAAGAAAAACTTGTCAAAATGGATATTGTTAAATAGAGAGTGATTAAATAGTCTTACAAACTAAATTATGCATCCTATCTTATATAATTTTTCGAGTGAATAAATGAGAAAGATAGAAAACATTACACAATTATCAAATTTATTTAGAGTCTTTTATTATATTCAATTTTCTTTCTCTCTTTTTGTTCTTTTATTGTGTTTGTGTCTTTAGAAAAATCCATTGCCCCTATAGATTCTTTTGTGCTATCGTTATTTATTTAACAATGTAAAAAGGTAATATTGAATAATAATTTATTATTTAGTATTATTGTTACTATTATTAGTAGTAGTAGTATTATTGTTACTATTATTATTATTATTATTATTATTATTATTATTATTATTATTATTATTGCGAGGGAAGCGGCACTGCGGCCACATCCCGGATGCTACGCCTCTGTTTTTAACATATTTCCTGAGGCGTGCAGGAGCTTCTTGGAGAACCTCCGCGGAGAGAGCGTGAAGGGGCGGAGGGCCGCCCGAGACAGGCTGCGAGCGCGATCTCATCGCGTGGCGTGTTCGTACAAGGGAGAGCTTCTTATGGGCCCCTTCCGTGCGACAATAAACAGCCGCCGATGCGCGCCGCAGCGCCGCGCCGTCGAGCACCCGCTCCGAGCGCGGGGCGCCGCAGGGGAGCGCAGCGGTATTGGCGAGAAATGGATTGCTTCGTGGAATGCCAATTAACTCCATTCATTTACTCAGGACACACGACAGTTGGGCATTTAAAAAAAAAAAAAAACAACACTTGTCTATCAGAAACAAACAACCCTCTCAGATGCGCAACTCAATCAAAATCTTGAGGCCGATTTTTGTAGCATTACGTAACGTTCTGCACACAATGTAAACAAGGAAGTAGAATTTATGTATGCGAGTATGTATGTGCGAGTATACATGTATGAATGTGTTCGTAAATCTCTGTAGATGTAGCTTTCACAATGACGTCTGAATCACTATACTGCGATTTTTGCAAATCTGCCCCTGGCAAGTGTCAGTTGTTGACAGTTTCATTCAATCAGGAGCTTGAACGTCACCATAGTGACGTCACTGTGGTGACGTTCAAGTTCCCGATTGGATGAAACCGTTGCGAAAATCGCAGTATAGAGTAGTGCTATCAAGTTTCGTGCGTACATTTAAAACGCCGAAAAAATAAGGTGACTCGCCATTCTAAAATTGTTACTACGAATTTGATTGTACACGACGACGGGACACTAGTAACACTGATGCAGCACGCAATGCACCTAGGCAACCCGTTTGCGAACGAAGGTCTTCTCTTAATTTGCCAAATCTTCATTAAAACCTCTGCTATTTTTTGTTGTTTCTTTTTGTTTTTGTTATTTACGGTCGCATCAACGTCTAGATCATTAGCGTCCACTATTGCTTGTAACGGTATGGTAGCTGTGAGGATGACACGATATGATGATAAAAGGGGGTGAAAGGACGAACCCAATACAATCATGCCCGAGGCGGGACCCGAACCCGCGATCCTTCGGTCCGAGATCGCTACGGCACTCCTGCCTTAGCGATCTCGGCCATCCGGACCGGCCTCGACTATTTTGAAAATTGCGAAAAATCAATTTTTTAAAAACTCTTTTTAGACCTTTAATATTGAAACTGGTCTGATCCGGTATGATTATATTTCTATAGGACCTCTTCTTATTGCATGTTTGCCTTTTACCCTACGAGATGCCACGGCATGGAAAGCAGCTACGTATACAACGTCGGATTTTGAGAGCCGCAGAGGACTGGCAAAACAATTATTCCGCCGGCTTTCTGGGTGTCAGTCCAGCTGGTTAGTTGACCCTCCTTGTCAAGAATAATATACATTTATTTTCCAGAAACCTCAAGACTCCTAACTCATTTTCTCATCTAGATATTCCGTAAAAGTCAATTGTTATTACAATCGTGGAATTTCTATTTATTAGGGTTTCCCATGAGAAAGAGTGAAGTTGGGACTGAAAGTTTGCGATATTTATCGCAGTCAGTATCTTCATTAACAACATATCTTTTTCAACCTTCATCATTACACATCCAGGGACATATTGCATTAGGGTAATGTGCGAGTGTCTATGTGCCCGTCTTCCCGTCACTCACAATTATACCCCTTCTGTTCCACCATTTGGGGCAAGCGACAGCTATTAAACGTTTCTCGAACTGTTGGCAGGGAACTGGTCATTTTTGCTATCCTTAGAGAAATATTTCGTAGTTTTCTCCGAATGTTTCTTAATTTTATATTCGAGCACTCGTATCTTCATTAGAAACCAAATTTTAGAAAATTGCAAGTATTCAAATTTACTTTTAAAGCGTCGAGCAGGTTGGTATGTCTACCCAATCGGTTGGTGTAGTGGTAACACTAAGTGGTCGGTGTTGCACTAACGCTAAACGCACTTATCCGTATTCGAATCCCAGCGCGGCAAAATAGTTTTGCAGATTGGGAACACTTTTGCAGTAGTATTATAATATTTTTCAAGTAGTATTATAATATTATGTAACCGTTATAAATCTTACGAGAAAGTAGGTGCAACACCGTTAGTTTATATATAAATATGTTTTTATTTTTCGAACTCTGGCAGCAGGTTGCAATTACCGAGAGGCTTCTGAAGTCAAGGATCTGCTTTTAGCCCCTCGGCGTTTTTGGAAGCATGTGGCGCAGACGGCCTTCGTAAAGCGGGTTTACGTAAGCCTATCGGTGAACGCGGAACCTTCATTGCAGCCAAGTCCAAATATCATCCGTCTCTCAAAAAAGTACACATCTCCCTGATTCGTCTGAATCTCCGAAAGAAATGCCATACGAACTGCGGAGTTGTGAAGACTTGCTTATGTGCGTGAATAAAATATTTATTGGCATGTGGTCGGTGGCGAATAAAGTAACTTCCTCAGTAAGCGATGTCGGTTAGTAGTATTTCAGGGAGACGATTTCGAAATTAAAGATGTTAGAAGAGATATTCATCCAAGACAGATACCTACGAAAAAGAAATGTGAAACTAATTAGGGTAAATGTGGACGTAACAAAATACTTTATAAACGACTTCCGTTTTGCGAGTAAATCTGATCGATATCAATTTTAGCAAATTGTAGACTTTCTTATACAACCTATTATCGTAATTGATTCAGTTCATTTAAATGGTAAGAAATTAGCACTTTCGTGATTCACATTTCAAGCATAGCACATTTCAAAGATTTTTTTTTTTCGGTATTAATCGAAAGGACGCAATCGTGCAAATTCATAGAAGCAGGAGCCGGACTGAATCTGTCAGGTAGATCCTGAAGTTTGGCCACTGGTTATTACGGGAAGTTCTTATCACAGTCTCAACGACTGAACTACACTACACTTTTTCAAATGAATGGTCTTTACGTTCTATGAGACGTCAACCAATTATGTCTTCACTGAACTGGCGTGATGACATTCCGACAGATGGAAATGAGAAAAGTTTTTTAAAAAAAGAAAGCAATTTAATTTCGAAGATAACGTTCCCATTCATTAATGGAAAGAAACGCGTGATTACGATAACAATGTCATTTCTCGTACTTCACATCTATTTGCTAAACATGGGAAAGTACTGCATTTCGTTATCAGAGTGGTTTCTCATTTTGAGGAATAATTTCACAAACAACTCGTAAATGGCAACAAACCAAAAATTCAATAAAACTGTTTAAAAGGTTCACGTATATTTTATTGTATTTTTAAGAATTTTGCTCTTTGCTTTTCGGCAAATCTTGCTAAGGGCTTCTTTTTCCTGTAGATCGGAATTTTCTTATTGACCACAAGACATTCGTTAAATACACTCAGTATAAAGAACTTAATGTATTCAACCTCCATCCTGCATTACATAATTAAACGATATGCATGTATTCATGTACACGCGTTGTGTCGTATATGAGAGGCATTAGAAGAGGCAAGTCCGAAATGGTACAGATAAATATCAGGCGGCGTTCAGTGTGTGCACAAGATAAGCCCAAACACGATATTCGAGTTTTGTCATCTTGATTACTTGATATCGAGATTAATGGTCATATGCTACGACAGACACATTAGAATATGATTATCTTAACATCGTACATTAAATTGGGTGATATCAATTTTTTCTTGAAAAACGACTCCATTTTTTTTACTTTCTCGCCCTTATCTATATAAGAAGAAAAAGTTTGCAATCAGTGCCGAAAAATCGCGAAATTTTAAAACATATTTAGAAGGAATGGAAGAAAGTATACTTGTAAATTTGGTGACATTGATTATCATTAAATCTTGCGAATCCCCCCTCCAAATAGTAACTTTTTAAACATGACCTACACAATTATTAAAGCTAATTATTTATTCCTTAATATATTATTTTCTTTAATATTAACCGGTCCCATATTTTCATGTAATATTTTCATACGATTTGTAGCGCTGTTATGAAGTTATTCATAACAAGTAAACCGTTTCATTCGTATTGCAACATTTTTAAAAACAGATTTTCAAAAACTTCCGTACAGTATTTACGTTGAAACTTATTAAATTTGAAGAACGTCAAGTGAATACGGAGAAAACCAGAACTTTGATTAATGCTAAAGAAAGAAAGCATATCCGTATTCGACTTTTCACATTTACATTCCTAAACGTATAAATACCGATTTTCAAATGAATGTGACCAACAACTTATTCTTATTAAACTTAACTAACAAAGCATTCACATAAAAAACACAAAACAGGTTTAATGTTTATATAGATTATCCTACAAAACGATTAATAGAGCAATTGCGCAAGTAGAAAGGAACACAAATCAGATGGAAATTGTGAAGTTTTCAACTCTTCAAAAATTTAGGGACAAAAATTTGGAAGGTTGAAACAAACCCGACGAAGAGTCAAAGGTAATTGTAAAAGATTTTTCGGCTCTTTCGGAACTAATAGAGAATGATCTTATTTTGGGATTAGAGAAAAACAGCTTACAGGCGATCTTTTTTATGCATTATTGTGAATATTAGCAAAAAACCATAAAAAATGTAGCTGTACTAAATTCTAACTATTCACATCATCAATACCTGCAAGCATATTTTTACTGCAATTAAATTTTGAAATTGCAATATTACTAATTCATATCACGTATGGAAGTAATACACAAGCACATTTCATTTTTGAACAAGAGTGCAATATTTTCCGCTACCACAATTCATGACATGACTACAGGCATGTCCAATGCCACATACTGTAATAACTTATTTGAACAAAGCTATTCATGATATTTAAAAATTTTCAACTCCAGAAAATACTTTCAAAACAGTTAACGGCGTCGGCAACGCCAACTTCAGCTAGTATACAAGAAAACAGTTAAACAAAAAAATGCTGCTCCATAAAGTACCACGTGCATAGGGACATACTTAACCGTGTGGGACTCTTCCTTGGAGCTTTACTGTCGCATGACAGCAGTGTCGAAAGTACAATTTATTAACCGTATCGTATCTTTTTACTTGCGTTACCGCATTTCCAAGACTTCCTTTCAAAGCCTATCCCCGGGGTGAGTTAATGGTTTTACTTTCTCGCTACCGCTTACGTAGTAAAGAGAAAGTTATGTAATTCTGCGGGGAGAAACGGCGAATTTTCGACATCAAAAATCTACGTACAAAACTGTCCGATTGGAAGATAGCAAACTCTCGTTTCCCAGAGATATTTAATTTTGCATGTTTCATCACGGGAGGTGGCGGTCGGTGCCGCTGGATGGTGAGATCCGGCACCGACCTGCACGTCGGTTGCGGATATCTCCCCCTCCAGGTATCTCCCCCTCCAGGTATCTCCCCCTCCGGGTATCTCCCCCTCCAGGTATATCCCCCTCCAAGTATATCCCCCTCCAGGTATCTCCCCCTCCAGGTATATCCCCCTCCGGGTATCTCTCCCTCCGGGTATCTCCCCCTCCGGGTATCCCCCCCTCCGGGTATCTCCCCCTCCGGGTATCTCCCCCTCCGGGTATCTCCCCCTCCGGGTATCTCCCCCTCCGGGTATCTCCCCCTCCGGGCATCTCCCCCTCCGGGCATCTTCCCCTCCGGGTATCTCCCACCAGCGGAGCACCGTCCTAGTCGGGACACGTTCTACGTTCCCAACTAGTCTCGCGACTAGTTTGGTAATGTAGTACTTGTGTGTGCGTGTGTGTGTAAATAAGGGAAGATGTCATGACAAAGAAGAGGAATGTAAAATCATAGGAGTTCGTGGCTCGTTTGTTATGCTACTGCTCCGTCATTCTACCTGGTGTTGGCTGCAGAAACCACGGATAACTACCGATCCGTAGTTCCGATCCGAGTAACCGGCCGATATAGAGTTATTCTCCAGTCTGCGGCTGAAGCGGATCGTGGTGCAACTGAGAGAAACGAGTGAGTAAGAAAGACATTACAGCTCGCTGTATCGCAGTGCGGTGAAGTGTGGTGAAGTGACGTTTGGTGAAGTGGAGTTCTATGAAAGATTGCACGGCGAAATGTTCATGAGATTTGTAACATGAGTTTGTATAGTTGTTAAGTTCTGTAATGTTAAGTTAGTGTATTCTGCCACCAAGTTCTCACACTTAATTGCAGAATTATTAATAAATCTAATCTAAAAATTCAATATAAGCGCCTCCAGCGCCGGGGCTCGAACCCTAGGACCTCACGGGCAGACGCTCTGCAGTGACAACAGTTGAGTCACCTCGGCCGGTGGAATTTTAAGAGGTTTCTTGCTAAGTGAGCTCCTAATGAATCTGAAATGGCCCCGAAGCAATGTTACTTTGAATACAAATTTTATTTAGCTTCATTCAAATGTAAATACGACTTAATAAATAAATTGTGGCCCTTTTAACAATAAAAAATAAATTTTCTTTCTAATATGTCCTATCATCAACTAAGCAATGGACATATTATAATATATTATGTTCGATACATATTGATATACTTTATTATGATTGATACGGATGAATGATAATATTTGGTAATGAGTGTTTTACAAGAGATGGCTGAAATAATAGTAGTAGAATATAATGTTACAAAATATAATTTGACTGAATAGCCTCAAATAATACGAGTTACGAGTAAGAGTGTATAATGTTTTTGGACTTCTAGTTTAGAAATTAAATTCGTACTATAAAATACTAAGGTCTTCACGGTTATAAAGATTTATCAATACTGTGATAAACCTTTACTACATTATTAAGACAAGAGAGCACAAGCTTTAAGACGTAAGAAACATAATATTTTGTGGGTGAACCAAAAGAAACGATTCGAGTTTTCTACGCAGGAAAAATTACTGCGCGTTAGTAGGATAAAAAGTCTAATTTATTGCTATGACAACTTTCAGGCTCGCCCGCTCCGCAAACGCAAATCTAAGAAAGAATAACATATGAAAGCGAAAATAAACAACCTTGGCGGGTTTCCCATTTTTTTAAATTTCAGTCAAGGCAATATTTGTGATGAAAATATTAAAACTATAATAACTATGAATGCCTTCCAAGGCCAAATACCTCGCCCTGAATTAAGTTTCTTTCTGAGGATATCGTTGATGTCCTCTGGGGCAATGATTGAAATACGTACTTTAAAAAATCTTTAAAATGACTACCTAGAATTAAATCAAATTTTGTTTTCTTACCGAATTAATCAACTCAATAATGAAATAATGTATTGTAAAGACATCATTTTAAGCAGGTTGTCAATTTCATTGTTATTGTTACATTTATTATATTTAATATCAAATTTTAATTCTGTTTTTCCCTTAAGAAGTGCGTTTCGACCAGTAGACCAGCTGGATAAGACAACTTATTAGCAAAAAATAATATTCCTAAGTTTTGTGTTAATTCTGAATAAACTTATCTTTATATTTGCCTGCTTGCGAGTATTAAATTCAGAATTGGAACTTTGGAATATTCAAAAAGGAAAACAGATTTCTTCAAACACCTTACTCAAATTAGCATTTATTTCTCACTATCCAATTTAGTTTCCAGAACGAGGGTATTCGAAAATGATTATAAACGAACAAAATGTGATTGATACAAACATACACAATACAAGGCATTTCTTTTCAGAGTCGCCCCATCGTTACTGTACTGACTTTCACTGTGAAAAGATTGGGTGCTAATAAAACGTGTAGACGTGATATCAATAAAAAATCATTACATCCGAAAAGGGTTTGAGTAACAGATTTATTAAAAGAAACGTTTAAGGATAATGTTTTAATAGGCATGTAGTTTTTACGCTACATTTCCATCGACGAGAATCCCTCTTATTGAGAGTGTGATGCTTTTTATTTCTAGTGTGTTTGTAGTATTCTATCCCATACATGATTACAGCATACTACTGGCAGAGTTCATATAGGCCAGAAGTTGTTGCGTGTTCTACTATAATCGAGACGTTAAAAAGTATTGGCTGTGGTGACGCCATGAGACAGGAATTACTCATACGTCACTTCCAGGCGACGACGGCATCCGTTTCTGAGAGACACTCCCAGATCAGTTTGCAGCAAATATTTGTGTCATTAGCTTTTTGTGTCCTCGGCAATTTTAGATTATCGAATTGAAGTATCTAGCTCAAGAGTAAAATACGTAAAAAACTAGGGGTGCTTAACAGCATGTACTTTCTCACACGTAATATCACAAGAAAAAACTCAAATTTTTGAAAAATTTTTCATGACTTTGTCTTAAAATTATCTTTAAAGAACACATTTCATTGAGGGAAAAATCCCTATCTTAAATATTTTAGTTGTAGGAAGATCCCGAAAAAACGTTGAACCTTTGCAATTTTCGGAAAATTAGGGTTTTCAACTGCACCACTCTCTTAAATGTCCTTCCAACTATTCAACACCAAAATTTAATCAAAAACGATGGAGCCATTGTCTTGAAAAAAATTGGAAAATGTCCTAGGGGATTTATGTAAATACCCCCCCCCAAAAAAAAAAATAAAATATCTATTTTAAATTCAACAGGCTGCGACATCAACCAGGTCGATTCAGGAATATTAATTTTGGAGAAAAAAGCTGAATGGTTTAGCCGCTAGCGCTGTTTACAGATGGACGGACTTTTTGCCATCACTCGAATTTTCGATATGAAGGATTCACAAAACACTGATTCCGGCTACACTACGTGATAGAGGATTTCTTTCTAACTTTAGCAACTTGATTTCTCCGCTGTTTATTTACGAGGGCCCGGTAATAAGTTTTTCTGCCAAAAATTCGCCGTTTTTACGCAAAGCATGACATAACTTTTTCTTTACTCCGTAGCGAGAAAGTAACGGACTAAGTAATGAGAAATTATCGACAGTAGAATGTGTGAAAGAAGAATAGTAAAATTGAGTGAAAAGTACAAACAATAGGGAGTTTTAGCGCCACGCGTAAGGTAGCGGCGTTATGCACTAACAGTCACGTGACAGACCTTAAAGTCATAACGTCTTACCTTAGGCCTAAGGTACGACCTTATACCTTCATAAATAGTGCACGCCTGTGGGAGTCTCTACGGGCACCTTACAAGCGGCAAAATGGCCGCCTAAAAACAGGAAAAGTTGTTTTTTCCAACTCTAATAAACCAATTCTCGTATGTAAGGCAGTTACAGTTATTCCTTACGAACTCCACAACGCTGGCAAAAATTAACGGGATATGTTGGAGAGGTGACAGGAAAGAAATTCGCGAAAAAGAAGTTCAAATCATATCTTCGGGATAGGTTATGTCTTATGCTCATAACGAACGCTGTTTTAAGGTACTTCCTATATTTTCAAGAAAAGCAGATTCAAAATCTAAAACTCCATGCACAATGTGTATTTGCTGGTCTGTTGACTCGTAACGTGTTTTAAATGTCTCACCACTAGCCTACACTCTTTGATACATTATGCAATTTCTCTGTTCAACGCTTGAAATGCTTCCTTTGTTATAATGCATAACGCAATGTCGCAATTGCTAAAACTCTTATGAACGTTGTTCATTACGACCTTATGAAGGCGTTAGTCACGTGATCAATAGAGTTTAAGGATATCTCCTTACGCATGGCGCTAAAACTCCCTAATATGGTACTAGGATTCCGTATACAATCCAACTAGTGGTGCTATAACATGGTACAGACTTTCTCGTATTTCTGAAAAGACGGACTCACTTGATGAATATATTCATTTGATTATAAGCCCGACCTAGTCTCCATAAATATCACTTGAGATTAGGAAATTTCAGATCAACCATTTCACCGCTCTCCTACTCGTTATTCAGTGGTTATTTCCAAGAGCCTTGTGTTATTATTTTTTATAGTATCTTTCTCTGTCAAAGAAGCAGATTTTGCAGCGTGTATAATTATAGAGATACAAGCAGTATAACAATTTGTTTTCGTGTACTGTCTCATGGTCTCATGGTAATGTCTTATGCAAATTCCGAAACTCAACGTCAATATAGATGTTACCTGATATTCAATATTGAATTATAATTAGATATAGATTGTTCAATATTGAATTTTGTACTCAACTAACAACATTGATAAGATTTATTCATTTTTAGATCAAATGAGTTTATTCGTAGTATCAAATGCGCTCTGGCTAGTTTTCATTCAATGAATGAGTCGTTCAGACGCGACTGTTGGCAGTTGACACTCTGATAGCCCGAGTAAATAGAAGAGAATCCGGTGTGTTCCGAGTTCACAGCTGCATTCTTCGCCAGAGGCCAAAGCTGAGATTGCTGGTGGTGCCTGCATTTTTCAACAAATGATCCTTTCGCCTTAACCTCTTCTCTTCCCGCTTCATATTGCCACACACTCTGCAGGAAATGCTAGCCTGCACGTGTCGGCACTTCCAAACGCAAATGTATCGAGGAAGTTTCCCAAAACAATTTCGAAGATGCTCAAGACAAAAAGAAAATAACGGTGACTGTCACTATTCACTTCAACATTTTCAATAAGTTCTACACGAATTTTTTATGAAGTACATTGTTTCTAGTTTATACTATTAAGTAGTTTTGGAATATTAAAGTACATAGAAGAAGACTAAAGATCTTACAAGTTGCACTGGGGAGCCATTTCCAGCTCTGGGGAGCCATTACGACGCACGAGGTGGCTATATAGGAGAGGAAGAGATGGATAGAACACTGAACTGGGATGTATCTGGAGATTGTGTTGTCATTGGAGGCATTGCTTATTTTTGCAAAAAGGCTATTGCTGCTAAAATGTCTGTCAATGCTGTGGTTGGTGTTCGCTTAGCCGATGGTTTCCCCGTATTTCTATATTTATGAGGTTCATCTTACGCCATGGCAAAGGTATGACATCGCGACGGTAGTCGTGCCAACATACGAATATACAGGCAGACAAATGGCCCGAGGAGGGGGGCAGATGTTTCAAATTTGGACTTGTAAAAATAAATCTGAAACAATATATAATGTGTGTGTGTGTGTGCGTGTGTGTGTGTGGGTGGGTGTGTGTGTGGGTGGGTGCAGGTAGCGTACGTGTCTGTTAAAAAATACATTACACAGGAATCGTTGTCGAAGTTATTTTCGTTTCGAAAGTGACACAAATCAAAAATAAAAAATACAAACATTGACAGCATTCAACGCAGATTCACGTTTTTAAAACGCTTAATAACAAATTTCTTCTATCTATTCGATAAATTTGTTCTTGTTTTATCATATTGACGGTTTTCAGAGGTGTTTAAAATGTGCAAAAATGTTAAGTGCAGAATAATTGTAGAAACTGTCTTTTTGTTGCAATGATTTTCTTATTAAAATAGAGGGGGTTTTAAAATAATCACAGATATTTCTAACATAGGACCATAGAATGGGTTTGCAGAGAATTTGTCGTTTAAATAGTATCCGGAAATTCATCGAAAGTAAACAAGGGGACACGCCAGCGATCTCGAAGGTCAACCCCCTCCACTCCTCCCTCGCACTTACGATGAACATCTGTCGCCCTCACTTCGGGAGCGGGAAGTAAAGCCCTTACACTGGGAAGGGAATCCGTCCCATGTGGTCCAAATGCAAAATAAAAAACGTCCAAGTCGCTTTATATTATTCCGCTCCGAAAACAATGTATAACCAGAACCGCTAAACATTACCTACACACTATGCCAGATTATTTTCGTAATAAGCTTGTGATAATAAATTGTGGGTAGGAGCATGCAATAGAAAAAAAACTGGTTTTTTTCTAATAATTTCCGTCAATGTCATTTACTTCATCTCTGGTCTTGGGTGGCTTTTCGAAATTGCAAAAGATAAGAGTATACGATAAGTCTTTATAGTATCACACAGAACATACCACACAAAAACAAAACCTTAACCAATAGTTCACTGATTAGTTGGTTAATTCGCTTATTAGCCAGCCTATAACTATAAATGGCAATGAACGGCTCATCATACTAACGTTCACATTACACATACAGCGCTGACTGAAGTAAGATGGTTGAGCGAGAGTGAAGCGTGTTTTGTTTTCGGCGTTTCTCCGATCAACACCAGACGAATGCCGGTTCAGTATCCTAACAAATAGGCCACGGATCAGGCGCGACCTTTCCTTCCTTGTCCTTGTCCTATCCTTAAGCCTTACTTACTCTCATGCTTACATGCACAACACTACTGAACATGACGGGAGGCCATTCGGGAGCTTAGAGCTTGTCCCGCTGTTGGGAGATATCTAGATGGGCAAACCCCGCTAGAATTGTGGCGTTTTTGCCCGGGCAATAAATCATAGATGTGAACGGATTGTGATTTATTGAGTACTTATTTGAAATATGCTCCAACACCTGAATACTATTTACAATAATTACAATAAACAATATTGACCCGTTACTAGAAGGAATGTTCCTGGTCACCACCACCGCTGGCCTGATAATTTGATATCTCAATCGGTGTGATGCACCAGCTGCCTACGTGAGCATACAAGAGAGTATGCCGCACCTCCCGTCTCGACGTAGCACGCCGGCTTCAGCTCCCTGCCTCAGTAGCCTATGCATTGAAATACAACCCACACGACTTCCTACCGACGCACCCAAGAATCAGAAGGAGTTTAAGTCCGGGGTCCGTTTACATTACCTTCTGGGCCGGCTGACGGAATTGCGTCATCTCGCTGTTTCCGCCGACGCATTTCCACAGCCAGCCTGTCTACGGGGTTCACAAGTTTGCCCCAAGTGGTCTAAGGGGTTCACAAGTGGCCATGAGCATGAAATGCACGTGGTTAATATTTTGTCAAGGTTTGTACAAGGCGACTGATATGATGCCACAGCCTACTACTACGTGCAGGTCGGCGCCAGATCTCGCCATCTAGCGGGGGAAGAACACCGCCTCCTCTTGTGATAAAAATATGCACTATACTTACGGGACTGATGACCAGAGCAACTGCCACGCACGGAGACAATAAATAATAGTAATCAAATAATCAAATCGAAAATGTCTCTTTAAGGTCAGTTCATTGACTGTGTATCTTGCTAAATTTAACCGATAACTGCAAAGAACCACTGTCTGTGTAGAGGCACTTTTAGGCAATATTTCCGTAAGTAATTCTCAAGGTACAAATTCGTAGAAGTTCGAGTGGTAATTGTTTAAACCAAAATTTAATTTAAACTAGTAATTTAAGTCATAAAAAAACTTTTTCCGCTTGTCTTCAAAATTTCACAAAGTATGTATTTTCTTGGATCTATCAGAGATGTCCTTAATAAAATGCACATATTAATTACAAAACTGCACAGTACCTATTTATAATATGAGTTGCACCTTTCAAAAAAGGAAGTAGCTTTGTAATATTATAACTTACAAGAGACGAAACGAAACAAAATATACAAGTTTGCCATATGCTTGATTAAGTTGTTGGCTCAATGGCACGCCAATTAATTACACTCCGTAATACTTTAACTGCAGATGTTTAAAAAATTCGACATTAATGTAAAAAAATATACATTTTCTGACAAAGTATTAAAAATAAATTCCGAATATAAGCAAAACTTCAATACAAACTTTAATATTTAAAGTTTGGGCTCATTGGTTATTGATTCAGGGCACGTCATCTGCTAATGTCATTAGTTCCTTAAACGTTGTGCATGTTTTTATCGCGGTAGATGGTGGTAATCTTTCCCCGCTGGATGCCGAGAACAGGCGCCGACCTACCATCGGCTTACGGGGATTTTCCCAACTACATATCTCCCACGAGCAGGGCACTGCCCCAGCCGGGAAAACTCAAAGTTCCCGATCGGTCTCCTGGCATATGCGGTTGAGTAGTGCATGTTAGTGTGTGTTAGTGTGTGTTTGTTTGTTTGTATGTGTGTGTGTGTGTGTGTGTGTAAGTGGTTAGGATATGACAAGGAAGAGGAAGAAAAACTCGCACGCGGTCCTTGGCCCGTTTGCTATAGTACTGCTCCGGCATTCACATGGTGTTGATCGGAGAAAGCACAGAAAACTATCGATCAGAGCTGCTAGAATTCTCCTCCTCACAGCAACTAAACTCGATCTAGCTATCAAGCTACAGTCATAAATCCTGCCACCGTCGGGATCTCGAACCTAGAACCACCCGGTCAGAAGCATTGCAATGGCATCCGTAGATGTCCTGAGACAACTTCATCTGTTTTAGGGTTTGGAATTATATTGCTTTCTCAAAAATTGTCTAAAAATAATAAAATTTAATAAGTATATTTTTAAATTATGTGAGAGATATTAATAAGAACATGTTTGTATTAAATTAGATACTTTTTAATTATTATCTTAATGGGGAAAAAATGAACGAATGTGTTTGAAGGTGTTACATAATAACTTTTGAACGACTGGAATAATATCCTTCAAATTTTTCCTGACGTTTTGGGATTCCGAGAAAAATACATAACCAACTTTGGCTTGCTATGTATATTTAAGAAATGTTAACTTAAAATTACATAGGAAAATAATTAAATTCATATGAATTTCTAGGCAGTTTCGCAAATGTTAGTATTTTTGCAAGAGTAAATGAGAATAAAAAACTATCTTCAAAAATAATATAGACGTATGTTCCCAATCTAGTATTTCGAGAACAACTATGATCAGAAGACTTCAGGACAATTTGGAAGTTATTCAAAACGATCATAAATCTGAATTAGTTTAATGTAATCCATCAATATTAATGTACATCAAGAAAACATAATTGGAAAGGGGACAAAAGGTCGTTTTGCGCTGCAAATGATATATGAGGAAACACTGAGTTACATCCTTCACACTACCAAGACTGACAGGCCGTGTTCCCCAGAACGCAGAAGTAAACAATACAATTAACGGAGCTCTTCCTTTTGCCTAAGAAGCATCTACCGGTTTGTTCTGTGTTTGCTTCCGCCTCACGTGCACACCACGCCTGTGTTGTGCCTGGTTTCGGAACAAGATATTCCTCGAACCAAATCGTCTGGTAAGCTCTGCATTCAGTATTTATTTATATTTTTTCTGGCCATTAATAAACCTGTGCTATTAACGGTTTAGGCGGCTCTTGACACCAACTGATGTCACTGCAGTGCCTCTGACCGGGAGATTCTAGGGTTCCATTCCCGATAGTGACAGGCTTTTCAACTCTAGTTACACAGCTAGGTTGAATCCAGCCGTTGTCTGGAGGAGAATTCTAATGTCCGGCTGTTCTGATCGGTAGTTTTCCGTGGTTTCTCCGGTCAAAAACCAGGCGAATGCCGGATCTGTATCCTAACAAATGGGCTATAGACCATGCGCGATCTTTCCTACCTCTTCCATGTCCTTTCCTCATACCATACTTACACATACCCAATTAAATGCACTATACCACCACATATATCGGGAGACCAGGTGAGAACTTTGAGCGTGTCATGCCTGGGGCGGTGCCCCGCTGGTGGGAGATACCTGGGTGGGGAAAATGCCCACAAGCCGACGTAGGTCGGAGCACTATCTTGCCATCTAGCGGAAGAAGATGACTGCCACTTTTCGCGATAAAACATGCACTACATTTACGGACTAATTACTATAGCAGTTGACTCACCCGGAATCACTAATCAATCAATCAATCAATCAGCGAACAACATCAAAATCATCTTGTAACCTCTATATTTGGTGTTAATTTTATTTTTCTCAGGCTGATCGTAGACCTCTGCTATCGCCAATTAAAACAATTAAGGTTAATACACAAATCAAGGAACAAGAAGATCGTAACTGTTGTAGTTTCAGTTAGAATACCCACCAGATTCTGCAACTACGAAATACAAAATAACTAGGCCTCTAAACTTGACACATTCACGAAGTCGGTCCTCACCAATGGTTGGTAAGTTGAACCACAAATTTGATATTCTGTATTAGTCGCAATACACATTTCTTAGTCATCTTTCCTCCTATCAAAATATTATCCTTGAAGATAAATAAACATCCTATTCAAGTTTTAAGTGGATTTCTACTGCGATATCGAGAACAGCTGCATTTAATTTCTTACAAACAGAAATATCGCGTAAGTAGTTCATTCGCAACCTGTTCGGTTTGAGTTTGTTGACTGCAGCCGGTTGCGGAGTATTCCTTATCATGCTATTTCCTTTCCAACGATAATAATACGAACGAGAGCCACCCGACAGATCTTTCGCTTCCTGTCTTCGTTTCATGTAATCCAAAGTTCTTCCAAAGTAATACACTTTTGACCGTCTTTGTGTTGTTAGAGAACCGCAACAAATTAAGATTTTACCCCTCGCGCGGTATTAAAATGTGTTCAATCACCTTTAGAATGCGAAAATGGCAATAACATTGCAAACACGTGGATTCAATGTCACTATTGTACTAAGTTGAAGCTTGATTCCATTGTTTATTTTTTAACTTTATCGCCCTTACTTCGTAAGCAGTGAAAGTATTGTAAACGTGCGCCGGAAAACTGTGAATTTTCAACAGAAAAACCCATATTGCCCTGGTAACAAAAAGTGAATAAAGTATATTCCTATGTGTAGTCTAACATATGTAGTCAAAATCCGTGTTTTGTGGTACCCCAAAATCGAAAAATAGGTTGACGGCAAAATGTCCGTCCGCCCTCAAAGCTACAGCTAAAACTATTCACCCGAGTTTATCCTAAATTGACATTCCTTGATCGATATAAAGGAACTCGAGGTTTCGAGTTTGCAACGGATATTTCGATTTTTGAGGGTACTTTTCATGAAGCTGCAAACGCTTTTTCAAAATTGTCTCAGAAATGGCTCCCAATATTTTGAATTACTGGATAGTACAAAGGACGCTTAGAAGGCGCAAATCTCATTTTCATAAGTTAGATAACAACTTTTAAATATGGTCACGTACAGTAATAAAAAGAAGAAATTTTCGCAAAACTTCGGGTTGAAATTAATGCACATTATAAAAAAACATTTTTTCAAAAATCGATTGAAATTGTTTCTTTAATTGTTTCCACGAATAATACAAGCGACTTAAAACGAATGGCGCAGGTTTCGTTTTCGTTGAACTCTCTGAATTTTTGTAACTTGAAAAAGTTAGAAATAATGTGAGGAAGAATGTTCTGTTGCAGCTCCTGTAGTTCCTACAAACATTAGCATTAAATGTAACGGATGATTTTATTAAACGACATACCGGCCTGCATTTTATGCACATTTTTTACTTTCAATAGTCCAAGAGGATCGTAATCCCTAGTGACACGCTGCAGTTCGGTTTTAAGGCCGGATGCAAACTAATTGCAATGATTCACTTAAAAATGCTAAAATGCAAAGATGACTCCATCGTAGACTAAGGTCATTTTTCAATGTTTCCACATCCATTTATGTAGCAGATACAACCTGATGGTATTGTAGTATAAACAATAATGTTAAATCATATTGTTTCCTTCGGCAGACTCAACTAAACGAATCGAAAATCGGAAGCAGTAAACACACCAGCAGCATTAACACATCAGTTGCGGCAGACCCGAGGGGCATTCAGCCCTCAGCCGGAGCCCTTGACGACACTGACCTGAAGCGCGTGGAGCGTGGCCTTGAGGGCGCCAGGCAGAGCTGCTGGCGGCGTGAGGGGCGCTGGGGCGGGCGGTCGCCCGCGGGGCGGGCGGCGCGAGCGAGGGCGGCCAGGGGAGCGAGCGGCTCGGCGGGCGCCCGGGCGATCGGCGGGAGAGACAGTGGCGCCCGCAGCCGCGCGAGCGCCAGCCGGTGAGTCGCGCCGCCGCCGCGCGGCGCGCTGCCGTCGAGGTCCGTCGGCGAGCGTTTTCTCGTGCGCGAGGCGAAGAGGGGCGGCCGCCCTGGCCCCCGACCGCGCTCCGGCCAAGGGAGGAAAACTCACGGAGGACCGCTCTCGGAAACCGGCGTTCGCGATAGTAAACGATGCGCGTAGAAATGCGGGTGAGGTGCGAATTACACAGCATACCGCAAAAATACTATCATAGTTCGGACAATGGCTATACGTCAGTAGTGAAAGGCTACTTTCTCGATGAGGGGTGGGGGAGGTGTCTCAGGACTTCAACTGATGTCACTTCAGGGCTTCTGACTGGGGCTAGCTGGCTAGTAGATAGCTGGTTCGAATTCAGACGCTTTGTGGAGAACTCTAGCGGCCTCCTGCCCTGATCGGTAATTTTACGTGGTTTCTACGGTCAATACCACGCGAATGCCGTAGCAGAACCCTAACAAACGAGCCACGGACCACGCGCGATCTTTCCTTCCTCTTCCGTGTCCTTTCCTCACCTCTTACTTGCTCATTTACTCTCTCACGCACTACACTATCACAAGTCGGGAGCTGTGAGCTTGTCCGGTCTGGGGTGGTGCTGGGTTTCTGGTTGGGGAAAACAGCAATCCAACGTGTAGGACTGCGCCGGATCTCGCCATCCAGCTGGGAAACAACACCGCCACCTCCCGTTATAAGAACAAGCACTACACTCATGGGACTAATGACCCTAGCAGTTGACGCGCTCGGAAACATGATCCATCAAACCCAATTGTACCGTTATCAGCTACTTTTAGATCATGTGTTATCAATGACTGACCTAAACTCCAATAAATGGATACATTAATTTTAAAATATACAAGTAAACAAATAAAATATCGAATTTACACGAATCTAATGCGCACGTTTCTTTACCAAAGGCAGTACTCAAAATCGTGGTGCGCATTAAAAATACACGGCGCATTAGTTTCGAATGCAAATCCGTTCCGTAGGGAATAAAGATTATTCAGGCTTGTGATTTATTGTAATAATAAATTAATTTCGAATGTGTACTTTTCTTACTCCATATTCACTAATTTTCTTTGACAAATCGTCACCTATCATTAGGAAACTTTCAGTTCTACAATCTGATAGTTTACGTATGTGATAAATCCATTGTTGTATTACATAAATCTAAATTAAATGCCGTACCTATCTGTCATTGATTAAATACCTGTCTGTCATTGATGCGCATTACATTCGCTACAAACCCTTTTTCATAATTTTAAGTTTCAAATACTGGGTGCGCATTAGATTCGATGGCGCATTAGATTCCACGAGTACTTCTGGAACATCTTCCTCGCTCGCCTTCACAACCGCCACTTGTCGCTCCTGTTAATTTTTGGCAGTCTCTTCTTCTTCGATTTGTTTGTAGTGACGTCGCCACAGTGACGTGGAAGCGCGCGATGGGATGACACCGTCAACAGCTGATTTACGTCGAGCGCCACTACAAATAAATCGCGGTATAGCACCCTTCATCACACGTTTCCTTAGCACGCCTTAATACAGCAGCGGTCCGGCCAACACTCATCTTTACAATACAATGCGATGCAAAGCGATGCGGTCGCTCCCCCCACCAACGCCGCTGGGGGTGAGTGGCTATTCCCTCGGCGTGCCATCTGGCGCCACCCTTCCTCATTCATTCATTCATCGAGTTTTTCCATGCCTGACAACTAATCCGAGTCCAAGGTCAAGGTTGGGTTCCAGTAAGGGGGCAATGGGGCGGTCGTTCTAGGAGGAGGTCAATGCGATGTAGGTAATGCGCAACGATTGGTAATGAGTTTTACGAGTGATGGCAGAAATGTAATAATATAGACAGAAATTGCGGTGTAATACTGAAGCCATTATTCGAGACTATTTAAGACATTTGCTTTTATTATTATTATTATTATTATTATTATTATTATTATTATTATTATTATTATTATTATTATTTACCATTTGCTGGGGTAACGCTTCGGCATTTCCCTGATGCTGATCGAACACACCACGGAAAACTACCGATCAGAGCAGCCGGCCGCTAGAATTCTCCTTTAGACAGCTCCTTCAACCTAGCAGTCTGGCTAGAGCCGAAAATCCTGCCACCGTCGTGACTCGAACCCAGGACCTCCCGGTCAGAGGCACTGCAGGGACATAGTTGATGCCCTGAGCCACCAAAGCCGGTCTCGAGAGCTGAGAGTGGAAAGTGCGTTCCGCTGCTGTGGGCGGCGGCGGCGGCGCGCCCGCGTGACCGGAAACGCCACCAGCTCCAATTCATCAGAGACCGCCAAAGCAAATACGACGACTCGGGAGCAAGGTTGCCGGCTAAGGCAAACGGGTACCGTCACACCGGCTGCTCTGGGGCCAAAGACGTTTGGTCTCAGGCGGAAAAACATTAGGGAGTAACACTTGGAGGGTGCCTTGCAAGGCGACAGCAGTGGAAGAAATGGTATACTATAGAAAGCGCAATGGACATGCGGCTGGGGGAGCAGTATGATGTGCTAAAAATTCCATTATCACATTTTTTTTAAAGCAGTAGAATAAAGCGAGGTTTCGGCAAAAGGCACACGTTATTGGAAGTAGTAAGGATAAGGATAAATATTTCAATCTCTGTACTATTGCTTGGAAGGCTCTCGTTTTATTATAGCAAGTTTCCGATTAAGCATACTTAAAGTGAATGGGTGAAATTGACAGATTGTAATACTGCAATGTGATCCAATAGCCACACCGGTGTCACCAGGCTCAAATCGTTGCTGTCTGATTAAATTTACAATGTCTGGTACTTTGTCTGGTACTCACGACGTCAAGTGCAATGATGGCATGAAAATAAGGCGAATCTAATAGCAAATACAAAATATTAGTTGTTGAAGTAAGAAAAAATGTTTTCAGAAAACACAAGAAATGATTCTAGTAAAATAGTTAACTCGGTACTTTAGTTTTGTGGAAGTGCTGGTGTGAAAGTGTGAACGATTTTTTTTCTCTAAAAAAGTATAGCTGACACTTTGTCAACAGTTTCTATTTTCGATTTACAGTCTCCCAACTTCACGACTGCTAATGACAGCCATGTATGAAACCCTGCTACAGAAATGATTTTCAAACGAGGGTGCTATGATTTCTGAGACTGATTCTGTGGTCAACATGCGATTTTTCAACTCTCGTAAATGAACCATCTAAACACAATATTGTCAAGTTAATGCTTAAAGGTTAACTGTCTTCCATCCACTTTGTTACCTTCTCGCTACCGCTTACTCGGTAGAGAGAACGTTGTGAAAAACTGCCTGAAAAAACCGCGAATTTTGGCAGAAAAACTTTTATTACAGGGCCCTGGTAACGAAAGAGAGGATAAATCGAGTTGCAAAATATAGAAACCAAACACGTAGTGTAGCCACAAGTTTTGTGAATTCTTAATACTGAAAAATCGAATGACGGCCAAACGTATCGTAGTTCTACAGAATATGCAATGAAAAGTTTCCGTCTCATAAATCGCCGCGAAAAGTACTGATATGAGCAAGAAAATTCGGTTAGCTAGTCTCCACTTTGTTCTAGTATTGATGACATGATGGCAATGAAATAATGATGAAAATAGTACAAGTATGTAGTTAAAGACGATGTAAACACGTGGCAGCTCGTGCCACAACAAACTGGAGGTTACAGCTCCACAGAATGACGGAAACATAATTTCCAAACTTCAGAATACGAAAATATAATATAACGTAAACAATTCATGTAAATTATTTAAAATTAAGATTAATATTGAATTTAAGTATATTGAAATATACATAAATAGATTAACGCGTAATTTCCGTGTCAGGTATATTTATTCCTCGCGCACGCGGTTCTGGCTTTAATTTTTAATGGGCACTCGAGTTTCTGTATTAGTTTTGCATTGAGTCAATTGACGGTAATATAATTCACTCAAAACGAAAAAGTACTTTTTCTCGAAATGCAGCGATTGCACTCTAACCCTTTGCAACAGGCACTATTGTTGAACACGTCCAATAGTTGATTTCTCGATCTTGGTTATTCTTGCTGCTACTAGTACTGATGAAAACGAAGTAAAATTATTTTATTTCGAAAATTTCACTGCCTTGGTATAGATAGCAAAATATAAAGAACTATCACACACTCATATTCACAACGCCGCTCTGTCGCTGCTGCCGGGAAGATCATTGCACACACACACAATGGGAAACAGAAAGCGACATCCTTCCAAAACGGCCAACATTATACAATGGACTCCTTGATTGATTGATTATTAGTTAGTGATTCCGGACGCGTCACCTACTAGGATATTTAGTCCCGTAAGTGTAGTGTGTGTTTTTATCGGGAGGTGTCGATTGTCTTCACCCGCTTGATGGCAAGATCCGGTGCCGACCTACCGTCCGGCTAGTGGGACTTTCCCCAACCAAGAAAATCCCACCAGCAACGCTCCGCCCCACCCAAGACAAGCTCTAAGCTCCCGACTAAACTGCCGGCTTGTGTGGTAATGTAGTGAGTGTTATATAAGTAAGTGTAAGGAAGAGGTACGAAAGACCGAGCGCGGTTGGTTGTTAGGAAACTACTCCGGCATTCGCCTGGCGTTGATCGGAGAAACAACGAAAAACTACTGATCAGAGCAGCCGGCCGCTAGAATTCTCCTCCAGGCAATGTTCCAGACAACAAGCTAACAAGCGTCCAGCTAAGGTCGAAAATCCTGCCATCTTCGATACTCGAACCTAGGACCTCCCGGTCAGATGGGCTGCATTACTGCGTTGATGCCCTGAGCCATTTCTCCCGGTCAAAGGACTCATGAAATGTGTATTTTGAGTCCATAAACCTGACATCAAACGGAAAAAAATTCTCCCGATATCACAAATAATGATTAAATATAGTCAAGAATTGATTGAACCTGTTCCAATAACACGCGAAATTTATAAATTGTTGTAGTAGCTACTGTCAAACGAAGACAGAAAATTGGTATTCACCTCGGACACCGAGGGGTACAACATATAAACAAATGTTTGCAAGTCGATTTTTTTTTTCGTTCACACGAATTTCAAGGGATCGAAATAAATAGTGTACGACTTATAAAAATTAATTATATGCTATTATTTTATATATATATATATATATATATATATATATATATATATATATATATATATATATATTCGTAATAATACGTTTCCTTGTCGCGTCCCAAATTTTGTTAGTGTTATGGCGAAATTGAAGTCGAACGAGTATGTGTTAACGAGAGTTTACTGTACTACATTTCATAGCAATGATAAATTCTCACACAAAAGTAGACTTCTAGGACTTTTAATGTGTTCCGGTAGTCATTTCCGCTGACCCCATAATTATTATTATTAGTGTTTATTATCATGAGAAACATCGACAAGGCCATCGCCGCGGTTCATGAATTGAGGACCTTCCTCGTGAAAGTAGATCTGTAGTATCAGGTGAACAATGCAAGCGCCTGTCAGAAATATTTTTTGTCTTGTGTCTTAAAATTGACAAGTTCTTTTTTGATGTTACATATACAAATGGGCAACTACTAACTGTAAGAGGTTTTGAAATAAGTAAATAACTCTTTGAGTAACGATAAATAACATATTTGATCGGAGAGTTATATGTTTAAATAAATGTAACGAAATTTAAATTTTAGCGAAGATACACAGATTCAGTTTCTTTTTTCAAGTGTTTGCTCTAAACGGAATAGAAGACAACGTGAAAAAGTTGGTTTTTCTGTATCAAAAAAGCCTCGATTGATACTAATTATTGAAAATTCGAACTTTTCAATATTGTCCCGAAGCTTGAAGAAAAAGTTATTCTAATGAGATGACTAACTGCTATATAAGCAACTCCTCCTAGTGAAGAAAATTTGAACTGCTTCCGCTAAGTCCATATTCTACCGCCCCTGGAGGCCAATGAATGAAATTAATGGAGCCGAAGTTTGTATACCAGATGCGTTTCCGAAATCGCATCAGACACGTGATTTCCCATATCCCTAGTACTCAACCTTCTAGACGGTCATTGGCCTTGCAGCAGAATAGAACATAGGGAATGGATGTGACTTTTTTATGAAAAACCACAGTGTTCCAAACCCATGTACTGTAAACCGATACAGTGATCTGAAGCGTTCAAAGAAAGGACAATATATTTTTGAATAGAAAAAATGAGAAACATATTCTGTAAAGAATAGAAATCATAAAACCAACGAATAACGAAGCGATGCAACGCATCACTCGCATCCATTGATGCTACGTCACTACGAGGTGAAGCCGTAGGAGATATTCAAATATGGGACATCGAATAATTATCATCAGTTCAAAAAGTTTATGTTGCAGAATAAATTTCATGTGTTTTTTTTTTTTTTTTTTTTTTTTTTTTTTTTTTTTTTTTTTTTTTTTTGTGATAGAAATATTTCGTGTTCCAATGCGAAACACATCTAGCTAACACGAGACGAAAAAACAGTCGAAATATAAATGTCCATCCAAGACATTTGCGGATGTAGTTAAATGTAGTTTATGTTGTTATATTAGATTTAGAAGATAAATTTTGTTTTCTTTAATAGTTTCATTAGCATTATATGTATTTGAGAATTGTACTTGTATTAATGGCGGAAGTTTTAATTTCGACATGAACATACAAGAACAATAGATTCCCAGTGAATTTCAATATTCTTCGTAAAAAAAATTCCTTTTGGCAACATTGCAGTCTACATAGTCTCCATGTTTTGTCAGAGCTGCGGAAAACTTCGTACAACCAAATTTACTAATTCTTTACAAAGAAGTATCATATAGACATTTGAAAGGCCTTAATAAGTAATTAAGTTGTTTGAAGTCGAAATACCTTCAAACATAAATAAGAAACGTTTTGACTGACAGACACTGACAACAGACAGTGAGATACTGACAGACACTAATATACTAAGATACTGACATACTGACAGACACTGGCATACTGACAGACGCTGGCATACTGACATATACAGACATACTGACATACACAGACATACTGACATACAGAGACATACTGACATACACAGACATACTGACACACGCTGGCATACTAACATATACAGACATACTAACATATACATAATAACATATACTGACATACTGACAGCCGCTGGCATACTGACAGACGCTGGCATACTGACATACTGACAGACACTGACAGACGCAGACGCTGACATACTGACAGACGCAGACATACTGACAGACAGACGCTGACATACTGACAGACGCTGACAGACGCTGACATGCTGACAGACGCTGACATACTGACAGACGCTGACATACTGACAGACGCTGACATACTGACAGACGCTGACATACTGACAGACAGATGCAGACACTGACGGACACAGACAAAGCGGCCCGACATGGCTCCCTGAAGCGGCAGCTTATCAAGGCAATCGGACAAGGTAGACACGACGAAGCCCGACAAGGCGGTGACAGAAGGTAATCACAATAGGCATAAACACAAAGTAGGCATTCAAGGAATCACAAAGGCACACAAGGTGATCACAATAGGCAGTCACAAGAGGCGCGCGAGCAAGGACGAAAGGCACACGACTTCAACTTTCGCAAAAAGTCAGGTTCAGTATTCGAAAACAAAAATTAATGTTTAACTCATGACGAATGAAAGAATGTCTCAAAACATTAATGAAATAGTAATTCCTTTTAAGACATTTTATTGAGAAACACAAGAACAACAGGTTGAAACCACAATAAACATACTTCCCGCCAAATTTTGTGATCGATTTTTGCAGCATTTAATAGATTTCTCTGTTCTACGTCTTCGAGAAAATTAAAACAACAATATTTGTTCACAAATTACTCTTATATTGTTAAACCCAAAAATATTTTGAGAATGCCGTAAAATGAAAATACATGTAGTACTATAGTTAATTGTACTCACAAGTCTATGAACTCCTTTTACCTTGGAAGGCACTAAAGACTGTCGCGTTGTGTATCCAGTCGTCTTCTGTTCCACTGCTGTTCACAATCACTTGGACTACCATAACTGTCGTTGCCTCGTCGGACGGCGTGACCTCGAGCGTTCCGCGGGAAAACATCGTCTGCGGCTCCAGATTCACACACCCTCACGTCGACTCCTCCACGTTTTCTGCCCCGCTAGGGTTGCCCCCACTGCGAGCACCTCCTCCACCACCACCACCACCATTTCCCTCCGCTTTGGGTTCAGGAAAATGCCGCTCGCCCCGCGGGCAGGCCCGCCCCCGGAGCCGCCATTCCCGTTGCGTGCACCCGCCCCTTTCCCCCACTTCTCGCCTCGGCCCAGGAGCCAAGGGAGTCACCTTCATTGTCCCCTTTGCTCCATCCCCCCCCCCCCCGCGGCCCAACGGCCTTTCCCGGACGGTTTACATCTGGAATGGCCGGCAGGTACGCGGCGGTTGAAAGTTTCCTCGTGGCTCGCAGATCCTATCAAAGAAGAGTAGTCGTCTTTTGTCAGCACGTCACGTGATGAGAAAGAATTCCGGATGTTGCATCATAACTTATGTACTTCTAATACCTCGAAAATGTATTTATATTACCACAATAAATTAAAGTGTTCAAATTACGAGCCTTATCTTTAAATTTTGTGACTATGAACGCACGTATTGGTAGCTTGAAAGGTTTGGTATACTTCCTTGGAGAGGTTTATACAGAAAGGTTTACTCGAACACTTCCTGGTGGCCTTGTGTTAAAAGTGTACGACTTAATTAAGACGTATTTTAAGTTAATAAAGCATGAATGATTCTACATTGCCTCTCATATGCAATGAGACTTGGCAGAACCTTGTTGAAAACAAAAAAAGAATTGTCACAAAAAAGTTTAAAATAGCTTGATAAGTATGTTTCTAAATGATTAAGTGTTGCGTTAATAAGATATTCCCTTATCAACGTCAAGCAATGTTAAAACTATAGTATATTCATAATTAATTCTGCATTAAAGTGTGGGAATTTGGTGTCAGAATGACCCGTCTCCCCTGCCTCTCATTCCATCATTTCTTCATCATTAGTCTCCTCTTTATTATCGCTATAATCACCGTCTTAGGTGGCTCAGGGCATCACTGGTGCCTCTGACCGGGAGGTGGATTTCGACTAGCTAGACAGCTAAGGTCGAATTCAGCCGCTGTGTAGAGGAGATTTCTAGCGGTCGGCTGATCTGATCTATATTTTTCCGTGGTTTCCGTATCAATTCCAGGCGAATCCTGGAGAAGTACTCTAACAAACGGGCGACGGACCTCGCGCGATCTTTCCTTCCTCTTCCTTGTCCTATCCTCACCCCTTACACACAATTACACTTACATGCACTACACTACCGCACACACCGGTGACCAGTCGGGAACTTAGGGCCCCTTCCCACGGCGCGGCCGCAGCGCGCTTCCTTCAAGTAGCAGAGCCCTTC
This sequence comes from Gryllus longicercus, assembly GCA_038098605.1. Taxonomy (NCBI): domain Eukaryota; kingdom Metazoa; phylum Arthropoda; class Insecta; order Orthoptera; family Gryllidae; genus Gryllus; species Gryllus longicercus. The sequence continues at coordinate 1,382,324 of JAZDUA010000348.1, forward strand.
CGACGCAGCCACCGCCGGAGCCACGGCCGCACCGCCGCCCGCCGTGGAAGGGGGTGGGGTCTGGAGGGGTAGGTTTCGCCGACCCTCCGGCGACGACGAACAAAGGGACCCGAGCAGGTAGAACGCTGCGGCCGCGGCGCAGTGGGAACGCGCCCATTTAAAGCTGTGTTCTGCTAGCGGTGGCGCGTGGCCCCTCCTCCGCTTCGCGTAGCTGGAGTTCGGCGTCGGCTGCCGCATCAGGTGGGAAGACCTCCATTCAAACCAATGCTCTGCTACGCGCCGCGCTGCTGCGAAGCGCGCTGCGGCCGCGCCGTGGGAAGGAGCCCTTACATATTGTCCCTGCGGCGGCGGTCCCTCGCTGATTGGAGACGACTGGTTGGGGAAATGCAGCTAGCCGACGTGTAGGTCAGCGCCGGATCTCGCCTGCCAGGGGTGGAAGATCACATCCACTTCCCGTTTTGTAAACACGTACTACACTTACGGGTATAATGACCTTAGCAGTTGACGCACTCGGAACCACAAATCAATCAATCGCTATAACAATCTCATTAGAACATCACACATAGGTTTCACTGTCATCAACAGTCGAACGGCCCCTCATCCCCTATAAAAATAAAAGAAACAAAACTCAACCCACTGTAAACAACAAAGGCATTAAGAATCATTAAAATAGCATTAATGAAAAAGACTAATAAAGCGTGCAATGAAAAGAGTTTAGGATAAAAAATACATATCACATGATTCGTTAAAATAGGCTTGTATGTTAAAAATGAAAATAAAAAAGTGTTGTTTTTTTTCAACATTTCTGTTTATAACAAAATTATTAGCAGCTTACATTGGCTTTATTTGTCATTAGATATTCGGAAAACAGAAATATCACTTTTACTCTCATATTTGGAATGCCAACAGCACATCACCAAGAAGCCAACACTGCAGTTTAAAAACAAAATTAGATTAATAATAATTCAAACAACTCAAGCAGAGTGAATTGCTGTGTCTTTCAATCTGTACACGTGCCTTGTATCATCAAAATAACTTTGGTTTTAAAATAACATTTCTTGTGAAGTCAAGGTCTCATTCTACAAACCGGGAATTGTTGTAAGTTTATATTCAGTATCGGACATTATATTTCCTTAAGGTGCTGAAGGCAGCCGGAAATGAAGGGATAGCCCTCCAATGCTTCGTCTTTCGTAATGGTCCCGCAAATGCGGAAGAAGCGATGAACAGATGTAATGATGTCAAATACCATACAAATAGGAAAAAATCAGCCAGCCGGAGGACACTCTGTGCAGTTCACCTCACTGGAAAGAGAATATCTGTTTCTGTTTTTTTCCTTAATAGTAGTTTATGCAATTAGTTCATAATCTTACGCTTTATTGCATGAGTACATGTTTTGAAAAAGAGCTACTTTAGAACCGAGTTTTCAAATTTGTACGAATGTAATAAAGCAACATTACAAACTAGTTGCACACTATATTTTTTGTATAACAGCATTATACATTTATAAGAGAATCAAACTTAATTTTGCGAAACAACTTCCCCGTGACAACTCGAGTATTTGACATTATGCGAGTAAACGGTGGTCGGCTATTCCGTTTAGCTCTACCTCCCCCAATTCCTCTCGCTACAATTGGCTGAATGTGTGATGACGCAATCATTCGTGACATAAAATCTAATACGTCATCATATGTGTCGTAAAATGCTCGATTATGAACGATTTCTTGCAACAGAAAAGGTTCTTTTATAATGCTGGAATACAAAAAAAAAAATACATACCGTAGAGGCAAGATCCAAGCATTAAATTGTCAACTAAATAATTACCAATAATTTAATATGTGTGCTAACACTAATTTTAATATAGTGGATGAAGAATAATTATGCTTCGTATCCAAAAGAAAGTTTTGCTTTTCTATTTATTCCAAACATTTTTCAGTTTTGTGGAAGTGGGGCTGCTTGCATTACTGACGTCTTCGGCAGAGTGTTGGGAGGGTCACTCCGCGAATTTTTTTTCTTTTGTCCCTTCCACAGTAACCCTGTGAAGAAGGGGAATTTATTATCTATAAATATTTTTACATTATGCTGCTGCCTTGCGGCTTAAGCAGCTACAGGCGGGGCTTTTTCTTACAACTAATTTACAATCTAGACTTAAAGTTATCTTACTTGCACTTTGGCATTACTCACTTACACTAAGATCAGTTTTGTTATACTATATTATATATATACTACGTAAATTGTTATTATATGGGTTGGTAAATTTTTTTTCTACATTCACACATCATTCATACTATTTTCATTATATACAAACCATTCATTCTTCCCATTCATTCGCATCTGAGAGCCAGGCGAGGCGCACGGCAAGTGGGAAAACATGGCGAATACATGGGCAGAGGAGTTTGAATGTTTGCGACCGCTTAAAAGAACCTGTTCCACTCATGGAACAATTATCCAAGAGCGAGCAAGAATTAAAACCATACAAATCAATTAGAGAGGAACTACCACTTTCTCAGAAGCGGTGATAGTTGATATTGATTGGATTACAAAGAGACCGATTGATATCATACCTGAAATGGCTGTTAATGGATGAGACCGTTGCAGCAAGTCACTTTCTGAAGCACACGATCATATTAACCATGAAAATGCATTTTATTAAAGAAGAAAAAATATCAGACAATTCTACTGCCTCTCAGCGAAACGTCTATCAAAAATAGATATTATAACCTCTTAGTGCAAATAAAATTAATAATGAAGGCCCCACTCCTTCCCCTCTAAAAAATAAAAAAATAAACTGACCTGCATATCCTTTTCATCTTTGTTTGGCGTTGCGTCGCCATCCACCGGGTGCCCCTTGAGGAAATGTCCCTGTCAAGAGGTGCAGATTTTCCTCCAAGTTCTTTCCCGCTCCCGATTGGGTTAAACAGGAGAAAAGCGTGGCGAGGCAACCGCCCCTGTTTCTATTGCCGGGAATGAGTCATGACAGGTAAGAGTGTACCGGGATCATTGTAACTCTCCCTGGGTGTTTTGTGGCCCGCGTCATTTGAAAAGTTGTCACGGTGTCTCGGATATTTTCTAAACGTAGGGGGATGTCACCGATAAGTATATCTTATTAACAATAAAAACCAGTAATAGGCTCAGCAATAACATTTTTAACCCAGTATTCGCAAGGTTCATTTTAATGAATACGGACTGCAAGGCGGGGCCGTTGATGACCCCGACCCCTTATATACATTTACACACACACACACACACACACACACACACATTATATATATATATATATATTCGTTCTTTTTTCACGTTTAATATTTTTAACAATGAACGATGAAATCTGTTTTAGTGATAAGACATTTTTTTAAATTATCATTTGTATTAGAATTAACTATAAAACAAACTATATAAACTACTAAACAGATCTACTTGCAAAGAAGGTTACTATACTATACTGGGGTCCAAGTGACCCCAGCCTTCTGATTCCAGGGTTAAATATGAACAGCTTAGGCGGCTTGGAACATCAATTGACGTCACTGCTGTGCCTCTGGTTGTAAGTTCCTAGAGCGCGGTAATGTAGAGTTCAATCAAATTGAATCTGCGTCTCTGTACGCGAGCTGAAAGTCACATCCTTCACGGACGACACGACTTGGGCGGGCACGACCGGCGAAACGTATCACTCTAGTGGATGTGGACGCAGAGCAAATACCTGCTTAGGTAGCTCATGGCATCAATGGTTGTGACTACAGTGCGTCTGAACGGAAGGTTCTTGAGTTCGGGTTCCGATGGTAGCAGCAATTTCGATACTAGCTACGACGAATTCAGCCGCTGTTTGGTGAAGAACTCTAGCGTCTAGCTGCGCTGATTAGTAGTTTTCCGTGGTTTCTCCGATCAACACCAGGCGAATGCCCGAGCAGTCCCACAATAAACGGGCCATGGACCGTGCGCGATCTATCCTAAGCACAAAGCCAATTCAAAGGCAAAGAGCTATTTTTATTTACACTTTTGAATTTCTGTACCTGCTATGCATAGGAGTTTTTCAAGTGACGCCTGATATGTTAGCGGGTTAGAAGTTGCAATAATGTAACTTTGATTGTAGAACTGCTTGTTTTTAATTTCAATGACACGCATAGAAATATTCGTAAGTACTCAAAATTGAATAAAGGGTGATTCCAATGAAGGAAACTAATTCGTAGGTGAATATAGAATGAATGGTTATGATTCTGTTTTTTCAAATCATTTACACTTATTGTGAAGTATATACATAAAACATACGATATATTCATATTTATTACGTTACATCATAAAAATTTAAGGCATCAAACATTTTGAATTTACATTTTGATAAGAAACATTGAGAGAACGCAGGTGACGTCACTTCCGTCAAGGTATGTCCTGAAGAGAGAGATAGTAAATCTGTTCTGGAGCAATTTACATCGAGTCCTGAAGCAATTCACTTTGTCCCACTCAAACACCTTTCCTAATATGAACCGTGGCCCCACAGATGGAAAGCTTATCATCTACCATTAGTTTTCGTACCGTATCTGCCTTTTTGTATCAAGTACAATACCTGGGATCTATTCGACCCCAAGTATCAACGATAGCTGAATGTGGTACACCTACTCATATATGAATGGTAAGATATGGAGTGTAAATTAATGATTTTGTATAGGAATGTTTTTATACATTATTTTCGATAATATAATAAGTTTAAAATTACAAACATAAAATATTTGTATGGAAACCTCTACCACGCGTACCATTCATTATTCTTGTTTCAGAGATATTTATATATCTTGTGTAAATTATTTCGAGGGGAAAAATCATATACGATGGTACCAGACACATATATCAGAGTTCATGATAAGATATTTTAAATGAATAAATGAAAATAACACATATTATACGTTAGGTCATTCTGAACCCATGTAACAAACAAATTTCTTCTCTAACAAAATTTGATAAATACCTGAAAATGATTTGGTACCCGCTTGATAACTGCACGAAGGCATATCTTGAAATTAGATACTATATTAAAAGACATTTAAATTGTAAAAATATTATAATTTTAAATTTATAAAACCAAATAAAGATATTAAACTGTATTTTAAAAAATACTGACAAATACGAATCTGGTTGCAAATAATAAATAAAAAAATCCCACGCATGGTACGAGTGTTAAAGGGACAAATACACCCTTTCGCATTCAGGAGATGAATCAAGGGACTACTTCGTGTCCCTTAAGGTCTTTTTGCCGTGCATGATCCAGCGCAGGGCGGCCAAGCGCGTGTCGGCGCGGCCGCGCGTTATCGTCGCCCCGGGCGGCGCTTGCAAATAAAGAGGCCCCGGGCATCTGGCCGCAGACGCCGCCTCCGCCGCCGCAGATAAGCGAGTTCATTAGGGCGGCGCCCCTCCGCTGCCTCCATCTCGCAAATGGGCAGCGCCACTCGAGGGGACACGAGTCCCAACTTACGCTAAGAGGAATGGTACTCCGTGTAGTGCAAACCGAGCTGCGTACACTCATCGATTGATTATTTCGTGACCCCGGGCACGTCATCTGCTCAGTCATTAGTTCCTTAAGTTTAGGGCATGTTTTGTTTTTTCGGGAGGTCGCGATGATTTTCATTCACCGGATCTAGGCTTAGAGGAACAACACTCCCTCCAAGTGAAAGTGTGTAGTACGAGTCCGCAAACAGAGCTTCAAACACTCATCGATTGCACACGTAAGCTTCCGCGGCTCGATTCCATAAATGCTTAGCCATCCGGGAGACGCCTGATGCCCTGAGGAAGCCTGCGACATGTCAGGCGAAACGTCGGTCTCTCAGCCAACGACGCGGCGTCTCCCGGATAGCCAAGAATTTATTTACTCATCGATTGATTGATTATTTTGTGATTCCGCGCGTGTCAATTGCTAAATCATTAGTTCCCTAAGGGTAGTGCATGTTTACCCCCTGAGAAGTGGTGATGTTGATCTCCCGCTGGATGGTGAGATTCGGTGCCGACCTGCACGTCGACGTGCGGGGTTTTCCCAACCCGGGTATCACCTACCATCAGAACACCCCCAGCGGAGACAAACTCTAAGCTCCCCGGCATGTGTGGTAGTGAAAAGCATGTAAGTGTAAGTAAGTGCAAGGGGCAATGATAGGACAAAGAAGAAGGAAAGATCGCGCGCGGGCCGTGGCCCGTTTGTTAGGGTACCGCTCCGGCTTGGCGTTGATCGAAGAAACTAGGGGAAACTACCGATCAGAGCTGCCGACCGCTAGAATTCGCCTCCAGACTGTGACTGGATTCGACCTAGCTCTCTGGCTAGTGTCGAAAATCCTGCCATTGCCGGAAGTCGAAACCTAGGATCTCCAGTTCATAGGCACTGCAGTGAGATCAGTTGGTGTTCTGAGACGCCACTGATTGACAACGGCGACACAGCAATCATAACTATCAGAAATTGAGTATCTGTGGCACTCAAAATATTTGTCCCTCTTCTACAAGCACTGAATTTCGAATTCGTAATTGATATGCAAAACTCCACTTCTAATGTAAAATGCAGCGTTTTTTCAAAAATAAACGGATTCTAAGATCTTTTTCTGAATTATCAAGCAACTTCTCTAAACGAGTCAAAAATCTTTCAAAACAGATTTTTTAGTTTTGAATAGCAACCTATGGAGCGCTCTGGATGTCACGCCATGTCCAGAGAACACCCTCGCCCAGACTAGTGGCTTGCGGGTCCGTAAAGTTAGCATGACAAAGTTTCTTTTTTTAATATTGAAATTAAACTAAATTTATTACTAAACTGGACTAACTTATTTGGTGCTTTGTGTTGCTAATTTGCTATGCAAAAAAATACTGTCGTTCTCATTTGACGCCGTGTTACAGAATCGGCTAATTTGACATCAAGTTATCACCACAATTACAAGAAAACCAAGAAATTACAGAGATAAAGAAAAAATAATTACATGGGAATTTGTCGCTTTTTTGTTACTCAATATTTCCCCCAAAAGAAATTTTGTTGCTTTTCAACTAATACTGGAAATGCGAAAATTCGCCAAATTCATATCAGAAAAACCGACGATTACAAGAAAATGGGTATGAACACACGTGACTCAGCCTAATGGCCTCGTGTTGCAACATTTCCGTACCGCAATATAAAATGTCATTTTTAGGACTCGTATCTTTAATGACTACTAATAATCCAATAAATGCGTAAGATTTTGTACCTGATTCCTTGAATTATTTACTTCTTTTTCTGACAATGAGAAAGTCATCAAATTGTTTATGAATTGGGAAGAATAGCTCATTATTAGAAAATGAATATACGATGTTTTTTTGATATAAAGTGTTTAAATGAAATTTAAAAATGCAATAAAAAAATCTTGTTTCAAAATAATTTATTATATATCTAGAGGTGAAAATACTGTGTGCCAAGAAAGGCAATCCACATACAGAATGTTTAGTAAGGATACTCGAATAATGATATTACTGAGGGTCAATATATAAATCAATGAAAATTATAATAAACGCAATAGTTTTGGCGTTCATGAAAGGTATGCCGTTGTTTAGAATTTTTCTTTTTTGTAGTGAAGTTCGTTTCCCCATTCCAGTCGTGACCGGTCGAGTCTGTCAAGGAGAAAACACGTGGATCCCGTACGCGTGGTGGAGGTGATGGTGGTGATGGGTGGGGAATCAGTCGTCCAGGTCGCCGTCGTCCATGAGACCGGTCTCGTGGACGACGCGCACGAAGTCGATGGTGTTGAGCACGGTGTTGAGCCAGGTGCCCAGGCTGTTGAGCGCCCCGGCCACCTGCCCCTTGACGTGCGGCCCGGGGTCGTAGGCGAGCAGGCGGCCAACTATCCCCTGCACGCGCCCGTCCAGCGCCCACGCGCTTGCTGCGCAAGCCAAACACACCACCGCCTACTTAGGGATTCCGACTGCTATGGTCATTAGGCCCGTAAGTGTAGTGCGTATTTTTCTAGCCGGAGTTGACGGTGATATTCCCCAGCTGGATGACGAGAGCCGGTACCGACCTACACTTCGGCTTGCGCTTGCGGGGTTTCCCCAATCAGGTATCTCCCACCTACAGGGCATCGCCTAATCAGGGACAACCTCAAAGTTTCCAACTGGACTCCCGGCATGTGTGGTAGTGTAGTGCATTAATGCATAAGCCTGTGTAACAAAGGGTGAGCATAGGGCAAGGAAGAGGAAGGAAAAATCGCGCACGGTCCATGGCCCGTCATCGGTGGAGGAGAATTCCAGTGCCCCACTGCTCTGATCGGTAGATTTACGTGGTTAGTCCTATCAACACCAGGCGAATACCGGGGAAATACCATACCTTCAGCGATCATTCCATACCATTCCTTCTCCGGATCCTCACCTTACTTACTCACCCTTACCCTTACTACCACATGCTGGGAAACCTCTCGGGTGCTTAGAGCTTGTCCCGGTTGGGGCGGTGTCCTGCTGCTGGGAGATACCTGGTTGGGAAAAATCCCCGCATGCGGACATTGGTCGGTGCCGGATCTCGCCATCCAGATAGAAAAGATATCCACCATGTCCCGCGATACAAAAAGATGTACAACACTTAAGGTACTAATGACCGTAGCATTCGACGCGTCTGGAATCCCCAATCAACAACTCTTTTTAAGCCAAAGCTTGGCCAGTGGGAAGCGCAGCTGAGAGAGTTTTGTTGGTCGTTTTCTGCTGGTGTGAGAGCACGGAGTGCGGTCCAAGTTCGCACTGCGTTGCTTCAAATGGCTCGAGGTCTATACTAATATTTAAATTAACACTATGGTAGTAAAATTAGAGTAACAACTCTGCCCTAAATACGTAGAACATACTTATGTAAAACATACGAAAAACTTCAATGATTCATCAACGTATCACCAAATATACTTATATCTGAAAAAATACACACACATTATTTTTTATGAAGTTCCCTCGGCACAAATCATTCAGTATTCATACCAGTGTTGTGAAGTATAATTTTACATCAGAATTGATATTTTAAAACTATCGTGATGAAGAATAAATGTTTCGTAATAGCAAAATGTATAGCTTTATATGGCTTTGACCCGTAATCATATTCTATATATTTATGCATAGGCCTAAGAAAATTAATCAATACCGATAAAATTATTCTCGAGCATTCAACCAGTGATTCAACTGAACCGAGCCACTATAATCTTGGGAATCACGAGAAATAATGAATCATAAAAGGAACCAAAGGAACCGTACCACCCTAAACCCGGGATCCACCGGTACTTCAGCTGATGTATGAGACACAACTGTGGGATTACAACTCGAGTGCTGACCGACGACAGCGGCCGGCAGGGCGAGCAGCGGCACCAGCGCCACCCCGGCCAGCACGGCGCTGGCGGCCGCCTTGAGCGAGGAGGGCACGGGCGTGCGCAGCGCCCACAGCCCGGCCACGTCCTCGGCGAAGGGCCGCGCGGCCAGGCGCAGCCGCCGCACGCCCCCGGCGCGACGCCAGCGCGCCGACACGCGGTTGCGCCCGCGCAGGTGCGGCCGCAGGCTGCCCCGGCCCCCCGCGCGCGCCGCGCCCTCGTTCATCCCGCGCGCGCACGCGTTGCGCGGGGACGCCGCCACAATCGACCTCACGGCCACAATCGACGGTTGCTCGGCTTGCCTTCAGCAACGCAACAGCAACGATTGATTGACTGATTGACTAACTGATTGACTGACTGACTGCTTGATTGACTGACGGATTGATTGTCTGATTGAGTCCTGGAGCGTCAACTACTATGGTAATTACTCCCGTAATTGTAGTGCATGTTTTTCTCTTGGGAGGTGGCGGTGGTCTTCCCCTGCTGGATGGCGAGATCCAGTGCCGACCTACTGTCGGTTTCCTGGGTTGTTCCCAACCAGGTATTTCCCACCAGCGGGGCACCAGAATAAGCTCTGCCTTTAAAGAACGGATTTCATTCAGGTAAAAATCTCTACTTCGAAAATTGTAGTTAAAGGAAGACCGCCGAGAAAGTATAACTTTACTATTTTCGAAAAATCAGAGAATTCAAAGAAAATGAGACCTGCGCTATTCCTGTAAGTGTTCTTTCCACCATCTGATGGCAAAATTTAATCAATAAATTTGAAGCCATTTTTGAGAAAATTCTGAATTTGAATTTGTTGATGAGGACCATGTAAAGTACACACAAAAATCAAAAGTACCCCCCCCCCCCCACACACACAAAATATCATTTTGAAACTTTGAGCGTCTCCAGTTCATTTAAATTGATCGGGGAAAATGAATTCTGAAGAAAATCGGCTGAACGGTTCACCACGGCCGGCCGGCCGGACGGACAGACAGTCAGACAGACAGACAGACAAAAACAGACAGACGGACGGATAGGCGTTTTACCGTCGATCGTTTTTTCGGTACCAAGGACCCACAAAACATGGACGTTTACTAAACGTGTTAGAGGAGGTAAATTACTATATTAAATACGAGATTTATCAATTTTTGTTGTTACCAGGGATCGTAAATAAGAGTTTTTGATACGAAAATTCAGCTGTTTTTCGGCGCACGATCTTGGTTTCCAAAATACGCTGATCGCCCTGCAGCACTTCGCAGTTCCACTATTGTTTCGAGACGTTTTACTCCCGTTCATTTCATAATTTTGGTCGTTATTGCTACTAATAGTGGTGTTGATAACGAAATAAATCTTTATAATTATTAAATTATTAGTTACAAAATGATTTTGTGAAATGCTTGACTAAAATGATTTTGTGCCTGAAATATATTGCAATAATGAAAGATTTTATACATAAACTCGTTTTCACGACTCTTGCAAACTTGTCACTGCTCCCGACAAAATAATTTCACACTCAACGAGAGACAGAAAGGAAATTCCTTCCAAAACGATCAATTTTACACAAATGGCTCACTAAATGCACATTTTGCATCAAGAAACCTAACACAAATGAAAATAAATTTTCAAAACATCATAAATAATGCATTCCATACCGTCAATAATTGACTGAACGTGTGTATTATCAATAACACACGAAATTCATGAACTTGAGTTGCAGCTAGTGTCAGAAGAAGACAGAAAATTGGTATTTCCCTCGGCCGCCGTGCCCGTGCGAAGACAACTTAGGCCCAATGTTGAAGCACAGAACCAAAAAGTTAACGCAGTAAACGAAGAAAAAGAGCCAAGACCGTGTCATGGCGCACAACCGGGGTGAGCACCATTCGCCACAGAGAACCTTAGTTGGGAGCTCTTTCAATATGATTTATACATCGATATTGCAGTGATTATTTTCCTTCCTGGGGCTTTTTCCAACTTGGGAGATGCCGATTTCGACTATCCGCGCAGGGAACCCATTGTGTCCCATGTAGGGACGCATACTCGTATTAACCTTTTACACTAAACACACTTGTATACTCCTAGGTCTGTGGTCAGTACACTCGCAAGACCTTCAGCGACAACACCATGAAAGACAAGGGACAAACAACCATACCCACATCGGGACTCGAACCCACGACCTTTCATACCGAGACGCTGTGTCGGCAACGCTCTAGCTTCCTCGGCCATACCTTGAATATTGAATATAATTAAAAGGAAAACATGTATACCTAACATATTGTAAGATTTTTTCGATTATCTGAGGATTGCCCAGCCGTTGCTAATAGATAGATAGATAGATAGATTTATTATTTCTGCGGGTAGGTATAGAACCTGGTGGCAGAACACTACAATTTACATATTACAACTAAGAATACTAATACACTAATTTTATAGCATTTTAAGGCAATAATAACAATAATATAATAGCCATAGCAGTAGGCACGCCCGGAAACAAAATAGTCGAGCAAGCAAGCAAGATGGTTTGTTCGATTGTTTGTTGATGCGATTACTCGTGAGCTAACTGCGAACGTGACGCGCTTGGTGTTGACAGTCCGACATTCCTGGATAATCCCGTCGCTTGGCGTGTAAAACGCCAAACGTTTTACCTTAAGCATAGATTACCGCGCGGCAGCAAAAGTTCAGCGTATTAAGATGGAGAATGCATTCTGTCGTAAGGCTGTGGTTCCCCAGTCTCTGAGTTTTCGTTTTGTCAGTACAATATTACATTAATAGAGTTTTTGCAATACAGGAAATCCAGTGTAGTACTTCATAATCATTGTCGTCAATGGGAAATAACGTATCTCCAGAAAAATGAATTTTTGCATGTCGTACAATCGAAAACATGTAAAACTAGGAACTAGTTGGAACGGAATACCTCTAAAAATACCTAAACGCTTTTACTTAGCATCTGTGTATCTTATGATTCTATTTTTCCTTTTATAAGGATTCCAAGATAGTATGATACATAAAATCTGATTGTTCCGTACAAACATGTAATATACTTTTAATCTTTAAAGAATAGCTTCCGAGTCTCACAATGAAACCCTTCAATTTTACTATAACGTATTTATATTGTCTATATTAGGCGTGGGAAATGTGTGGCAAATATATTGTCCTGCAGATAAATAACGAATTTTTCGTGACAATTGATTTAGTATCAATATACATATATCCTCCAAATCCCAAACAAATAAGTTACTTTATTTCTTTCCCGACACATTTCAATTAACCTGAGTAAAATTGAACTATAAAGTTCCTTTCATATTATAATGGTACTATGAATATTGTATTTATTATTATTTCCATACTTATTGTGTATTAGTATCAAATTCGTGTTTCGAAGTGGCGACAAAAAAACTCGTAAAATGTAAGCAATGAAAACATTTGTCGTTGACGACAAAACAGGGAGAACGACTGGACCCGTCAATCGAATCCCAGTTACTGGATTTAGATTTAGATTTATTTCGTAAAAAAATTGTAAAAACTGTATTTGACATATGGGGGAGAAGACTAACTGCGCACGATTTCTTGAGTTCCAGATTCCCTTCCCGTCATTTTAACTATAAATAGTTGAAAGATGAGTAAACGTTTAAAATAAATAAATACAAATAAATTTTTAAAAAAGCGCGAGATTAGCAATATTTGATAAAATATACATTTTCGTTACCGAGTTACAGAAAACTTATTTGCATCGGTAAACGAAATACAAGTATGATTTTTCTGCATTGCTAACAAAATAGTAACTCGCCTTTACCTCTACTCCAACTATTACAAGCAAAAGGAAAGTTGAACAAAACGTGAGCATAGTGAAGCTACATTTACGTCCAGAAGCAAAACAAGGGCCCACCTCAGCATTTGCGCAATGGATCAGGGAAACTGGACAAAAACTGACCGAGATGTCGGCGCATGCGCAGTAGGATTCTCTCCAGAATTGTCGTATTACGTCTGTCAAATTCACGACTTACAAAACTCTCTAATGATTTGAAAATTATGTCGATTTCTGTATTTTCTTCCAATGATAATTTTGAATCTCCTCTATAAATTGAGATTGACCTGAAGCCAATAATGTAAACGGACGTTTCTGATTGTTTCATGCGTGAAATAAACAATGTAAAGCCGATGTTCCCAACTGTGATCATGGACACGTGAATCGAGGAAAAACGAAAATGTAAAAAGTTTGGAGAATGTGGATAAACTAAAAAAAGGGCCGATGATTACATTCATCCAACGCTATAAAATAAACAAAAAATTTCTATCAGGTAATACAATGTTTATGGCCGTATCTTCAGCCCCACTCTTTGCAGACTGAAATAGAGGCATCGAGTGAGTGTATGCAAAACTTAACGCGTTTGTTTACACAGCCCAGCCACAGCACAGCCCAACCAAGAGTTCATTGACGAAACTAACTTCCTTGACCTCTACCTGTCCTCTGCGCTTGTACTCTTTTTTCTGATACCTCATTCTGAAATACGGATTCAAAGGTGACGTTAAAAGGTGGATTATTTCATGTCTCAATAAGAGAAAGCAAAAAGTAAAATATAATATTGTCTCAGACGAAATTAGCGTAGTTTTAGGTGTTCCGCAAGGGTCAGTTATGGGTCCAATATTGTTCATAATTTACATTAATGATCTAATCAAGTACATAAGAAACATATTTGAGAATTATAATAAAATTAAATTATTTGTATATATATACAAGTATATATATATATATATATATATATATATATATATATATATATATATACATGTATATACATATAAGATACCTTATTGTATGTACTTGGAGAAACAGAAGCGGAAATTGAATTTAAACAGCAGAGTGCATTTATACAAGAATGGTTAATGGTAAATAAATGAATAATTAATGTTGAAAAGACTAAATTTATGATTTTACTTAATGGAAGAAACGTAGAAGTAAGGGAAAATGAATTATTCACAACGGACATAGAGGAAATACAACGGGTGTACTACAAAATGAAATATTTGAGAGTAATTATCGATAGTAAATTCAATTTTAAAGACTATATTGAGTACATAGTAAAGAAAACTGAAAAAAGATCAATATTTTAAACAGAATTGGACAATATATAAATGGCTATGCAAGATGTTTGTTATATAAATCCATTATTGCACTACATTTTGATTACTATGCAACAACACAAAAGCTGAAATTAAAAACTTCAGATACAACAAAATAAAGCCATGAGAGTAGTAAATCAAAGCAATAGAAACACTCCAGTGTTAAATATGCTAGACACTGAAAATTCATTACACGACAATTTTTATTTTTAAATTAATTAAAAATCATATAACAGGAGATTTAGTGAACAAAATACAAAGAGTGAAAGATGAAACAACAAGGAAACAAGACAAGCTCAACATTTAGTAATTAATTTCAGTAAAACTGTTTAGGAAGAAATAGGCAATTTGACAAAGGATTTGAAATATATAATAAATTACCGTTAGAAATAAAAAAATGTGAACAAATAAAATAATTTAAAAGGAAAATTATAAAATACATAAAAGTAGAAAACTAATTTTGTAAATAGTTAATAGAGTATACCTATAGATGTTATAATGTAAATGTATGTTTTAAATAGCCGAGAAGGCTAAATAAACTAATATATCCATCTACATACGTACCTAGAGTTCTGCTTGATTCTTATATGTACCTTACTCTCCGTTTCTCACATGTGGATTAAATATACTCCGTCAATATTTTTGTCTCAAAGGCATTCAGGTACGCGCCCCGGGGTTCGATTCCCGGTGAGGGAAGATTATAGTGTGCGTTTTCCTTGCAACGTCCCAGTCCCAGTGTGTGACGATGAGAAAACTCACTTCTCAGGTTGAGAAAACCGCACTGCAGCATAGGGATGTCTACGTGCTAACTACACGTACCCCCATTAACCCATGGCCGCGAGGCTTGGACGACGACGGTAGGCCCAAGACCGTTCACGAGCTGTCGCGCCAAGTACATATATACTTCCAAAAGCATTCAGGGCATTTTCTCTGGTTGTGGGCACACATCTCTGTTCCTTATCACCAAATGAACTGAATTACTTTCTCAGAATAATATTCTAGAATTGTTCTGCCTAGTACATTAACATTTGTAGCTTTTCCATTGCCCTAGGTTCAGATATGTCAGGTATAAGATGCCAAGATCATATTTCTTAAATGGATACTTCAATTTGGAAAAATGATAATTAAATATTTCAAAACAATTAATTGTTACTTAAGGATTAAATGCGTAGTAATGTATTAAAGAAATGAGATTTGGCAGGTTTTAAAACAAACTTAAATAAATAAATAGATTTCGAAGTACAGTAGGACCTCTCTAATCAGGTTGATTCGGTTGATTCTATTGATCTGTGAAAAGCGTTGTTGGCACCACTTAAAACCGCCGATGCATTTGCCGACATAATCACAGATCGGCCATAGTTGAAGTGCTCTTGCTAACTGGTAGTTTTTTTACAATTTCATTTGTTTATTTTTCTTTGGCTTATTTGTATCATATACCCAAAGACAGACAGACAGACGGACAGGCGGACAGACGGACGGAGAGACGGGCAGACGGACGTCAATCGATTTCCAATATTAAGGAGACATAAAACATGGATTCTGACTACATAGTGTGTTAGAGGAAGCCATGTAGCACATATAGGAACACGATTTATCCACACAAAAAACAAGATAAATCTTGTTCCTGTATGTAGTAGGAACAAGAAAAGGTCTAGCAATACTTTTTCTGACGAAAAATCGCCGTTTTCCCTGCGCAACATTGCAATACTTTCTCTCTACTACGTATGCAGTACGCGAGGAAGTAATGTACTGCGTAAGCAAATTGCGAGAAAACAAAAATAAGATCGTAATTTGAACAAATTGAAAAATCTATTCGTGTGAACACATATTACATTCTTGGATACAAATTTTCCATTGATCTCGGTATAACGTTGCTGTTGGTACGTTTTGGCGGTGACGAGAATAGAGCTGCTATCTTGTGGTTGGAAAGTAAAACTGTGAGACATCGAGAACTGTGCTAAGAGTTTCGTTAACTTCCAGTAGATGGCACGCTCTACTTGTGTCAAACGGCGCTTCGTTCGAAAAGAAGGTAGAAGTAGACTCACTGATTTTAAAATGTTGGGAATATATTTTGATTTGATCATTTTTGAAATATTAAACATGTATATTCACCTTTCATATATATTTTAGAAACAGTTTATCGTCCGTAAATTGACCTTTTCCGGCCTCTGACCTGAAGATTTGAAAGTCGCCCCTCGGGGCCTAAATATCAAACAACGCGCGTGGAGCACAGACTGCTGAATGGTTTATCTCTTCGTTGTTGATTCAAACAGAAATAGGAATAAGATGTTTCTTTAATCTAAAATACTTGCACAAAAAAGACGCATTGTAATCATAATGTTTTAAATATGACAGAAAAACATGACAGTGGGTGTCTTAAGTCCTTTGCATAACCGTGGATTGTTTTGCAACATTCAGAATGAGTTACATGAAATTCTCTCGATTATTGAAAAAGCGCACATTACAGAAAATCGCTATTTATCCTCTCTGTCAGAGGCAAGGGCTAATACTGTATAATATTGTAAAAGCGGAATATTGGAAGGAAGAGTGTGCCAATTGTCGGAAAATTATTTTAGATTTATATAAAAAAAACATTTAGAGGATGATAGTAAGATTTTTGAAAGTAAATATTTCACTTATGAGATCATTTCAAAGTATGAAGTGTTATGCGATCTCAACAAATTAATATTTACGTCTAGTTAATGTTTGTAACTAAAGCAATATTCATTTGTCCTTGACTATTTCTAATCAAGAACAAAAAAGACTTTGAATAATTATTTTGTTATTTGTTCATCAAGTAATCTTCAATGCTCGCAAGGACATTATCAATCCTTAATGCCCGCAGAGGTGTTATTCGGCAACATATCGCGTTTCTTTTCAATAAAATATACTAGTAAAGCATAAAAATCAGAATCTAAATGCAACGCCAAGGGTGGCAAACTGAATTGTCAAAAAATAGTTTTTAGCCTTGACACATAACTATCTTTGAATTATTATTTATTAAATATTTATACAAAATCATAGAATAAAATTCATGTCCAACTATTTACAAAATAACTTATTATTTAGCATCAAAGTTCTAAAAGCTTGTTCAGCAGAAATAAAAAAAATAAATAACACTATATCTTTGGTTTCGAACCTAATTAAAAACATGTTGAAAGTAGGAATCACATTGTGAAGATTCCGTTTATGAAGCACATCGTTCTAGAAACACTCATTTCTCGCAACATAAAATGGGCACACCGGCAAAATAAATATACGCCTCATGTAGTCCTATGTCAGTGGCGCGGCTAGAACCACGAGAAGTAGTCCTCCATCCACCGGGAATCGTCTAGAGGGACACGTGGTCCAGCAGCTGCACTGGGACGGCCGCTACGCCCTGCAACACACACATACACAACACATACTTTAAGCTAATGGAATAGGATAATCGTGTGTTAAGATTATAGCTGTAATGTTTAGCATGTTTTGTTTGCAGTTGAATTTATAATTTAATCGTAAAATCGTGCAATATTTATATTAATTAATTGTATATTTTTTAGTGTGTTATACAAAGATTTCATTGCAGTATGTAACTCGACTTCGGGCAACACAAATAAAACAGAAAAGAAATAGCATTTCCATTAACATTAATCCAAGACACTATCAAGAAACACAAATTATTATTATTAATATTATTATTAATTAGTATTATTGTTTTAGAACAATGTTAGAATAACTAATGATCGATTCTCTTCGTGTATTGCTACTGATCAGTCTGAAGGAATCTGCTTTGTTGGGCTAATTTAATTGCATGTCTTCTGGAAATTAGATCAGTATTCACTAGTTGGTTGCAATCGTGCAGAGAATCTCGAGATGGATTTTTGCACATTATACTAATATCTCCTGTTAATATATCTTTTGCTGGTTACAAAACTATTAATATTTGATTAAATTGAAAATGTTGATCGTATAATTTTTATATTTTATTCATCTCTGTTTGGACTTTATCATAAGGAAATAAAATACATTATTTTTCTCTGTTCTGCAGTGTATCCGAAGAATTTGGTCTTCACTACACCCAAAATGGGCGGCCAATCAAAATGTGAAACCGGCTTAGGTTGTTCAGAGCTTCACTTGTTAGTACAATGCCTCTGACCGGGAGGTCCTAGGGTTCGAGTCTCGATGATGCCAGAATTTTCAATGCCAAGTCGACTTCAGCCTTCGTCTGGAGGAAAATTCTAGCTGCTGTCTGCTCCGACGTATAGTTTTCCCTCGTTTCACCGATCAACGCCAGGCGAATAACGGAGCAGTACCCAAACAAACGGCTATGGACCGCACTCCATCTTTCCTACCTCTTTCTTGTCCTATCATCACCCCTTACTTACATACACATAAACATACACACTTCCGAACACCACACATGCCGGGAGACCAGTCGGGAATTTGAGCTAGTGCCCCGCTAGTGAGAGATACCTGGTTGGGGAAAACGCTGCTAGCCTACGGCCAGGTCGGCGCCGGATCTCATCATCCAGCGAGAGAAGATCATCGTCACCTCCCACGATAAAAGCATGCACTACACTTACGGAACTAATGACCTTAGCAATTGATTCGCTCGGAAACACCAATGAATTAAAATAAGAATAATAAATAACGGGCAATGATTTCCATCATAAATCAAAAATTATATTTCAACGACAGACGTTTTGATCTCTTTTGCGAGATCCTCTTCAGTATCTAAAACTATATTGTTATAATTTTATACAATATTCATAAGTCATATTTATATGCTTATAATTCTCAAGATGAAAAATCTACGTTAATAATAGATATATTAACAGTGGATTACCTGTAATTAATTAGGCTTATGTCATCCACATTGACTATTTAGTGGTAGTATAAAAAAAAACAATATAGGTTTGTAAAAATATAGTTTGTAACAAATAACAATATAGTTTCAGATACTGAAGAGGGTCTCGCAAAAGAGTTGACGTTGAAATAAAATTATTGACTCATGACAGGAATCATCGCCTTTTCTTCATTGTATTTATCCAGTGATCCTCGAATAATATTAAAATCAGATTGTTCCACTTACAAGGGCAGTGTCCGTGCCAACGGCGCTCGTGCCACTGCTGCCAATCGCGCGGGGGCCCCTCCGTTTGGTCGCCGGGCAGTCGCTGCCAGTGCTGCCAATGGTGCCAGTGGTGGACGTGGGCGGGGCCCCCATGGGCGCCTTGGGCCTCGTTGCCGGGGTGCTCGCGGCGCCACTCGCACCAGCGCCGGGGCGGGCACGTGGGGGCGCCGGGCTCCACCCCCACAGCAGCTTGGTCTTTCTTCTCTGCCATCTCGCCGCAGGATTATCAATCTGAACAAAACACAAGGCTCATTACGTTTAAAGCAATGACACGTTTTGTAAAGGGTTATGGACAAATTTGTATTTATATTAAAATTAAAAATTGTCGGCTCGAATGTCAGAGTGAAAATCAAACGAATTTTAAACCTAACGAAACACCAAGAAGCACTTTTTCTTATGTATCTCACTTAGTTCAATAATTTGATCTGCAATTGTTCACTTTATGGTATGATCTCGTAGTATATCATTATATATTATTACTATATAATTTGCATGTCAGCTATGTTATCATATTTATGTAATTAGTTGCTACCGGGTTATACCAAATTGCAGTTTGAATAAATTTATTATATTTATTTATTATTATCATCTTGAAATTTCTACAATTAAAGTATTGGCCTTGCAATAGTTTGGCTCGGACGTACATTTTAAACCTGAATAGCGATCGAAATTAAATCATTCTACTGGCACTGGCTGAACTCTCGTGCGCCCGATCCTCATTTTCCATATTTATTCTCAAAAGCAAAAATATTCTTTCTGGGTTTAGAATTTTAATTTCATTAATTTTTTTTTCTGCGAGGAAATGTAAAGCGAGTATTTCAATTCCATTTATGAAATACGATAAAATATAATTTAAAATATCAGTTGCTGTCACAGACGAGTGAAAGTAATATTGAAAAAGTTTAGCGAACTCGTCTATTAATTGCCTCAACTTAGGAATGGAAACGGACAGAAAAAAAAAATTATAGCAGCGGCACACTCAAACTAGAAATGAACATGACACAATCGTCTTTATTGTGAGTAATGCCACAAAAAGAAACGATATATCAAAACATTGTATTACTCGCATGTTTATAGCGTTTGTATGGCTACATATCTCGTATGTACTTACCCACTGAATACGATGGAAATAAAGAATTCACAAAATGAATTTCACAGCGCACAAGCGAACTATTCTCTCGTGCAGGTGAACCGCCTACTGTCGTACCGAGAGCCGGGAGGCGAATGTGCAGGCCGTAGACAGCGTGGTTCTTTTTAAAGAGCCGCCACGGCTGACGAAACCGCTGCCTAACAGCGCCGGCTGATGCAAGGACGTGTTCCGGGGCCTCATTGTCAAGGTCACTGCCCCCCCCCCTCCCGCCACTCAACGCTGCGTTGCGGCCGACTCCCACCTGCTTCCGACGGCGACCGAGTGCGTCATGTTTCTCCTCTAATCTGCAGATAGCTCTTTCGGAATTGCATCAGCGAATTAGAGATGCGACATCCACTCGATGTTGTTGTTTTTCTTCAAAACATCCATGTTTTTATAATATCAACGACGGATTTAACATAGTTTTTTTGAAGCCGATATTTTAAGGGCGTTGATTTGTATTCAATATTTTTACGTGGTTGATATTTTGTTTTGCAATGAAAAAGTTGTCCTCATAATAAAAATCTGCAATAATTTTCAGATATCAATAAATTTCTGGGCGAAAAAACGAAAAAACCGTGAGCTGGGGGGACTGCGAGTCCTCGATGATTGTTGGCGACAGCGAATAGCAAATGACTATTGTTGCTCCATGCATCTACAAGAATACTGAGGATCTCGAAAGCACCGTGAACTTGAAGCACCGTTTCTTCGTTACATTCTGTTACGCTGAGGTCTTTAGCATTGGGGAGCTTCATTATTTTTAAGGCTTAAGGGGCGATTCCTTTTTTGTTGTTCATGTATAAAATGCATTCACATTCATAATAGTTGATTATTTCAAAATAAAATAAGTGAGTAAATATTAGTAGGCTAAATACGATTATTGAATTGTTCTGCGTAGTGTCGTTGGCAGATAATTTTATGCATACTATATTGAACTTGTTACTTTCTGTCAATCAGCCGATTCTCCGCCAATACGTGATTTCAATCAAATTTGAAGAAGTTTAGTTGAACCTTCGTATTCTGTCGTCCAAAGTTAATCAAAATAACTTTTACAGCGCGCGATTTTTCCTTCCTCTTCTTTGCCTTTCCTCTTCCTTTACATGCTTCCTTCACATACATACATGCACTGCACTACCATACGAGTACATGCCTTCGTTCACATCAGAAGTTAAAGTTACTTATCCCGGCTGGGGCGGTGCCCTGGCAGATTGACCTGGCAGAAGAGTTTTTGAGAAACTTTGTGAGACGCATATGTTCAAGCTGTGAATCACATGTACTCAAAAAAGGAATGATGTAAACAAATCGCTGGTAAAGTAAATATTAACGACGCGAGAGAGATGTCAAAAAATTAAAATTCTGTAATTTCTGAAAAAACAAATGAATAGAGAAAGTGGCGTTTACGTCGTCTTATACAGTTAATTTAGCACTATCCCTACCAAAAGTTTCGACAGAAAATTTGCTGCCGATTTTGAGAATCTTTTAATTTTTTAATATTGCTTATATTTTACTCAATATTGCGCTAAAACTATTAAAATATTTAAGCAAATGTACATTACATTCATGAAAGAACTAATTATGGAGAACAAATTTCATTTGAAGGAAAAAACTATTTTCAATTTCGTAGTTGTAGGAAGACACCGAAAAAATTCCAAACTTTTGCAATTTTCGGAAATTCAGATTTAACATTGAAACTCGAACCGATGCCACCTTTACAAGTGTATCTCTCTCTATTCTTACTCGAAATTTAAGAAAAACATTTGGAGCCATTTTTGAGAAAATTTGAAAATGACTCAGGGGTTTCATGTACAGTAGCCCCTAAAACTGAAGTAATACAAAAATACTTCTACGAAATTTTTGTATGTATGCTTCAAAAGATTTAGCTCCTCATATTTTTTGTTGAGTAGAATGGAAATATGAGGAGTTGAGTAGATGTCGAAATAACCATCAATGTAATCGTTTTGGTTTTACAGGTTTGACTCACGTCGTATGACGTCCGAGTTCTGTTGCAGCACCACTACATTTTTTCGCGATCGTTTTTTCCCATTAGGTGTCCTTCGCGTTATTTTGAGAATAGCTTGAAGAGTCCGTCAAATACGTTTGCTGATGCAACCATACACGACTAAAAGACTTGGCCATTGTTGTTCTCCCAACCCTCCTCACAGGGGCGGATACTGAAAGTATTTTGGGGGAATGGGGCCATTTCAATGCCCTCTTCCTTCCATAAACATTAAATAAATAAAGCATAGAGAATTAAAAACTTGGGTTCGCTTTCTCGTTCTCGTAATTCCACTAAAATATTGCACAGAATCTTAAAACTCCTGTGTAAAAAATGGGCATCACCGAAAATTACTTTTCATGCGCCTTTCATGATACAAAGGTAACTTTTATTACTCTCTAAACATTTATAAGTTACAAATTAGTTTACTTAACAATACATTTCAAGTTGGAAAAAAAGATATACATTTTTCATTTCAAATATTATATAATAAGGAATAATTAAAATTCAAAAGACATATGAAAATGCCTTGAAAAAGTGTTTAACAAATAACCAAGGACGTGAATTAACAGACCTTTGTGTTACTGGGGGAAAGTTTCAGTCTTGGGAATATTACACTTTAGTGTGTTCAATGAAGTTCAATGCAAAAGTTCTGTGTTTTTAAACCTACTACTCAATGTTACTATCTACTGTAAACTACTACCAAATATTATGTGTAACTTTTACTCTAATACAATATTTAACAACAACCTTTTAGTATGCTTAATTTATCTCCTAAAACTTGCTCTCAAGAGGCTAAATTTATTTTGACAAACTATTGCAAATAAATGATTCTATCTAATTACTGTGTATTTTATTCTTTAATTCACTTGGTTGTTTTCATTCCATCTTCAATTAACCTCTCAATAATAGTCGTGAAATATGCAATCTCAATCAAATTTCCTTACTACAACTCCCATATTTAACATACATCCCACCAAATACTTTTCATTTCAATATTGCTCAAATAAACTGTTTTCTTTTTTGTATAATAATTCGGAAAAGACTGTCCTAAAATATACTGATGGGTGCCTATTCTGTTAGCTATTGTCAATTTGTTCTGCACTATCAACTTCATAGCAAATAAATTATCAGTGTAAATATGCAATATTTCAAATATGAAGTAGATTGTAAATTTTTAATGTGTGTATTAAAAAACACTGTTTTCTAATACTACTCTTTTTTCGAGCTTGAATATAAACCATCATTTTTTTTCATTTAATGACATACATGCTTGTGTCATCTTATATGTTTTGTTTAATTTATATTCATTATTCAGCATTCTTCTGAGAATTTCCTCTTTCTCTAGGTTCCCTCTTCTTCACTTAGTCTACAATATTATTTTATAATAATGTCTTACGGCTTGTTTTTATATTTTTTAATGTTCGATTATAATATCAGATTATAGCAGAGACCCCAAAATTTCATCTCTGTTATTTACAACTTTTCTAAATTTGCTCTGATGCTTCCCACACTTTAAGCTTCATACTACTTTGAAAAATTGTTTTGTATATTCTGTGTTTTGTTACTTTCTTGCCTCCCAATGCACTTATGTACTAAAGAGAAGTATTATAATGCTGTGGCAGAAATAGTCAGTTTTTTGACAGATAATCAGTTCAATTAATGGAGGGGGGAGCATCGTGCAAAAATAGAAAATGAATTATATGTTCAATACCGGTATATATCTTTTGTGAGATTTTATATGCACTTTTTATACAAATTCTAAATTTCAGAGTTTATAAATATTGAACAGAATTACTATTCATATCCATTGTAAATATGAACTAGTGGAGCAAAAACAGCACACACTTTCTTGCCCATATTTTCACACAAAATTATGAGAAAAGCACTCAAATTTTCGAAATTTTGAAGGAAGAGATTTCATTAAGGCAAAAAATCTTTATCTTCAATATTTTAGTTCTAGGAAGACTCTGAAATAATTTTGAACTTTTGCGATTTTCAAAAACTCAGGGTTTTCATTGAAAATGAGACCATCACCATTCTCTTAAATGTCCTTCACACTATTCTACAACGAAATTTAATAAAAAACAATGGAGCAATTTTTTTGAAAATTTTGAGAATGTCCCAGGGGCTTCATGTAAAGTACACCCAAAAATTAAAATACCGGTTTCAAATTCATGGGGCAGAGACGTCAGTCTGATCGATTGGGGAATATCAGTTTTGGAGAAAAGATGCTGAACGGAGATAATATATCCCTCAGTTTAAGGGGTCCTGGTAACAAAAAGTGGGTAAATTTTGTTCCTAATTTACATCCCCTCAACACCTCTTTAAACAGGCTAGCCACCTGAAGCAGACCACAACAAAACACATACTAACATTCAGTAATAATTAATTACTCGTTAATTACTATAATTTAAAATTAATTGCATCTGCCAGTTTGTGAAAAATCAAGGGTCAGGTAGTTTCAGACTGAAACTAGGTAGCCAATTACCTCGCTCTGATCTTCATTTAGACCAACTAGTTTTAACTTCAAGTTTTTATGATTATATTGATAAATCATGCTTATTGATTTGGGTTTATAATTGATAATGTTCAGATTATTTAATATATTAAAGATATGTCTTAAATATTGACTTATTATTAATCTTTTCATGAAATGTTAGCCCATGTAAAGTGAGGCACTTGTGTTTGTTTTTTTTTACAATTTTCTGTTGTTTTTTCTATTTCCTTTTATTGAATTTATTCTACACATGACAAATGCAAAAATTGTAAAAAAGCAAAAATAAAAATTATTACAAACTTTTAAAAAGATTCATCAAATCTACCTGTATTTTGGAGTAACCTTCAAATGTGCAAAAATATGTAAAATAAAATCTGCCGTAAACATCAAATAAGATTTTTCATAAAGAAATTTGATCATTTTCTAAATAACTTCAGTCTCATTAATATAATGAGAATTGTTTTCTGTTTAAACAACAATAATTAATATTCTGATACTTCATTTAAACATAATTTTACATAGTGAGAGAAGTAAAATACTTCCTATATAAAATTTATATAAATATTAATAAAATTAATTACTAGTAAAATGAATACATAAACTGAATGTTTTGTTTCGCTTTTCATAATATAATTTAAATTACTATTATCCCTTATACCTAATATCATATGAAACACCAAATAAAATCAATCTGATGTTCTGAATTGAGATGAATGTTTCAAACTCTATGTATTAATATGTAATCTATTTAAATTTGTGAGACACACATTTACCAAAATTAGCAGCAGTTTATTTTCTTTTAGACCTGCCCACTCAACACAACGATACAGAAGATATTAAATTTTAAAAAGTTGTCCTGAAAACGGTCACTTACAAAACACTCAGCAGAGGCTAAAAATAAACAATAGGACCACCACACCACCACATAAAACTACTCATAAACACAGAATGAGACAGAGATATGGCCTATCACCCAGCTTTACCACATATTATAAGTTATGCATAGACTTATTGTGAAATCATGCAGTAAAGGAAATTCCTAAATAAAAACAAGCAATACAAACAATCCTGTTTGCAGATGATCAAATAATACTGGCAGAGTCAGAAAATAAATTGCAAATTCCTGCCCACGAATTAAATAAATCTCGTTGAAGGAAATCAAAGAAGTGGCCTTCTGTGGAAAGGCCCCAAGACAAGTTAAGAGTGACGAGAAATTGATTGTGTCAAGTCATGTTGTCATCGTCATCGTCGTCGTCATCATCATCAACATAATCATCATCAACATATCATCATCATCATCATCATCATCATCATCATCATCATCAAGGTATGTATTTAGGCAACATTAGGCAAAATTCTCAAGATCTGAAAGCAGATAATTTTGAAATAGGCCTACAATAAAATAAGTGGCATAATTAAAATGCATTTTGAAAACCTGGACTCAGAAAACCAAATTAAGGATTCACTATATGACAACCAAGCTTTTGTGCTATAACTTTTTATATCACTAATTCAGAAAACAATCTTCAAATAGAGGAATAATTACCAGAGGCAGGCAGCATCTCAAATGAAGTTCCTTAGCTGTTCTAAGAAACCTCATTTGGCTGTTCTAGACTGAATTGGCAGAGGAACAAAGAGATGAGGAAAATATTCAAAACATCAAACATTACAGAGGAAGGTTAAAAGAATCAGAAGAAGCTAGTGGACTCTAGCTTCAGTGCGTTGAGGAAAATTGACATTTCTTGGCATATTTCAATAATTTATTTGCAACATGTTCTATATTATTTGTTTTAATAAGTCTTTCAAAATAAGCTAGCACATAACAATATTTAGAGTTGAGGGCAGTTTCTCATTTGAACATTCAAAAGAGTGCTTTGTAACCCACTGCTTTCAAAATAGCCAGAACTTACTTTCAGCATCACAATAGGCCTACTATTTAGTTTATTTTATGAACATGATTGTTATCAAGAATGATCTTGTTGTACAGCAAAAATTATACAGCAAAAAATTAAAAATTATCCATTGATTTTTTTTTTCAGTAATTTAAACATTTGATCAATACATTATTTTCACTAATTTAATTTTTTTTAAATATAAATGTTATTCCACATTTGATGCTCTATTTTAAATATTTGTAGTCCGTAGAATGTGCATGTTTAGGTATATGTTATTTTATATCAATCCTAACCATGAAAATTAGTTTTATTTACTTATTCTTCATTATCCTCCTTTGGATTTTAGGTGAAATGAGGGAGATGAGGGAGTAAAATGAGGAAGATGCATGGCACACTGAAAATTTTCATTTTAGTCTCCTGAGAATGTGACGATTTGAAGGAAATGTAACAATCAAGGCACTAATTAATGCAGAGGTTTTTCAAATGTCAGTACTATGATAGGGTATTCAAGAACAGTGCCATTGCAAGGATCAGTGCCCAGGACAAGTGCGAGAATAGTACAATTCCATCTTACCCCCAGGACAATCCTACTGTCTCTGCTATTTAGGCTGTGTTAAACTGAAGCGATTTACAGTTTTTGGCACTTTTCATTTTAAACTTTATATTTATTTCCCTTCCAATTACCGTAATTCTTGCGGAACCATAAATGTCAATGCAAGAGACTGGAAAGAGGAACCATTATGCCTTATCACTAGAGATCTTTATCATTAATGCCTTATCACTAGTGAACTTTAAGCACTGTCTTTATCTCGTACTATCTCTAAAAAAGAAGGAAAAAAGGCACTTAAACTGCTAAAGAGGCATAATAAAATTGATTTTTAAAAACATGAATTCATATAATACAATTTAACCCAGCAGTAGAGAACAATGCATTTCACAGCAGTTTTAGATTACCTAAAACATCTAAATGTTTTCTAAATTTTCTGTGGTTAAATTGTACCATCTGTCAGGCAAAATATCCATTAATTGAGAGAAGGAACTTTCAAGGTTGACCGAGGTTACTAGAGCAAATCTTAAACTCACAAGGATTATTTTCTGCAGCTATTGTCACCCTCTAGAATTTTTGAAATATCTTTAAGTTGTTTTAGAACAGCTTAGAGAAAATCTTCTTTAACATTTTTCTGCTACCAAAAATCCTTTTTCTCAAGGCATTTCTGTGGTCAGAGATCAGCATAATCGAAAATTTCTATAAAATCAGAGCTGTCTAAGTTGAATGATGTCATTTGACAAAAAATGAAATAGACTGTAATAAAAATGAGATTATTATTTATTTCTAAAATGTCATGGTTTCTTTTCTAATACAAATGATACTTCACCCTCAATTGTTGACCACAGGCATATACCTATTTTTGAAACATTTTAGGGGTAAACAGACACTGAAAATAAACATCTCTTTTTTTTCTGCCATACTGTGAAATGCATGAGCTACATCAGTCACATGAAGCATAGTTGGGAACAAAACTTGCTAAGCTTTTACTGCTCTTTTCATTCATGGTTCATCAGATTAAAAGAGATACCATATTGTTGAGTTGAATTTAATGGAGCCTTATTTACTCCAAGGATATTGTAAATAACTGTTCAATAGTTGAGAAAATTGATTTTTTCTAAACATTCATCAGTGAACTAAAATACTTCATTGATTAGCTTTCTAAAGAAGAGTTCACAGGAGTAACGTCTGCTAGAAAATTACCTGTTGCATCCTGTGGATCCTGGGGACCTGGGGTTCTTACCCAAATCTTCACATTAGTTATACTTCAACTTTTCTTATCATTGCATCATAACACTGAAGCAATATCTACACAAAGTGGATTCACTTGGCACAATTTTGTTTGTGTATTTTTACAAAATATGTCATGATGGATATTTCAAACTTCTCCCCTCTATGACATTTTTTCTGAAAAGATAGGGAGAACAGATATTGTTATTTGCCACCATGCTAAAAAGAAAAACAATAATCAACCAATATCGTTGGCAGAAAAATATTTTTCACACTTTATTTCCATTGCTGTTCATGAGCGTGAGGAGCAATTTAACAGGAAGAAAATAATAAAATATGTTTTTCATGATAATAATTGTGATGATATATTTCACTCTTCACCATTTATCAAACTGTTTACATTTAAAATGAAGTATTAATTTTTTAAAAAATGTTTTAAATTTTAACAAGGAATACAAAACATAAATTTAGACAAAAATAGGCATTTATTTTTAAAAATAAGCAAAATTGAAAATTGCTGTTGGAACCACAAAGATGTAATTCATTAAGACCTCTAATGTTTCAGCTATCTTTTTTAGCTATCCAATATTTCAGGGAATCTGTTTTTTGCCAATGTGCTTGAAACACAGCACATAGGGGTTTAATGTCTATTTTAGAGAACCTTCAATAATCTACTTTATGAGTAAAATTGACCATTTTATTACATACATGGCTAAAAATATTCTTATTTATACTGAATCTATTATCTGAATGACATTCTACACCATTTACTGTCTTGGCAATAATGCTCAGAATTTTCTGTAGCTTTATAAACTCATCCTTGCACTAAAAAAATGTGCATTCTAATTAATTAATTTCTTAGACTTTTTATATGAAAATATAAATTATATATAACAAAATTATTTTATAAGATTTATCAGCATGATGTAACCTCATCACAAAATTATACTAAACATATTTTTTTCGGATTCTTAAATTTGGAATTAACCTTTAAAATTCAAATCCCAGAATCAATATTATCTTCATTTCCTTGTATTCAAATTAAAAAAATTGTCTGCAAGCCCTTCAGTTGTCACTAAATGGTTGGGTTACTCAGCTAATCATTTTATTTTAATTTAAGAGGATAAAATGTTTTATGAATTTTTATCTTATCAGGGCATCATTATCATAGTACTCATTCACAAAATAATCACTATTGAGACTTACACCCAAACAAAGGAGATATTCCAATACCTATGAAGCACAATCATCAGAAGAAAATGCTCTGTTTTATATTAGGCTTTCAGGAAGAACTCACATGGTTACCTGGGTTTTCAAAATGAACAAAGAGTCATGTTCTCATCAGCACAGTGATAACACAATAACTGAAGAATTTTAAAAAAAATGCCTGAAGATGTAATATTTAACAAGAAAATATAATCTGTAACACACAATATAAATCAAATGGCTAAACATTTGCAATAAGGAGAAAAAACAAAAGATAACATCTTGCTTTTCTCGACCATATTCTGGATGTTGCATAGGTAAGTGCATTTCCAAATACTACACGATTGCTCATGACAAAACAAAATTCAATGCAGGGAATTAATTGTACATGACCGATATATCAATTAGTACTTCCAAAAATGGCCATCTTCAAATGGGCTTTTAAAGAGCTCAAACAAAACAGTGATGGAAAAAACAACATAACTAGGAGTCTAAGTAAAGGTTCCAGATTTCAAAGATAATGAAAAATAAATACAAATGCTGTGTATGCCACATATACATGATATCTTCAACTCTGAAATATTTAGCAAAATAATGTAAGTAGTGTAGTAATGTGATATGTTTCATAGAGTTGCAATACATTTTATTTAATGTAAGTTGCTACCAAATATTTCTACAAAGTATTTTCATGTTCATAGCTTTATGAAATTCCAATTAAATTTCACAAACCTGATAAAATATTTAAAAAATCTGCTTAAATTTTTTTTTTATTAATAATAAATTATCCAAAATGATTATTTAAAATTATGAAATGCATAGAAAAGCAATAAAGTCAGGAAAAAAGGCCTATTAATTCAAAATCATGTCAATATAATTCATACAGTTTATGCTTTTTTTCATTAGTTATATGCCTAGGCCTATGAGATCCACATAGTGCAGTCCAGTAGTAATGGATAGTCTTCACAACCTCATGATTGTATATCACAATACACAGCATAAAGGCTGGGAAGTCTTGGATAGAACACTAAATGAAGAATGAAGTGTTCACTAATTTTCTGTTGAGAAAGGAAAAGGACATCAAAATGACATCAAAAGAAGTGTGTATCTCTTCAGAATTTTAGTTTAAGTCAATGGTAATTTTTTTATTGACTTAGTGAAGTTGGCAAGGGAGCATGTGGTACATTGAAAAGTCTCAATTTATGTTGCAACTATTCTTGAATTCAACAATGAATTCTCGCAATAAAATTAGAAAATGTTGGCAACTAGCAAGATCATTGAGGGAGATCACAGAGCAGAAGTGATGGCAAGCAAATGAGTTTAATGGTCCTCTTTGTTATGAATGAATAAGTGAGAATGCAGGGGATCCCTACATTAACTGGTCAGTTCAGAAGCATCTTCATATTATAATTAATTTCCCATGCACATTTAACTTTTTAACAAATGAGGGGTAACAAAACAATTCTCAGTAAAACATGTTATTTTTTTACCTTCTGAATACTATAAAATTAATAAATATCACTATACCATGTTATACCAAAAGTAGCTTTAGTAAAAAAAATTAAATTAGAATAAAACTTTGGATTGCACTTGAAAATACTGTGGGAAGTGGGGTCATGTCCTTCTATCAACAACACTGGAGTTTCCTACTTACGTCTTGCAGAATATTGATTTAAACCTGTTCTTAAGATTCAACATTTGCTTCCTCTTGATACCTACATATATTTTCTACCAAAAATTTACCACTGATATTGATTCAGATGATTCTGACTGATTTGTTGTTACTAAAAGGAGGAATGGCAGGAAGAAAATTCATGTAAATGAATGAAATACATTTTGATATCAAATTATATACAAAAGAAGTGAAATAACAATGTTGTTAAATTATTGCTTAATTAATTATTGTTAATCAACATGTGTATTAATAGTGTTAATGTTAATAGTTGAAGTAATTTTACTATTACAAATTATGATAAAGATTCATTCTTTTATAGACATTAAAAAGTTAATTTTCATAAACTTACATGTAAAACAGGAATGACACTGAAAAATTGTTTTATTATCCCAAAAACGAAGCTAAATTGATAAGCAAAAGAAATTTTGAATTAAAGGAAATGAGGAAATCTATCTCTGACATATTCTGGTCTCCTCAAATTTACATTGTTCATGGAATTGAAGTGAATGACTTTTTATAATTTTGAATTTACAGTTAACTAAATAAGAAAAAGATTTGCTCTGAGAATCAGGAAGAAGAGCTGTACTTGCTTATTATTAATTTTTTTAGAATCACAATTTTATAAACCTTTTATATGTTTAACATATGGTATAAATATTACTTATGTTTGGAAAAATGAATAACCATAACTAAATTTTATTAGCCCAATGCATTATTTATTGATATCTACAAAGTTATTAGATTAATTTAAACTCATCAAATTTAATTATGAAAAAGGGTAGTACATCTTGGCAGTAAAGCAATATTTCTCAAACATTTTGTTCCTAATAATTTTTTTGTCTTACAAATTTTTACAATTGAAATAGTATCATTGTTTCATTGTTCATTATAGTATTTGTCAAGGATGATTTAACAAGATTATTCTCATAAGGTTCAGGCTCACAAGTTCTTTTACCAAACAAGTATGGATTCTGTGTATTTTGAAAGGAAAGAAAAGGCTTTTAAAGTCAAATGGGCCAGAACACACAACAATGTGCAAAGGGGCTCTTGACTTTTATTTTGCTCAGTCCATCATAGAATGCTTTTGTCATTGTAACTTGAATTTACAAGGTGGGAAGCATTTTCCTTCAAAATTTACACATTTCAAGCTAATCAGAAATACATACTTAAGAAACACATGTTAATCGCATTAGAGGTTGTAAAAAAATATTGTAACTAGAGGGAGAGGGTTTGAGGCGGCATGACACTGCATTTCATAGGTCAGGGAATGTTAGTTTAGAATTATGTAATTATGAATTTTTTTTTCAACATTTGTTGAAATAGTTACGTTTTTCTGACTTACACTACAGTAATAGTTAATTAATTTGTTTTAAAATTTAAATAAATTAAAGTTATTATGTATACATTTTTACAATAAATGGAAATATTTTTTCATCATTATTTTATTAAATCTGTAAGATTACAAAGAAGATATTCACAACTGATCTATAGTGTATTCTAGAATTCAATTAAAATGGTGCAGTAGACTCTAGGCAATTATATAACGACGCCACGACGGAGTGTGCACAACTTGTGGTAAACTTTCAAGCCTCTACTTCCTTTCTTCACTCACAAATTGCCCCTGAATTTTATTATTAGGTGCTGTCACCACCGTCAACTAATTCCGACTATAATTAACATACATTTTAATAGGTGACTTAAATAAAATTCATAGAAATTGTTTTTATAATTTACACATAAATTTCACTTCTCGTAAATGGTGGGAGGTGTGTCGCAAGCGTTACGAAATTATATAGGAGGGTGGTCAAGCGCGCGTTTCACGTGCTTTACAGGAGGAAAGGTTACTCAAAATACTCCAACTTGCGTTACGTAATTAACGGACGGTTTCACGCACTACCAACTTCGGGATTATTACGTTCAACCTGCAGATTTTAAGGAAGATCTTTTCCTCTTTCTTTATGCGTTCAAGTTTATTTATTCGTAACTATACTATTATGTACAAATATGGACGTATCGTACATGCATGCCCCGAATATAGATGTACTCTTTTTTGCACAAAGTGATTTCTCCAAAAACTCTGACTCAGCAGAACAACGAGCGAGACACACTGCCAGATGGAACATCTACTTCTCGGACCCTCCCAGTATTTCACTCATATGTACATTGTCAAGTAGTGTCAACCTTTCTCACTTGTTTCAAAGCCATGAATCACAGCACTTAATGGAAGACTTGACGCCTAAGCACAGGAATTGCACGGAAATGCTACGGCGTACCACAAGGCTCAAGCACATAGTCACACGTGTCGATACAAGGGTAATGCAAGGCCGTCCCGAGAGTCACTGCAAACCCGAGAGTCACCCAGCAGTGATTTCGAGAGGCCGCACGCTGCTGGCGAAGCAATGGTTTAAATGGAGGTATTCACACGAGTGGCGCAGTGGCGCTGCTGTGGCGGATAGTGGCGAACTACCGTCTCCAGAGGCACAAACGCGCTTCCGATTCACCGCCAGCAGAACTCAGAGCAGCCTTCTCAATTAGGCCACTCGGAGGCGCCATTGAGTTTAGGGTCCCTTCACATTGACACATCCCGAAGCGCTTCCGAGTAGGGCATCTGCTAGAAAAACATTTATTTAATTGGAAATATATGACGAGCGACGTTGTTGTACGGGTTGTGGCGCATCTCGCCTCCAGCAGCGCACACGCGTTTCCGCTCCACCTCCACGAGGTCAATTCTAAATGGCAGCCTTCACACTAGGCCACACGGAAGCGCCACTGAGCATACGACGTTGACTGCCATGCGGTCACCAGCGTCCACCAATCCTTTCTTTCCCACGGTGAGTGGCGCTGGTCAGTGGCTGTGTTGCGAAGGGGCCAAGCGCTTCAGAACGGCTTTGCGTGAAGGCGCGAGCGCGGACGCCGACGCCGTGAGCGAGTGGACTCATTCCAGCATGGGCTGCGGCCGGTGGACGCGCACCAGCCAGACCACCCCGCGGCACACCGCCATGGCCACCAGGAAGAACAGCCCTCCGGCCAGCGAGAAGCGGCCGGCGCCCTTGCCCCACGGCGCCACGTCGAACACCCAGGGCGGCGCCCACGCCCCCGAGTGCGAGCAGCACGCTGCGGACACGAAAGCTGTGAAACACCTGCCAATGGAACGTCTTCGCTTTCTTAAGATTGATTCAGTCATTGACATTCCCTAGCTGTGGTAATGAGTATCGTTAGTGCAGGGGTCTCAAATTGCAAGATCTCAAGGTCCACAACTAAAACCTTTCTTCTGGTTTCGGGTCATATTGACTGTACTCGGGCGTTCCACATATGACTTTCCCGTATTGTTGACCTCGGTAGTTGGTCCGGATGCTCAAAAAAAGGGGGAGTGGGAGGAATGGAACCATGCGTGATATTAGGCTTTATCATAACGTACGGAAACACATTGGGATGTTTTTGAATTAATGAATTTACTTGAAACCATTTGTAAAACTAAACTTCACCTATTCTTACACTGAGGGGTGTTGATGCCGACAGGGCTCGTGCGCTAGGTGCGAAATATTGTCGCCCGACATGGATGCAAGGGTCGATGCAAGGGTCAATGCAAGGGTCACTTTTGACTAATAACCTTTCGAGGGCCACAATAAATAGCACCGTGGGTCGCGAGTTGGACAACCCTGCGTTAGTACACGAATGTTTTATCCTGTAGGCCGAGTTCCTCTTCCCACTGGGCGTTGAGATCAGGGGCCGACCAACACGACTTGCGAGAGGTTTACTCTCCAGGTATCTCCCCCATCGCGGCACAGCAGTACCAACTCTAGTATCCCAGCGTGTGTAGAAGTGTAAGTGTGAATAAGGAGAGGAGATAGGAAGAGGAAGGAAAGATCGCGCGCAGTCCGTGGCCCGTTTGTGAGGGTACTGCTCCAATGTTCCCCAGGTGATGATCGGAGAAACCACGGAAAACTACGGACCGAAGCAGCCAGCCGCTGGACTTCTCCTCCTCACAGCGACTGAATTCGACCTAGTGTATAAAAGTCCTCCACCGTCGGGACTCGAACCCCAGGACCTCTGTGTCAGAAGCAGCGCATTGATGGGGGGCGTGGCCCTACTTACGCGCTCGTTTGCCGCGTCGCGCGTGCCGCGGCTGCCACATCTGCCAGGGCGCGGGCCAGGCCGGGCCCGCCTCGGCGCCGCCGCCGCAGCACCCGTGCTCGCTCCACACGTGGTAGTGGTGCTCGTGCACGTGGTAGTGGCGCACGGCGCCCGAGGGGAAGTCCCCGGGCAGCGACAGGCGGCGCAGGTGGGGCACCGCCTCGGCCGCCGCCTCCGCCTCCGCCTCCGCCCCCGCGGTCGGGGCCCTGGCGGCGGGGGCGGGCCCCGCTGCCGGTGCGCTCGCCTCTTCCTCTGCGGACATCGCTGCTCCTGGAGGGAAGGAATTTCATATTCAATTTGGCTCTTTCCTTTGTGGATAGCCCACCAAGCATCCTAGTTACCAAGTTGACATGTAAAGGAATACAGAAGCAGGTGGATAACAGATGCTACTAGAAAGACTGCTCTTTCATTTTTTCCGGGTAGGACCTCTTTGATGCAAGGAGTGTCGAGAGAACGCGCATAAGAGTGAGGATAAATACATATTTTTGCTGTAGGAAAAAGCACACTTCCAGTATTAATCATAATGAATGATGAATTCCATTTTTTTATCACCCAATTTTTTAAAAAAACTATCTTCCTCTGTGTTTTACCATTCCTCCTCAGGCCTTAATTTTCTTAGCAATCCCTTTGAATAAAACACATTTTTCGACCCTTCAACCAATAATAATAAAAAAATGTAATAATTAATTTTACTAACCTTTCTTATAAAAATACTCGATATCGGAGCAGTACATCTTTTTATATTACATTAATCTAGTTTGAGCCAACCTTTTTTTGGGCATTGCAATTTTTGTGCATGCTTGCAATTTTTGTGCAAGACGTAATTAAACGAATAAAAATACACCATAGACGCCACAAATAAATAATTATAAATTTAAAAAATAGCACATGAAGATGTTCAGTGACGTAACGAAAGGAATGTGTGTGTATGTGTGTGTGTATGTGTGTGTGTATGTGTGTGTGTGTGTGTGTGTGTGTGTGTGTGTGTGAGACAGAGGCCATAGGGTTTCAGCCCTCCAGAGCGGATGACTCATATTCTCAAATATAGTTTTACGAATTTTTTGTAGTAACAATAGTAATTTAATATCTCAATTTAATACATTTTAAGTAATAAGTATAAATATACATAAGTATAAACGTGAGTACACGAAATAAGTATAAATGAACAAATAAAAATGTAAAAATAACTTCATCAAAAAAGTGTGTGTGTGTGTGTGTGTGTGTGTGTGTGTGTGAGGGGGGTTATTTCGACGACAGGCCTATTCTAACAATTCTGTAGCTCATTTTTCGATGTTAAATAGTTTCTATTACAAGGTAGCGAACATATCTGGTCATTAGCTTTTGTCAACAACGCTCGTCGCTATCATTTACCCACAATTCAACTAATGCTGGTATTGGCCGTCCGTAAATTATTCAAGTAATGTTAGGGGCTCTCCATAAATTACGTAACGCAAATTTGGAGTATTTTGAATACCCCCCTCTCCCCCCTGTAACGCATCTGTAACGCGTGCTTGAACCACTCTCTAATAATTACGCCATGGTTGCAATAAGACCCCTCTACAATTACCATACGTAAAAAACAAATTGTATAGCACAAATAAACGCGTTGTATTAATTTGCGTTTATTATTCAATGGTACGATAGTTAAAGTCAGAAATAGTTATTGATGCTGACTGTACATAACAATAAGAATGAGGAGAAGTTTTGAACGAAGGCACGTAGGCGAGAACATTGCCGACAACGCACACGCCGTCGTGGAAAACGCATGGGTCCCGTGTTAACTGAACTAATTTAATTGCATTCTAAAATATACTATAGATCAGTTTTGAATACTTTCTTCGTAACATAACAGATTCAATCAATACATCATGGATGAAAAATGTTTACATTTATTGTAACAGTTTATACATCATTACTTATTTAATTTATTACATTATTAAATGGAATTGTTAATATGTTAATGTTGTAGTATAATACTAAATAAAGGGAATTTTTCAGCAAATTAGAAAATTTTTAAAAAGAAATATCAGGATTACATAATACAAAACAATGACCAACTGTTCCCCTATGTAACGCAGAGTCACGCTGCCTCAACTCCCCTCTTTTTAGCGTTACATAATTTATGGGCGACCCCTAAAGACTGAGGCGCCTCTACGGTATGGCAGACATGACACGTGCCATGGGCGCCACTCGCAAGGGGCGCTATTTAGAGTACACCCCGTAAACCAAATTACTCCAGTTTAAAGTAACCTGACAGGTTCCGCAAATTCTAAGCTTGCCATGGGCGCCTGAATACACCGAAAAAAAGAACCGTTGGAGTATTCCAGATCCAAGATACTGTAACAAATTCTTCCAACGGTTCTTTTTTTCGGTATACATACGCCTCTGCCTAAAAAAGGGTGTAAGTATTCCGGGACTCAAGAAACCGTGCGCGCATAATTCAGCGTCTTCTTACCTAAACTATGAGAACCGAATCCTTCCTCCGCTTGCTCCGGGTCGCGTCGATGCCAGTGCCTGCTCCGCCGTCCCGCTCCTGCTCGCGACTCGCTGTGCTGCGGCGGGCGTCCGCGGGCTGCTTATGTGGCCCCGCGCGGTAGCAGCAGCGGCCGCGGAGGCGTCTGACGCAACGCCGCGGCAACGCGGGTCAGGGTCCGAACTCCTGCCGCTCCTCTCCACGCCCACGCGCCCGAGATAAGGCCGCGCACCTGAGCCCGGCGGCCGGAGAATTCGCGGGATGCGTTCTGCAATGTGTGCATCCAGGCGACAAACTTGCCCCAGCAGTGCAGACAGTAATTTTTTAATAGCTAGCTCTTTCGCCAAAAACGGAGGAGACGTAAAATCTTTGTATGGTTTATTCCTTTTTACTTTCTCGCTTTCTGCAATTTTAGAGAAAATATTTCAATGCTGCGAGGAAAATATCAGCGAATTTTGAATTGATGACTTATTTCACGAGGCGAGACTCCGGCCCTCAGGACCGCTCTTCCGTCTGACCACGGAAATTTCGCCTCTTCACCTATTAGCGGAGAAAGGAGGTATTTCTTGGGCGACAAAACGGTGATTTGAATTTAGCTCAGAGGCTTCATTTAGGCTTGAGGATCTATTACATGCAGTAAATCTACTAACATGGGACATCCAGCTTTATTTCCCCTCCGAAGGAAGGCGTACGAAGGATTTTCTCGCCCTTCAAAATCCAGAGCTTCGATTGGATTTGAACCTGCAAACTTGACAGTTCGATCTAATCGTTACACTATCGCTGTCGCCGGCAATAAGAATTTTTGACACAAAAAATCTTATTGCCGGACCTTGGTAACAAAAACGTGGATAAATCCTGTCCCTATACATTGTAACTTACTTCCTCCAACACATCGTGTAATCAAAATCTATGTTTTGTGGGACCTTGATACCGAAAAATCAATTGATGACATAACATCTGTCTGCCCGTCTATGAACAACGCTAGTGACAAAACCATATGCAGGAGTTTCATCAAAGTCGATATTCCACAGTCGATTTGGCTGATGACGGACCTTTGAACTTAAAAAATATTTTAATTTTGGAGGATACTTTACATGAAGCCCCTGGAACATTTCAAAAATTTTGAAATAAATGGCACAGCATTTTTGTATTAGATTTTGACTTCCGAGAGCGTAAAGAACGCTAATGAGATTGGTACAGGTTGATTTTTGTTGAAATCCGGGGAATTCGCGAGAAGCGCTCTGCAGCGTGGGTCTCCATGCCCCAAGCTTGTCTCATCAGTAGAGACTAGATTATATGCAAGCGTTTTCTGAAAAAATATGAGCATATAAATGCAGTATTTTCTTCTAAAATGTGCATGGCAAGTTGAGATTTATGCAAAAGTATGCAGAAAATAAAAACTTCAGGAAATATGGATTAAAATGAAAACAACCCTATTAATACTTTTGTCATGTAGTACATCTATTATTAAAACAACTTTTAACCAATGGTTACCCATTAATGTCTTCATCAGACACCTTAACAATTTGCGAAGCAACATGTTTTTGAAAATTGTCAGCCAAAATATTACTCCTCATATCTGTACAAGTATGCTTGTAAATTGAAAATGTTCTTTCAACATCTACCGACGTTACTGGGCAATTTTTAAATTGTGCCATTAAAGAAGGTGCCATATGTAGACCAACAATTCTCCTGAAAGAACCTTCTTGTTGTTGCAACCTACTTGAACCGATACATTGTCCTTGTTGCAAGAATTGAATAGTCGGAATTTTCTGTTCTTGTCATTTCTGGAAGATATTATTGGTGTCCCCAAAAATGGAATAAACTAAAACAACTTACTAAGAAATCTCCCCTGCAATTATAAGTCGGATTTTTTCAAACAGTAATAATATGCTGATATATGCCAGATTGTTAAAAATGTGCTATTATAAAAAAAATGCATGAATATGCAACATGCATGTAATCCGGTCTCTACTCATCCGGTGGAGATGGTAGAGTTTGGCACTTGCTAACAATGCGAAATGTTACCGCGAAATGAAACGCCGAAAAAAAACAAACAAACAGAAATTGTATTCACGGTCGGTGCTGTGTATTTCTGAAGGTTTTCAATCTGCGCTAAAACGCGAAATCGATCGCAAAATGTGAAATCACGTGCAAAGTGCAAAGTGGTCGTGAATCTGAGATATAATTGCTAAATTGCATTTTATGGCGTCCTTCGTGTTCGCTCTCTTATTACGGATGCGATATCGACAACATATAATTTTTTGAAAACATTTAATTTGAGAGGGGCCGTGTGTATTAATTTATAATTAACATTTAACTGCCACAACAAAGAAAAAAATAACAAAAACAGTTTTAAAAATAGTAGTGCTCCAACAGCACACACTTTCTCGCGTTATTGGAAACAGCTAAGTAATACTGAAATATTGCATTGCGCTACTAACACCTCAGCCATTATTTCAAAACGTCCAATTCAATCAAGAAGTGAGAAATGAAGTGTTGCCAGCGCAGCGTTATCAAAACTTATGTGCATTCGCTTGGCTAACAATATCAATACAGTAATTAGAATACATGCAACTGACATCAAATTAATTTCGAACATTCGTGAGATGCCTTTCGTCGTAAGATAACAGTTCCTGTATCGTTTCATTTTATCACCGACTTCTAACATCCACACTTCAAATACATTTAACACTATTGCTTTCCAACGAAGAGAGCGCCATGGTTTTTCGGAGGAGAGATGCTCTAAACAAAACAAGTGCTACTCAAGTGCTTCTCAATCGATGCGGCATTGTTGCGAAATTTCTATTAAGCTTTGCGGATTGCCTAAAAAGAAATACATCAATAAATTAAGAATGCACATTGAGTATAAAGTAAAAAAGAGTGAGAAAGGAAAAATAGAATTAATATTGGCATTTCAATAGGAAATTATAATTATAATTAAATTAATTATTTTCATATCAATCATTCAAATTTTCTCTCTGTATATTTCAATCGCAAATACACAAAAACTACTCGTTCTTTCAAAAAATTGTACATGATATTTTTTGAAGAGCTAATTTTGTACAACAGACTTTGTGACAAAAATCTCTATCTCCAATTTTGAAGTTTAAAATATTTATTTTCCTTTGTAGTATTCAACAACAAAATTTAATCAAAAAATTTGAAGCCATCTTTTTGAAAATTTTGAAAATATCCCAGGGGCTTCATGCAAAGTACCTCCAAAATTAAAATTTCGGTTTCAAATTCCAGGGTCAGTGACATCAGATAGAACGATTGGGGAATATCTGTTTTTGAGAAAATCGGCCGAACGGTTTATGCGCTAACGTTCTGCACAGACGGACAATCAGACGTTTTGCCGTCAATCGATTTTTCGGTATCAAGGATTCACAAAACATGGATTCTGATACCACGTGCTAGGGGACTTTTTTCTATATTTAGCAACTGGATTTACGCACGTTTTCCCAACCAGGGCCCGGCAATAAGAATTGTGTCGAAAAAAACATCGTTTTCCGGCGCACGATTACAATACTTTCTCTTCTTACGTTAGTAAGTGCGAGAAAGTAAAAACTAATACTGAAAGCGTGAGCGCTCACGAACAATTTTTAAAATGTTGCCATTTTCCGTAGATTTTAATAAAGGCCGGATCTTCGCAATTTTTATAATAGTACTTTGCTGTGTTTGAGCAAAAAATTAAAACACAATATGCATTTTGAAACAATTGTGTCTAATTTTGAATAATTAATTGAAGTTCTCTTAAAATGAAAAGATCCGTTTCACTTCCTCGGCATCAATAAACATGAAAACGTGGATAACGTAGCTACGCTGCAATTTCGAGAGAGTAATTTAGTAGTACGTATCGAAAGAAGAAGAAAATACCTTCTTCGGCATCAGGGACCTATAAAACTTTTTTTTCTGTCGAAAATTTGGTACTTTTCGCTTTTCTTTCATAACTTTCTTTACGAAGAAGTAAATTGATGTTTGCACACATGGTAGTATTTTAAAAATGTTTTTCCCAGGGTGTCTGTCTCTCTCGCTCATCGGCACCATTACTTTTGCATCGGCAAACAGTGCCGCCAAACAGTGATTGACATAGATTAATTTATATGATGCTCTCGTGAGATTTGCATTTATCACCAGGAAAATCCGATACTACTCCGATTTTTATTTTCATCATAATTTTATGACGCGTATTGTTATCTAATCTTACCTGCGAAACCAGAATACACGCTCATATGGCTTACGTAATTTTAAATGTTGTTATATTATTTTTGGCAAGAATTAAATAAGCAAAGTATCACAACAGGTCTACAAAAGACAAAAATAATGACCAAATATCATGTATCTATTTCCACGGAGGACAGGCAAATATAATATACACAAGAATACACTAATCTTGGGCAACTCATTTCTTTTGAAAACAGATTCAATAAGGAAATCCACAGAATATACCTAGTTTGGAATACATTCTGGAGCCTTGCTTTTGTACTAACAGACGCCAATGCAAGCTTCGGCATTAAAAAGATAGTAATAGATTCATGCGTTCTTCCTGTTCTCACGGACCGGGATGGCTCAGCGCAACATCTGATATCACTACAGTCCCTCTGACAGAGGTTCTAGGTTCGAGTTCCGACGGTGGTAGGATTTTGGGCACTAGCATGTCAGCTAGGCTGAATTCAGTCGCTATCTGCGGCCGGCTGCTCTGATCGGTAGTTTTCCGTAGTTTCTCCGATCAACACCGGGCGAATGCCGGAGCGGTACCCTACCAAACGAGCCACGGATCACGCGCGATCTTTCCTACCTCTTCCTCGCGCTATCCTCTCGCCTTACACACATTCTAACACGCACTATACAAGCACACATGCCGGAAGACCGGGCGGCAGCTTAGAGTTTGTCCCGACTGGGACAGTGCCCGGCTGGTGGGAGATACCATGTTGGGGAAAACCCCGTGGTCGGCGCTGGATCTCGACATACGAGGGAAAGATCACCACCCCCTCCCGAGAAAAAAACATGCACTACGCTTACGGGAGCAATGACCTGGTAGTTGACGTGCCCGAAAGAACTAAAGAATCAATCAAACAATTATTGAAATAATTATAAACGTTGTCATTGCCAACAATAGTATTTAATATAAGAGGAGCTTTCGATGGCTTAGCCATCATCATCAGTTGTCTGCTGAATGGAAGCCACAAAACGACTAGAGAAACAATTATTCTCTGTTCTCACCTATGGATCTCAGAATTGATCCTTAACGAATTCACAAATAAGAAGATTACTAAGAAGTCAAAGGAAAAAGGAAAGAAAAATCTTTAGAATCATCCTGAGAAACAGAATTAAAATGAGATACAGAACAGGACATGGATACTGGATGCAGCTACTCCAATATTGGAGTTGGTTCGGTCACATCATGAGGCAACAACAACAACGCTGGACTCACTCAACAAAAGTATGGAGCGCAATTCAGGTAGGCAGCGCAGATGGAGTGAAGCATTTAAGAGCGAGCTTGGAAACATAGTCAAGGGCAACGAGAGACAAAGACGAATGGAAGGTATCTACCGAACAGTTTGTGACAAAGAGGAAAATAATGTAATTTGTTTGAATGAAGTGCGTTTTGTTTTTGTTTTTGTAATATACTTTACATGAAAATAGGTTCAGAGTAAAGGTCAAGCGAGAGACTGAAACAGTGGAAGACCTTGACGGAAGACAAAGATAAAATTTTCATTTTGTGTAAAATTTCGAAACTTTGTTGTGTTTTTCTTGATATTCTTTTTAATTGTCACTATTTAAATTATTGCCTTTTTTCCTCAGAAAAATGTTAAACTAAACATCGAAGCTATTGTGCTGAGGCGAAGTAAAAAAATAAAATGAAATTCGAATCGTGTTTTGGACATCCCACCCCTGCAGACTAATTAAACGGTTTGTATATTTAATCCGAAAAAGTATAATTGTCATATATAAGAATACAAAGTTATACAAATATTTAAAGAGGAACGTATAGATAAAAAATCGAAATACAATTTAAAAAAAAATCGAAATAGATTTTTTAAAAATTGAAATATGTTTTCCAAATAATTTTTGATTTCTTTTTTCATATATGACCATTTTTGATTATGTAGTTTTTGTGATAGAAGAAAATGTTTATAAATTTAGTAAAAATCATTACTGCTGGACGTTTTACCAAAACATTTTAATGTTGTTACACTACTTTCTCACCTACTGAGTACTTATGTTGTACAGAGAAAGTACTTTAATGCTGCAGCCGAAAAGAGCGATTTCTCGACAGAAACTCGTATTGTAGGTCCCTGACACCGAAAAAGTGGATACTTCTCGCTCTTGTATGTAGTAAATTACTTCCTCTAAAACTTCCACGAATTGTAGTGGAGTATTATTATGGAGTCAGATTCCACGTTTTGTGGGTCC
This sequence comes from Gryllus longicercus, assembly GCA_038098605.1. Lineage (NCBI taxonomy): Eukaryota > Metazoa > Arthropoda > Insecta > Orthoptera > Gryllidae > Gryllus > Gryllus longicercus. The sequence continues at coordinate 1,427,062 of JAZDUA010000348.1, forward strand.
TTGATATCCACAAATTAAATTTCGGCAAAATATCTACACGTCCCAGGGATGAATCTAGAGATGGATTACGTACGAATAATAATAATAATAATAATAATAATAATAATAATAATAATAATAATAATAATAATAATAATAATAATAATGTATAATTGATATACAAGGCAACTTATTTATAACATTTAAAGAAATCATGAACAAAAAATTCGAAGAAAGTTTCAGAACAAGATAAAGTTGTTAATTATTGAACTTTTTTGGGGGGGATTTCTCTCATTTCCCTTCTTGTGGGTCCGCGCCTGGTCCTTGTCTGTGATCTAATGCCTAGACCGGTAAGAGAATTTGTTTCAAAATTGATGTTTCCCGATCGATTTGACCGAACGCAAGTACCTGAAAATTCGAAAGAAATATTTTTAGTTTTAAGGCTTCAGGACTTTGTAAAACTTTTCTCAAAAACGGTTACAAATTTTTGTTTTAGTACTTTCTTGCTTTTTTCGCGAATATAGAGCGAACACTTATATAAGAAGTGCAGGTCCAATTATCGTTAAGCTCACTGAATGTTTGAAAATTGTGAAAGATCAAAATTATTTCACTGTTTTCCTACATCTACAATATTGAAGAGATTTGTCTCTAAAATAAATCTGTTCTTTAAAATAAAATTTTGAAATAATGTGTCGTTGTCCATTTGCGCGCGTAGGTCGGTTTCCATTGCCAGCCGGCTTTTTACTGTGAGGAATTCGAGTAAGAGTTATTTCTCCATGTTGTTGTACGCGCCGAGAGGAAGAAGAGACGTGGGAAGGCCACGAAAACGATGGAGAGAAACTGTGAGGACGGAACAGGCAGTAGCCTAATCCATGAAGTGAAGAAGAAGAAGAAGAAGAAGAAATAATGTGTCGTAACAACTCTGAATATTTGAAAATTGCAAATGAAAATGTTCAACTTTATTTTTACACTGCCAGGATGGTCGTTTCACTTCAGAGGCTGATGATGTAAATGAAACGTGAATGAAGTGCTAAATCCAAGTAACTGAGTTGGATTTCCCGCGTGAAACAAACATTTTGCGGGTTGGGGAAACACTTTTGAGGGTCTAAGTGGTACTACAATATTACGTCTGTCTGTACAGGCACAACAGCCTCTGACAGGGCCAAGGCCTACCAGCAGCGTCCCAGCCTTGCGGCCATGGGTTAAGGCTAAATGTCCCGACACTAGTACAATTTGTAGCCACCACGTGGCCGCACCAAAATAAGTAAAATTTACTTTACCGATTACGTCTGAACCAATGGTCCGATTTTCGATCTGTAAACGGCATTTGACGCCTTTTTAAAATAGAATTTACGCTACGATGACCTTTTTCCAAAAATCTAACAAAAACGTGAATTTGAAATTAGTTCTCAAACTTCCGAGAACAAATTTAAAAATGTGGCCTTATAGCGCGATGACGACATGCTTCCTAAATCCAACGCCGTGACAATCATGCAAATCGGACGAATGGAAGCGTCATAAAGTGAAATTTACGAAACCACCTCGCCCCCCCTCCCTCACTTCCTCTTCTGTGCCGTTGCGTCAACCACCCGCCCGTTGTGGGCCCTCTGTCAGCGCGGTGTCACGGCCATGCCCGGCGGTTAAAGCGGTGCTACGTCTAAGATTAATTTTTAGCTCTGCAAATAATTCAGCAATTAAAAAATAACAGTATCCTTTTTCAGCTTTATGGGTACTGGCCTGCGATGACGCAGTTATGCTCGTATTAACAAATAACAGAGTTGAAATCACGTATACAAGTACAACTCTCGACGAGAAATTCAATGGTCGTCAACCAGACGTCAATCCGACTATTAGTTTCGAAATTAAACGCTTGAAAACAAATGAAGCCCAAAACACGAAATTGGGACAAAAAATGTGAAAAAACGAATTTCGTAGAATCTATCTGAAATCACGTATACAAGTACAACTCTCGACGAGAAATTCAATGGTGCAAACCAGACGTCAATCCGACTATTAGTTTCGAAATTAGACGCATGAAAACAAATGAAGCCCAAAACACGAAATTGGGGCAAAAAATGGGAAAGAACCTAATTTCGTAGAATCTATCTGAAATCACGTATACAAGTACAACTCTCGACGAGAAATTCAATGGTGCAAACCTGACGTCAATCCGACTATTAGTTTCGAAATTAAATGCTTGAAAACAAATGAAGCCCAAAACATGAAATTGGGGCAAAAAATGGGAAAAAACCTAATTTCGATGAATCTATCTGAAATCACGTATTCAAGTAAAACTCTCGACGAGAAATTCAATGGTGCATAATTAAAGATGAATTTCTGCAATCGTATGTAACATACCATAGAGAGGTCGACCGAGAAAATATCAAGAAATATACAGAAGATTCATACAATTTCTATTGTAGCATGTCTTCCTTTGTGTTCAAAAGGAAATCCAGTTTCTTTCAAATTGGAACCAAACAGGTTATCCTATTACACTTGAAATTATTCGGTCATATCCCAAAGCTTCTGCCCGAAAGAACTCTACAAGAGGAAGACAAGAATAAGTAGAATTCTAACAGACACGCATGAAAGGGAGATAAACGGAAAAAAAGCGAGACAATTGGTTCCTGCTAAGAACAGAAAAATGAATAATGTTACGACAAACTATTCATGAAAAGGATTTTTAATGAAAGTTCTAAGGACGAACAAATTACCTTAATGTAGTCCTATGAAGATTATGATATGAGCAATCTTCTAAAATACACTTTACTGGTAGAATAAACAAATCAGGTAGATTGTGAAATAGAACCTGCAGTTAAGAAAGGGATTACGTTTAGCAGCAACTAATAGTTCAGTCGGTGGGAACTGAAAATGGGGTGTTACCTGGAAAAAGATCTTTAAAAATTTTTTTCGGGATATGTTGCATGTACCCACGCTCTAATTAAAGCCCTAAGTTTTCGACCTCCTAGACTCAGTTCTAACTCTGGGAGAGCCGAAAAACTGGTATTTTCTGTCTTTTTTTCGTTTTTCCTCTAATTATTTAACCTTAGATCATGTAGAAAATAGATTAAAATCATTTCTAACGAGGAAAATGATTTTCTACAACTTTTGAATGAAAAATTTCTTTCAAAACCAATTACCAAGTGAGCTACAGCTTTACAAAACTCGCTTTTTTCTTTTCTCCAAAATGTTGCCGTCGGTGTAAACATTACATCAAATGCACCCTTTTTCAAAAATCGTTCTTTTTGTAAACTGGAAACGACGTATTCACTGAAGAAAAATTTCGTCGTAAGAAAGAAGTTAAGTTCGATGAGGAAGCGAAATTTAAACTAACCATAAGATTAAAAAAAATGTTCCAAGCGGCGTTGGAGCATCACGAGTAACAAAGGGAACTTATGGAAAAACAATGATTCCTGAAGGGTTCCCGTAGGTGATTTTTAAAATGTTCAGGGCATCTTTTCTAAATTTAAGATAGGAGGATATGGACGAATTTCTCCAATGTACTGCAATATAATTCCTTTCAAAACATTGTTTTTAAGATCTCGCAATGTTAAGGCAATATCAAGGATTTTGGACGATTGGGGTAAATCACACAAATGAACATATTGGGTAGATTAAGAGCATAATATTTATAGGAAATTACATATTACCAAAGAAGCTAAAGAATATTCTCCTTGTGAGAGCTGAAGAAAAAAATGTAATTTAGGAGGGAAAGTAAGAAGTTCCTTGCACTTTATTTGTTCTAAGAATTCGGATAGAGGGCCTTCGTCTTTTTAAGTTCCGTACTCATTTCTGAACATAGGCAAGGGAGGAAGCTATTCTTCGATTAAAACAGTAAGTCCTTTCGAGGCCACTAGCTGAAGAGAGAGGGTGACACTGTCTTAATTGAGAGCTTCGTTACGACTTAAATTTTTGTCACTGAAGTTTTCTACGTCGTAACAAAACTCGCTATTGGATGACGGTCCCCCTCTCTTTTTAGCTCGTGGTCTTGAAAGGTCTAAGAGTTTTAATCTAAGTTTAATGCTTCTTTGCTTTCTTTCTTGGACAAGATTCCACAGTCGTGGTTTGTCTTTGCCTTCCAATACAAGGATGCTGAACGATCACGAGGAATTGAAGATAAAAGATCAGGTGATGTTACAACATTTGTCCATTGAGTAAATGACAAAATTAAGGACAAAAATAAGGCCAATGGGAAAAGCGCCCTTTAATACCACTGTCGTAAGTAATGGTGTTATATTTTGTATACTTTTTAGGATTTTATTAATAAATAACATAAGTAGTGTACATTTTATATATTAAAGTTACAAAAATACTGGTTGTAATAAAATAATTCAAGAATCGAATTACAGACAAAATAAATGTAAACATAATAGTTTGATTACTGTCCTAGTAGAAAAAAATCCATAAATTTAATCTGCCAGATGATGTAGTGCAAGTGGTTGGTCATAATTTGTTCCTTAGTTTGAAAAGACAATCTATTAATGCAGGTACAATCAAGATTGAAACGCTGAGGTAATGATTTTGCTAATGCAAAACCAAACAATTAGGTGCTTGCTTTGCCTCGACTATTTACTCCAAATCACAATCAAGTGAAGCCCTCCAATTCTTGTTCTCTGTACATTTCTGGTGTTCTAAAAAAATTATATGACAATTTCATTTGTATCATACACCAGGTGTTATAAATAAAATATTATTTCAAATTCGTAATTAATGACAATTATGACTCAAAACATCGCCTACTAATACATGAAGATTAGATGCAAGTTCATTTAGTCATTTTATTTTTTCTGATTTCTGAATTTTACGTAAGAAAGTTAATAATAAATAAAATGTACTCGGTACTAAACTTGTTCATATCACAAACAAGCCTGAAACTCGTGATTTTCTCTCTTTGGAAGCGGGAAATTAATAAATTAAATAAAAAAAGAGAAAAAATTCCATTTTTCGCCGCATGCGTGCCGTAATGAAGGAGGGCAGTCACATCGGCATGCAAGTTGCCCTGTCAGTCGGCGGGGGCGGGGGCGTCAGTGCCAGTCGTAGAAGTCCTCCAGCCAGCGCGAGTCGTCCAGCGGCACACGCGCGGCGGTGTAGGGACGGCACCCGCTGGCGCGCCCTGCAACACCACGCGACTAGCTTCTTTGATGTTTCCGGGCACGGCAACTGCTGTGAGCACTAGTCGCATTAGAAGGAAGTTTCTGCACGGCAGAGCGTACCGCAATTTCGGACTTCTGTAGATGCACGAAAGTGATGCCGAACTCGAACTGCGCTTGCGCGGAAGATCGATAGTGCAGTCGTTGTGGTGTAACGCTTCACCGTGCAAAAACTCCCTATGTTCCGGGAGATGGCGGTGTTCCTCCCTCACTGGTTAGTGATACCCGGTGCTGATCTACACTTTGGCTTGCGAGGGGATGCCCCTCTCCAGGAATCTCACTAAACGGGGCACCGCCCTTTCCGGGACATGCTCTGGACTTCCGACATGTTTAGTGTGGTGTATGGTGTGTATCAGGGGGTGCGGGGAGGACAATAAAGAGAAAGGAAAGATGGCGCGCGATCCGTGGCCCGTTTGGCAGGGTACTGCTCCGGCATTCGCCTGGGGTTGATCGGAGAAACCACGGCCTACTACCGATCTGAGCAGACGTATGATAGAATTCTCATCCAGACAGAGGTCGAATTTGACCTAGCTAGTGTCGAAAGTTCGTCACCGTCGGTACTCGAACCTTAGGACTTCCCTAACAGAGTGTCTGCAAAGTCAACGGCAACGCTGGCGTTGAGATACAGCCAGTATGACAAAATCGGGAGCTCGAAGGGTTGATGGTGAAGCCCACGCGGAAATTCCAGGCGACACGATGACAATGTTTGCTTACAGAATGTTAGGGAATGGGTTAAAAGAAGTATTTACATTTCCATCAACTGATGTCCTAGTCTTGACATGCCCGACAAGAAAAACACGTTTTGAGCTTCATTAGCTCTTCGACTACCAAGAATTTTTTGCATCCTTTGAATACAAAGAGGGAACGGGGAGGGGGAGAAGTTTTCCCACAGAAATTTCAATGTAGTGTTAATATTTTTACTGTAAATGCAGTAATATTGTTTTAGTGAATCATATTAAAAATTAATTTGAGTTAATACATTTGTTTTTGCGATTTTAACAATATCGATATTATTGTATGACATTGAAGAGAAGTCCATAACAGCACGCTTACAAACTTTTGTCGTAAACATAACTTCAAATTGCATTATGATACCAAGGAGTATATGCAGGTCATAATACGATTACATGCCAAGAAATTATGGTATTCCAATTAGAGGTTTGAGGTAGTTAACTAAAAAACAGCTATAGAAGATGTCGAAATTGCAAACGAATTATGAAATAATATAGGATTATAAAATGTCCTGACTGTATTGGAAGAATAAACACTATGATGTAAAAACCTATTTTTTGAACGGCCAGAGAGACAACTTAATTTACGGATCTATGAGTAGTAGTGCCAGCTGTAAAAAAAACAATTGAAAATTAATTTATTAATGATTAAAGGGGTTGATTCGGAAATTATTGCCTCTTCTGCTCCAATTTCAATGGGTCAAACGCAATCCTTCACCTTTGATTTTCCAGAACTATTAGAGGGGATACTAATGCCTCTTGGAGGCTTAGCAAGGTAAGGTTCCCACAATTATGAAATAAACACTACAGCACAGGCCATTAAATCAGTTAATTTTTTTATCTACCTTCTTGTTTGTGAAATGTATTCTGTCGTTTTATTGCTAATATATTTGTTTTACGAACCGAGGTAGATTGCAAAACAATTAAATTTTTATCGATTTACTTTAATTTAAAACGTCCCTTTATCTCCCAATTTTTCTTCATGTTTAATTATCTCGTTTATTTTTAATTTTTCATCATGTTTTAATTTTTCCATTTTTTTTAACATTTGCTGTTGCTACAATTGGTGATTTTTCGTAGTTTAACACAAAAATTATTTTCTGGGAGTTGTGATCAACTGAAATAATTTTAGAGGTCTTATTCTGAATCCACTAAATTCAGGCAGTCATCTACTTTGTCAAAGTTTCCGCGTGCTACTCACAGGGACAGCGCTTGCTCCACTGTTCCCTCCACTCCTGCGCCCCCTTCGGCGGCCAGTCGCCCGATTCGTCCGCTGGGCGGCGCCACCGCATCCAGCGCGGCATCTGCTGGCCGTCGGGCCCCTCGCCCTCCGGGCCGCCCCAGCGGCGCCAGCAGGGCCAGCGGGGCGCGGGCGGCCGCTCGGCGTCCCCAGGGGCCCCCGGCCCCCCCGCGGCGGGCTCGCGCTGGCGCCAGGCGAACCACTGACGGCGCGGACACGTGGGGCCGTGCGTGGGGATCGGGGCCCCTTCAGGCGCTTCCGCTGCTGGGCTTCCGGTCATCGTCAACACTGCGCAAGAGCCTGCAGGAAATACACCAGCGCCACGTTAACCAACTGGCAAACTACATGGATGCTTTGACAAGAAGAAGAAGAAGAAGAAGAAGAAGAAGAAGAAGAAGAAGAAGAAGAAGAAGAAGAAGAAGAAGAAGAAGAAGAAGAAGAAGAAGAAGAAGAAGAAGAAGAAGAAGAAGAAGAAGAAGAAGAAGAAGAAGAAGAAGAAGAAGAAGAAGAAGAAGAAGAAGAAGAAGAAGAAGAAGAAGAAGAAGAAGAAGAAGAAGAAGAAGAAGAAGAAGAAGAAGAAGAAGAAGAAGAAGAAGAAGAAGAAGAAGAAGAAGAAGAAGAAGAAGAAGAAGAAGAAGAAGAAGAAGAAGAAGAAGAAGAAGAAGAAGAAGAAGAAGAAGAAGAAGAAGAAGAAGGCGTATGTGTTAATGTTCTAAATATAAAATATGAATTTGATCTTTGCTCAAGTTTTAAGTTGGAAGATAATGCCGCAATAATTACATTTGCAAATTTCTACCAACCTACAGTGAATAATAATTTTTGTTCCATCCTTTTGCTTTTCAGGTTTTTGACGCGAAAAAAGTTGACAACTAGAGGCAGGTTGTTGAGGGATGAGAAGGGAAAAAAACAAATTTGCAAGTTGATTGGCTGTCACTATTGCGACTTTTTAACGAGTTTCATAAATATCCATTACGCACAACCGAGCTTCGATTTGTTTAATCTTTGTTAGGCATAAAATGCATGTGGTCTTCTCCACGAAAAAGTCAATACTAAAAGTCGACAAGATTGAACTTGTATTTGGAGTAACACGATCTTCGTGACGAGTCTCGGAAGTATATCTTCTGGTTTCAGGTCGATTTTGTATTCGCCACAAACGTTATTAATATTAATTAAAACTACTTTATCATCAAATCACTATAATACTCAATTGAAAATGCGGAAAAAGAGGAATACTAAATAAGAAAACTTGTACCAGTTACTATTTTTGAACTACGATGAAAACAAGATGCAAATATGGTATCATTTTATTTGTAGTTATTTTCTTTGTTTAGTTTGATTTATTAACAGTAGTTAAATTGTAGCCCGCAACTTTCATACTCTTCATTCATAATAAATATAGGTATTTAATATAAATAATATTTGTAGCGTGTTTTTGATAGTAAATAGACATATGTGCCGTTTACGTTTGGAAGAAGAAATGCCCCTTCAGATCTTTTCTAAAAACCTACACTACTTTACTCGATAGGAATATAGTAATGTTACAAATGAAACAATACTTCACATCCACAAATAAAAATAAAAATAAATATCTTATTTTATGTATTATTAGACTTCCATTAACAATTATCTTTAAGCACACATTAAAAAAACTAACAAGTAACCGTCATTGCTTGAACACATGCTTGTCACACGACATTTAAATGTGGAATCCCACTTTTACCAAAATCTTACCTCAAGCAGATGCTCAGGAAAGCGAACCGAGAACAAAACTCAAAAACGTAGCGATGAACCCCGGTGAGCAACTCAACGTTGTATGTTCCCACCTGTTCTTACGTTCCGGTATTTATGCTGGTCAGCCACTGGCTGACGCCACGGGCGCGTAGCGAAGCTAGGCTGATGCAAGGCCACAAGGGAAGCATTCAAGAGCTCACAGCGACCGTGAACTCGCAGCTTCCTCCGACGCGGCGTGACGTCACAACAGCACTTTGGCCGCTGCGGCCACCACGCCGCCCTGGCGCGGATTTCATCAGCCCGCGCTGGGAGACGGCACGTTACCTGTTTACTCCAGGCGGGGAGGTCGCGATAAAAATAGAGATAACTCTTACATAGTGGCTGCCTAATGATGGAGATAAGACAATTCCACCGGTCTGTTGAAATACTTGTTTTTATTACCGGAATGCACGCTCTTGATCATGTGTTTGAGTGGCGTACGCGTAGTTTGACGGACTGAATGTCTAAAAAAATAAATACGTCATCTTCATTCATGGATATCGTTAGATATTCTCGTATTTTTATTTATACGGAAATTTTAAATTGAATCGACTAAGTTAAAGCCTATTGTAATGGTAGATGTTAAATAAATGTAACTTTAATACAAATACAGGAAAGAAATAATTAAATAATTTCGTCAACTTACCCTGCAAGATCATTTATTTAATATGTAAAGCAAGGTTCAATTCAGATGTTGCCTGTAATGTGTCAAGAAATTAAAATGTGTAGCACCTTTAAAACATCTTAACGAAGTAGATGACTATCCACGAAGTGTAACAAAACTACCTTTAATAAAATAACCTTGAATATTTTTTGTATTTCATATAAACACGTATGTATAGTAACAAACCACCTAAACAATGAATTAAGTCCTTGGTTTAAATACTGCATCGGACGGTAAAATAGAGCATACGTTTGGATTTGGATGTGACTGTCAATGTTTTTTAATCACTGTATTGACGGCTCGTTGCAAAGAACTTCACGCTCCAGCCTAATTTATAACATAAGTGTCATTTTTTGTACGCGTAGTCGCCTGCGGCCGGAGTAAGTATCTACTTGGATGTCCCGGAGACTTCGCGTCATAGACAAATGCCAACATTTCGGCCGTTATGCAGCGACTATCCTCATGCGAAATTTAATCCCAGATATTTAAATTACAATTATTTACTTAACGCAATGCTATACAATGACAATATTATAAATAATACAAAAACTTATAACGTAGGTGGACATATCAATCGTCACAAATAGTTTTACACATATTGAGCATTTTAAAATAGGACAAATATTGCATTGCATTTGCTGCATTCACTATCACTCGTTTAAATCGCTTTCACAATATCTTCATTTATGTCTTCATATTGTTTTAAAACGTGATTATCCACTTTGGTTAGGTAATATGAAACTTTATGCTATTTGAATCAGTTTCGTAATGAAGTACCTCACTAATGAGGTAATGTACTTCATTGTCACACTAGTGCGGTAAATTATGGCCTATTTTGCAACTCTCTAGCAGAGTAGTGTGAACAAAGACTTCTTCGTTTCTTCTTCTCTGACTTGCCGGAAAAGTAAGCAATCAAATCATATTTCGATATGCAATTAACTTTTTGTTCATACCAATCTTTAAAAATTAAATACTCGCGCTCATATTTTTCTTGATTTGTTGGGTAGCAATGTTTCCAAAGCATCAGTCGCTGCTATTTCTATTTCCAAATCAGAACTATATCCACTTACGTCGTGAAGTGTATTTCAATTGTTCTCCATGTTGAGAAAAGGGTCGCCACTTATGGGAGAAAACAAGTGAATATTAATTGACGGCGTAGAGCGAAATTTCACATTACACCGAAAATTCTTACAAAGTGGATAAAGCGTTCGTACGATATTCGTCGTAGCTTCTGATTACAATACTTAATTGGTTCCCAAACCCTGCCTAACGGCCTTGTTTGGCAATTTTCCAATCACTTATTGTAATCAGATGCTTTACGACATTAATATCGTAAATAAGTATTTCCACCTGGAGTTCGAAGCCCGTTTTGGAATTTTTTGCTGAAGTAGGGCAAAAATATGGCAAAAGCTGTATTTTTACTCTAAAATTACAGGTTTGAGGAGTTACAAAGCGAATGTTTCGTTTTATAAGACACCAATTTCGAAAATGTAAAATATTGTGGCCCCTTGAATTTGAAAGGGATATTTTAATTTTTGTGGGTACTTTACATGAAGACTCTAGTACAGTTTCAAAATTTTCTCAAAAATGACTTAGAATTTTTGGTTTAAATTTTCTATAGGATAGAGCTAAAGACGTTTAAAGAAAAACAGATGTAACATTTTCGCTGCACTCCCTGACTCTTCGAAAATTGCAAAAGCTCAGAACTTTTTCTGTGTTTGCCTACAACTAATAATATTGGAGATTAGATGTTTTTATTCAAGTTCTTCAAAATTAGTTCATAAAATAATGCCATGTTCAACAATTGTTTTTCAAAATATGAGTAGTTTTCACGTATTTTTGCGTGAAATGAACATTTTAGAAACAAGATTTTTTCAAAAATGGTTTCAATCATTAAACGTATTGTACGGTGTGCTAATCGCACTGAGTAACTCGACATCAATGCCATTTTGCTATACTCTTGCTTTTTCAAAAAGTACGAAATGTTTCGCAACATTAATATTATTATGAGCGTTTTTCATATATTATCGCATTTTTTAGTACAAGTGCTTCAAAATTTCTGACGAAGTATCCCAATAATTCAAAAGTTTTCTGAGGAAATGAGCTCAAAATTATGCAATTTCTGAAAAGCTTGAACAATATTTTCTCAAAAAGGCTCCAAATATTTCGAGAGTGATGTACATAATATTTTTGAACATCACTAACCCATATTTTTGTCGTTAATATTTACATCAGAGGTGCATTTCGTGATTTAACGCATTCGGTGTCACGGGGACTTTAAATGATGTCATATGAAATTTCTGGAGATCTCCTTTTTCTTCGAATTTAAAAAAGACAACGTGAAAGAATGTACGTGTTTTTAATCTACTTTAGCTCTACGGTTTGGATATTGAATCAGTCTTACAACAACCTTGGATGTAATACAAAATCATATTATCAGAAGACATTTTTGATCAAATAAAACGTTCCGAAAGTCTTCAACCACTCTACCAAAGATGTCTGGATTTCTTTTGAAAGCAACGTGCCGAGCTTTTTCTTTCTCGTTCTTGGGATTTCCGATTATCCTCTCAGCACTTTTTTTATCCGCCCGTCGACGCTTCCGTTCCCTTCCTCTCGCCACTCTTTCCTCTCGCCGACAGCGTTGATCAGCTGTTTCATCAGTTGCGGGCCCTATCTAAATACACCGCCCATCTCTTACGTCGCTTCTCCTCGCAGTGCCTCGCCTCCTCAATCTTGGTTTCTTTCCGGGCGGGCGCGCCATTGTACGTTCCCCGCGGGCCTTCAATGTTGCATTACCTCTAAAGACGTGGCCCGGGGCGGGCGAGCGTTCTTTCCTGGACCCTGGTTTAAGTAAGCCGCTGGCGAGAGAGAGCGAAAGTAAACGACGCTTTTCTTGGGGGAAGCCAGCTTTGCTCGTGTCTCGCCACGTAGAGTCTGGCAACTCCAAGACGACTCCGTGAACGGCAAGTCGAGAAGAAAGTTTGGCAAAGATGACGATGCCTGGGGTTTCTCAAGGTGCAGGTGGAGCGAGCAGTTGCGTTACCCAGAAGGAAATTTTACATTTCGCATAGGGAAAGATGAGAGCTGTTTGCCATCAATTCTAATTTTTTAAGTATTCAGTATAAACTGTTTTTCTTATCGAAAGTTTATCAATAATATATTACGGATGTTGTTCAGATATGTTGCCGTTATTTTAATCTATCGATTCAGCTTTTCATAACTACAAAAATTATCCTAAATGCATCATTAAAAGAAGATAACCGAATATTTAATTAAGTCTGTGTATCTTGCGTAAATGAATGTTATGCAAGTGCGAGCAGTTCCAAAAGTATAAAAAGTAGTAATTGCGTATTAATTACTTCCTAATCTCACATTATTATGAATTGCCTGGTTGAAATAAGAGTTTGTTGAGAGTACACTCTCTTGAATGATGTGTCTATGTGTCTTATTGTCCATTTCCGTTTCCAGATATATGAAGTATCTCTTATTACAAAACGGTAAATTGAAATTATTATTTGAGTATTAATAGATGGAAATAATTGCGATATGAGTTGTGAATGCAACGATTAAACGAATCGCAATGCCATTTGCGAAAATGTGGAAGAACGTTCAGTTGTAAGCACACGAAATGCAGGTTAACAGAATGATTTGCAAAGGCAAATCATCAGAACAATCTTCCTCATGAGTAGCGCTTTTTCTGCGAGTTATACTGTTGTATAAATGTATTTTTATATCAAAACTACCCGTAAATTGTCTAAGGAGTTCATTTCCCTCTGATACATTGACCTCTGTATTAAATTGTTATCTTGAACTCAAAATAATATCCGCATGCTGGCCCTTTTAAGTTCTGACCTCCACTGGTGAAAAAGGGTTTTATGAAACCGAGTCGTCTGCACGGCCGTTGGTACAAGGTCAAAATTACGGGGTCTACGGATGGCGAGAAACAATATACCCGGCTCGATTGGTTAAAAATTAATTTTAATGTAAGTTAAATATATTTTTGACGTGACGTCTTACAACTCAGTCCCCTATGTTCAATAGGTGAGCAACATGTTAGGATTTACGGGAATTTCTTATCAAGAATGAAAAGTAAATTAAATGTAAACGTACGACGTAGTTCTGTCCTTAGGCCCAAACCGTCACAGAAAAAGCGCTAGAGCGATCTGCATTGTTCTAACAGCCCGGAATCAGACGTTCCCCAGTCTGTCTTCCGTCGCGCTCTGATGATAACGATAAGTTTGTATTAAAATCTTTAAGCCTAAAAATATTGCTCGTGTATTGCATATTTACATAAAACTTTCTGCTCTTTTTCAGTGAGAAATCTCAGAGGATACGACACCAACGCTCAACATGTCGCTCACTATTTTCAACATAGAGGGTTGAGTTGTAAGACGTATGTAACAGGGTAGGGTGGAAGCAGTCACTCAGCAATGAGTCAGTTGAAATTAGGAATTCGACTGAAACTGCTATGAACATTTATGTTCGTTTTTTTCATCTTCGATCCTTACACTGATACGATGCATTACTTGATGCAGTCCAAGGTTGAGTATTTTGATATTTGGGTGTTCTTCGCTAGCCTCTTACGTTATTGAAGCTGGATCCTGAACTAGCTGCTTAGGTGTCCGGCAGACACCGCGTCTTAGGCACAGGTGCCAACGTTCGGGCATTCTGCGACCTTCCTCGGGGTGAAATGGTACTTCATGCCGAGTCATTTCACGAACGCGGCGTTTCCCGGATAGGCAAGCAGCTACAGACTCCGGCCGCGGAAACCTACGCCCTGGATACAGAACTCTCGACCAATATTCAAATTAAGAGGGAAAGAAAAAAATAATCTCTTCTAGATGCAGAAAATGTACTAGAGGAATGGCACACGCCGTCTTAATACGTACAAGGCACATGGCGCATACCTGCTCCAATGTAACATGTAGAAAGAAAGAAAGAAAAGATATGATTAGGTGTTAGCTTTTACAAATGCTACTGAAGTTTATAATTGAAATTGATTATTATTGCTTTCGAAACGTACTCTACATTGTGAAAGTAGCTGAAATAAATTTTTAAACAAAAACACACGAGTTACAATTAATTGAATGTAATTTATTTTAGGAAGACAACAGTCTATGTAACAGGGCAACATTTATTTCAGGATGCCATCTTACATAACTAATATTTTCTCTCCAACGCGATCTCACTGCATGTTCCTGCGCCTCCATTCCCCGCGTTCGCTTCAGAAGAACTCTTTAAACTTGCTGAACTATAGACGAGAGCGGCGTAGCGAAGTGACAGGGCGTTGGTAGTGCGGTGGGCGGGGGGGAGGGGTGGGGGGAGCGGTGGGGGGAGCGGAGGGGGAGCGGAGGGGGAGCCGAGAGTGAGACGCGGCGTCGCGTCCGTATCTGCAGGACGCGCTCTGCCCGGCAGGTGAAGAGAGGTTGAGAGGTTTGCCAATTTCAAACAGCGTGCAACGTTGCTTAATTATTCATGTTGACGGAATAGCGGCGGTGGCGGAGGCGGCGGTGGCGGTGGTGGCTGCGAGGGAGAGCGAGGGGAAGGCGGCGTCGGAGGGGGGAGACGGAGTGGGGGGGGAGTCGGAGTGGGGGGGGGATGGAGGATGAACGCACGAGGCGCCGCAGTGGCTCCTGCTGGGGAAGTAGATGGTCAAAATCAACCTGGTGTTGAGAGTTTCTCGCTAACGGGCAGGTCAGCCAAGCCGACTACATTCCATGGATTTGAATGCTAGTATCGAATTATATAGGCGTGACGCCCATAGAAGCAGAGCTCGATGAGCACAAGCTTTCAGAGGTTCGGGGTGGTCGCTAGTAATGTCAAAACTCGAGGTGATAATTTTGGGGTCACTCCTCTTTTAGTAATTTTCTCTCCCCATGATAAATTCCGTTGAATTATTATACTCGTATATATTTCCATTATTTTTAATTTTGGTAATCAAGTAATAATGTATTGATTTACGTTATAAATGACATATTTCGTGCCACGTCAACTGCTATGGTTATTAGCCCTGTTAGAGTAGTGAATGCTTTTAGGTCTAGCTGGACAAATAATGCCATGTTTCTATCCCGCATTATTTGCAATGTCTACGCATAACTATAATAAAACATGAACCAGCAAAAATTAGTTCTCCGCGCTGGAATGCGAACTCAGGTCCTTAGAGATATCACACATGTCATGTTATCCCTTCATATTCCCGGCGCTTAAAAAAGTTGAACGTTTGTATTTGCAATTTTAAACTAGTGGTGCTCCAGAATAGCACTGTCGTTTTCGTACTAGTTAGATTTTAATGTTTTTCATCTGGGCTAGCTTGTCGGTTCTGTTCCCACCCCTCTTTTTTTAGTAATTTTGACTCAGTTCAATTGGGCAGAATTAAAAAAAATATTAAAAAACCAGATTTTCGCAAAAACTGCTCCACTCTTTTCTTTTTGGTAATAGTGCTAAATATACTGTAAAAGATTATGTAACGGACATTTAAGTATTTTCTTTTGATTTTTCAAAAAATACACAAGTTTATTTTTTTTGAAATATCACATGATGATCACAAAAACTTCAAAGTTTGGGGTGAAAGAGATCAGCTTTTACCTTTCTAGAAGATTCTTAGTCATAATTAAGCTCTACTATTACGAATTCCAGAAACTGAAAAAACGCGAAAAATAGTACTTTATGTTCAAGATCGTGCAATGGCACTTTCGCAATTGAGATGTATAAGGAGCCTAGCGGAGTAAAATTAACCATATTCCAGAAGAAATCCCACAAAAAGCTGGAACAGCAATTTCAAATCTTTTGCCAGAAAAGGCATAGGGAATATATGAAAAATAATAGGGCGACGATAGGTGGCAGCCGGCAAGAGTATGTGGCAAATCAGAATAGCTCACCCAGACCAAAGATAATACAAACCTAATACGAGAAAGTATTTACTTGGCTGTAATGCATTACGCCCTGAGAAAGGTCGCAGAATGGCGATCGAAACGTCGGCACCTTCGCCATGGACGCGGCGTCACCCGGACAGCCAAATGAATACTGACTCCGGCCGCGCATTAAGCTCACATAATACGAGAAAGATTGTGCCATTCTGTTGCAAACTTCTTTCTTCCAAGCGGTTTTTTGTATAAGTTTTGGGTTGATTCATCTTCTAGGGATTGGATATTGATTTTTGGCATTTCGTCCCTCAGTATTTGTTCTCGTTTTAATGTTATTCTTAGTTTGGCTAGCACTAAAATTTGGCTATTCTGAGCTTGTTAGGCTTCTTACGTCCAACATGCTTGATGGATGATTTTTCTATTTGTTGTTACATAGATTATCATAGATCGCTGTCCTATGACGTTTTCCCAAGTGCATTTATGATCCTTATGGCAGAAGGTATTATTTATTCTTAATTGTTCAGGCAAAATTCTATGAGCATTTCTCTTTCTTCGTTCAAGAATGCTTCGTTAAATCTGTTTTTTTATGCCAGGTACAACGATATTTCCAATTCTTGCGTTTAAGTCACCTGCGATTACTATTCACTCCTCTGGACATATCTGGTCTATGCCTTCAAGGTCTTCATAGAATGTCTTTCATGTATAGGCTTATTACTTTCTGGGGCATAAACCGATATATTAACTGGTTTCGTTCGTGAACTTAATTTCTTGATAATTGTTTCTGATTTATACTTATAGTCTACTATCTTATCTATATGTTTGTTGTTTATTATAATTCCTACTCCTTCCTTTGCTCTGAAGAATTTCTGCACTCTACTGTATACAAGTGTATATTTACGTAACTGTGTTATCCCCTTACATTTTCTTTGTCTCTCAGAGGCAACATCGATCTAAGTTGTCTGTCAAGTTCCATTAAAATTTCATGTTTACTAGTATTCCATGATCTAATGTTCCATGCTCCCAATTTCAGTATGTTTCCCTTATTTCAATTCGTACTCCTTTACAAGTGTCATATTTGTCTTATGTTAGTCCGTTATGTTCCGAGACGTATCCTTTGTATTATGAGCATTCCAACTTTTATGTCATCAGGCAGGTCCCTAGTCTCACCCGATCACCCTCCTCCTTTACCCGGGCTTGCGGCCGGCAACGGCATTGCTGAACTACTCGATCCACCCAGCAAATACCGCCGGCGGATTTTGTACCTATTGCATATAACTAAAACAACTGGTGATGTAGAAGTTCGGAACAACTTGTAAGGAAAGAAACTATTTAAATCTAATTAATGATTGAAAATACATCGAAAATATATCGAGGAATCATGATCAAGTATTTCTTCACTTTTTATGAAAATATCTAGAAATTCTTGTAGTTTAAGTAGTAAATACGGTACCTAGGAGGCAATAACATTTCTGTGGTGCTTTTGAACAAATATCCGTCATTTCTATCTGGGACTTTTGGACACCTTCCGACAGTATTATACAGTAATGTTTATCTATATTAAGCCAGAATTTTCCGCGCTACTTTGATGTCTCACGAGTTTAATGAAGAATTATTTGAGATAGAATTTGCAATATTGTAATTAGAATATGACGTACGTATCCGTTGCAGATAACACGATAAAATATGTGCGCTTCCTTTGTTGAAATATGCCTATTAATAGTTTTTTACTTTCCCCGTATACGTACGTATATTCGGAGTAATATATTCGGGAAAGTTATGTAATGCTGCTGAAAATCGATTTTGAGATTTCTAAGTAGACGTTTTGTGGTCCCCGAATACAGGAAAAGTTTTTTTAAAAGCCCGTCTGACCATTGGTCCGTCTGTATACACCACTAGCGTCTAAACCATGCATAGGATTTTTCACAAATTGAAGAAACCCCTATCCATCTGGCTAGGGACGAACCTTTGAGATTTTGAAAAACTTCCTTTAAACTTCCTTTGGGGTACTTTATATGAAGAGTCCCAGACATTTTCAAGATTTTCTCAAAAACTGCTACAATATTTTTTCTTTAAATTTCTTGTACGAATAGAGTAAAACACACTTAAAATATGGCAATTTTCACGGTTAACTCTGAATTTTCGAATATTTCTACATCTACAAAATTAAAGATAGATATTTTTCTTACAAATGAAAATTGTTGCTTATTATCAATTCTTTCAATTAGGTCATGTAATTTTTTCGAAAATTTTACTATTTTTCGAGCAATATTTCATGGAAGTTGCATTTTTTTTGTAAAAAATACAAAAAAAATTTCACACATACTGCTCCAAATTTTTTCTTTAAACTTTTTGTAGTGATAGTGCTGAATATACACTATAAGAATACAAAACCATATTGCTTCATTCTTGTGTTTTCACAAAAATTACAAAAATTTATCAGTCTCCCTCCTTCCACCAGTCTCCCTCCTTCCACCAGTCTCCCTCCTTCCACCAGTCTCCCTCCTTCCACCAGTCTCCCACCTTCCACCAGTCTCCCACCTTCCACCAGTCTCCCACCTTCCACCAGTCTCCCTCCTTCCACCAGTCTCCCTCCTTCCACCAGTCTCCCTCCTTCCACCAGTCTCCCTCTTTCCATCAGTCTCCCTCTTTCCATCAGTCTCCCTCTTTCCATCAGTCTCCCTCTTTCCATCAGTCTCCCTCTTTCCATCAGTCTCCCTCTTTCCATCAGTCTCCCTCTTTCCATCAGTCTCCCTCTTTCCATCAGTCTCCCTCTTTCCATCAGTCTCCCTCTTTCCATCAGTCTCCCTCTTTCCATCAGTCTCCCTCTTTCCATCAGTCTCCCTCTTTCCATCAGTCTCCCTCTTTCCATCAGTCTCCCTCTTTCCATCAGTCTCCCTCTTTCCATCAGTCTCCCTCTTTCCATCAGTCTCCCTCTTTCCGGCTCTACTGATCATCGGCGCCTTCTCCGCCCGCCCAGCTGGCTAGCTTTTTACGCGGGCGCTTGTTGCTGAATAATTGAATGCCCCGAAACCGACAAGTGGCAAACCCCGGACTAACCGTTGTAGTGCGTACGCTCTGCTGGCGGTCGGGTGGGGGTAGTTGATATAAGAGCCCCATCTGCGCAGCGCAGGGGTGGGGTGTGACAAGTGGTGCTTTCGGGCTTGTATTTGCTCTTTTGGGCTGAAGAAGAGATCCTCAGCAGCTTGTGAAGATGACGCTTCCAAATGTGTTGGCGGTGAATAATTCACGATGGAAGGATAGAGGCATCGAAATTTCACATTTCTTAGTGTGATGATTTCATTTACACATATAGATGTTTATTTTGTTGTGTTTATTGTTAGTACCTTAATGCGTTACACTTGCTTTCATCACTGGATGAGACTTACAAGGCTTACATAGGTACCCTAGTAAATGTACGTACAGTTACATAGGTATCTCTCTAACTGTTGTGCTGTATATTATTCCTTTCCTCAATGAACAGTTTAATTGTTCAACGTACCTGGGTTAGGATGTTACACTGTTAAACTAAAACCAATGAAGGTTAATGGCAGTTTGTTTTAGTTTTTTTAAAAATTTTATAGCGCCTCCCACCTGCCTGTTGTGACTAATGAAAGAAGTCAAGCGCTCCATTGAAATTTAAAGGCGCTCACCCTTTTGGGGACGAGAAAGCACGCCGATAAACACGAATAGGCACGTAAATTCTGTTCTAAAATTATTATTCACTAATATTCGCAAGTCGCATTTCTAACTCGCCTCATCCGATTTCCACAATACGACCAATGACTGTATACGAGTAGGATAGTCTTACAGGATTAGTCATATAATGAGGGCTCAGTGAATCAAGAAAAACACTAATCTTTATAGTTTTGAAATCAATTTTACACAATCCGTTTTCTATTTTCTTTTTTTTTCATTCGTACAACGTTTCAGAGCTCAAATGTGAAGGAAAAATTATATATAGGCAGCTGTAGTACCTACCAATTTGAACCTGTACCTAATAGAGACACATTCGAACTCCGAAACGTAGTGCGAATAAAACAAAAAGAATATTAGAAAACTGATTGTCTCAAATGGACTTCAAAACTGATTAAGAAACGTAATTCAAAAAACATGTTTTAAACATACTTACAACCTACATTCAGTGAATTTAACGGGAGTCCTTTTCTATTACTGTAACGTTTCGAAAAGTACCGTTTCTGTAAACACCATTCATTACGTGGAGGCTTGTAACTTCAAACTTAAACAATTTGTAAAATAAATAATAATAAATATCAATAATAAGTCATCATTCTAAAGGTAAAAAAGTGCCTTATTGCTGCCCCCATGACATTCTATCTTCCGCAGACCTCTTCATTTCTGCATAGTTTCTGAATTGTAATTCAGTTTAAAGTTGTTCTAAAATGTTTATTTTATGTCTCCCTGTTCCTATTTTTCAAACTATTTTACAGTTTGAAATTGTTCTTAAGAATTGGTTATTTCTGAAAGTGTGTCCAAAGAATTTTGCTTCCCTGTTGTGAATGGTTTTTAATAGCTATATATTCTCCCTTTTTTCTAAAATTACATTATTTGAAATTTTTTAATCCAGGAAACCATTATTTTTCGCCACAACCTCATCTCACAAGCTTCTAAACGACTCCTCTCAGTTTGTAAAAGTGTCCAACCGAGATGCCCGTAAAATAGGACACTTCAAATATAACTCTTCAGAAAGTTTTTTCTAATATCCAATTGTAACCATAGAATAATTCCAGCAATGGCTTTCACCATCATTTTATCTCGTCAAAATTGTAGTAATAACATTAGTACTTATCCAGAAATCTGTCCCTACTATACAACAGTAACCTTTGTATTACTAATACTTTAAATTGAATAGTAATTAGGAAAAGTATGAAAGCTAGGTTATTACAAATAAATGACCCAAAAATTTGAACGCCGGGTGAATGACTGTTTGTAAGTTCACGTATTTGACAAAATGTGTTGCATATTTTAAATATTTTAACACTGTCGTTTCCCTACATCATAATTGTTAAGAATTTGATTGTGTATTAAAATAATTGAATTCTGCATATTGGTCTATATTTATATCCTGCTAATGAGCTTTCGCTCGGTGACAGGGCTTATACATATAAAGACAAAGACAAACATGTGCAACATATAAAGATATACAAAGACAAGTTATATCAAACGTTATTGCGAGTTCTTGCCTCAGATCCGAGATGAACTGACTTCAGTGGCTTCGTAGAGCATCATCACGTTCGCCTTTTCAGAGATATTTCTAAATCCGCGTAGTTGTGCAAAATTGTAGGCAATTCAATTGTCTTCGAACATGTAGACGTAGTGTCAAAACATTTTTATGTCAATAACGTGTGAGTGATGTGAAGTATTAAAACCATAATGAAAGTGACCCCCTTATGCCTAATGTTTCGGCCTCAGACAGACCATTAAACAGCTATGGATGTGGTAAAGAACGTTTCATGAGATATGTCCGAAACAGAGTCCCCTTAGCAAATAATCTAGGAACAACAGCAGCAAATAGAACATTTGCAACGTCAGTTAGCCGAGCTTCGAAATCAACTACATGCATCTCATCTGGTTTTGAATGATTAGCGATTCCGAGCGAGTGAACTCCTGAAGAAATTAGTTCCGTAAGTGTGGTGCTTTTTTCCCGTAGCCATAGGCCTAGGCGGTGATATTCCTTCGTTGGGCGGTGAGATCAGGCGCCGGTCTACCGTCGGCTAGAGGGATTTCTCCCAACCCACCAGCGGGGCACCGCTCCAGCCGGGACAAGTTTCACGGCTCCCGACTGGCGGTCCCAACACACGCTTATTCACACATATTGCATAAGACTGGAGGGGGAGACACGGTGAATTAGGTGCATTTCGCACTCGGCATATTTACTTCCTCGTATTTGAATCGTGCAGAGGTGCTGTATCCAATGTAAAAGTATTCTAGCTGATGCGCGACAAAATTAAATTCCTCCGGTTTGGGCATTATTAACTCTAGTCCAGACACCTGGCTCTTAAAAGTGACCGAACTAGGAAAAGTTACGGGAGATTTTTCTAAACGGTTTTAATATGAATATGGGGAATTGAATTCGAATGTAAATGTTGGATACCTCGAAAAAATATACTCTTCAAAGAGAAAATTACAAAATAAAATAAATAAATAAATACATAAATAAATAAAATAAATAAATACATAAATACAAAGTTTGCCCTTTTTTCAGATTATTTTACAATGAAATGTCTTTTCTTTTGTTTCCCTCAAATTTTCATTACCCGAGGCAGGGTTTGAGAACTACTTCGCGCTTCCCAACAGATTTCGCGACAATTGAAATGTTAACCATTTAACAATGTCAATAACTCGTTCTCAATAATTGTTTTCAAGAATTGTACAGTGAAACTAGAGCGTCGACACGAGATAGAAAGGCGAGAGAGTGCCATTCTCTCTGTTCGGCACAATTTTTCAAAAAAATAAAGTTAATATGCAAGTTTTGTAGGCACTTCAGTCAACTTTAATGTTGTAAATAATGACTGTTTCGTTAAGACGCATAGCTTTGGAGATAGAGCCCTTAGGTGAAAAACAGAAAAAAAAAACAAACGAACAATTTTGCCATTTTCACTGTGAAGCCGTCTCTTTTCGAGGTAGCAAACATGAAATTCGAAACTAGCGCCCGAAAAAAGAACTTTCCAGAAAACTACGACCGCTGAGAAAAAAACAGTTCCGGAATTTTTTACTGGGTTAGATACATAGTGATAAAATTACAGAAATCATCTGGAAGTGAGAGTCACTTCCAGGCGTTTCGAGGGACGCGCATGATGCGCACCTATCGCGATTCCTTGGCTCCGAGCCGTGGAAAGCTTCAAAGGAAGCCTGGGTGGGTTATTACATGTTCGGGACACTGCTAAATGGCCGTAATGCGATATGGTGCCTTTTCTAAAGTTTTCAAAATTGAACATACGTGCGTTTGTGTAACCACTTGGAATGTAGTTGCAGATGTATGCAGTTGTAATAAATTTGCAGATGTAATTAATTTTTTTAATCTATTTGTTATCTAAAGTTTTAAACTATCTTTTCATGCGTTTATCGAAATTTCGAGTCCAAAATCGAAATTTCGAGAAAAAGTCCAAAATGGCGCTTTTTCAAAAACGTTTCACCGAAGTTTTCTTATGGCAAATTTTTCTTCGATTGTTTTTGAATGAAAATATATTTTGTTCCCTGAAAGTATTTGCCGATTCTTCGTTATCTATTTATTCTTAGAATACTACTCTTTGTTGCAGTGTATAACACATTTCGTGTTATATATTCAGATCTATTTGTTCGGCGTTCATAATATTACCTACCACAAAGCCATAACAAATACGAACTTCTATAATTGTTATCTAATTCCAAAAAAAGCTACGTTTATACATTTATCTCAAAAAGCGCAAGCTGTTCAGACAGGTTAAGAGTTTTAACATCTAGATACGAAATTTTCATCATTTTAGGCAGTAAACTTGAGATTTAAATTTCTTTGGTTTTTAGGGGATTTAATGGGAATCAGCTTTATATTTTGAGTTACTGAAACAAATCTGGGATATTTTCTGAGTTCGTATCGATATTATTAATATGTTCAAAATCTATATCATGTTTTGTTCTATCTCGTACTTTGTGAGTTTTGTCTTTGAAGATAATCGAAGGTATTATTTTCTTTTCTTTAACTTTCTTCCAGTTTGTCCTATGTAATTGGGAGGGCATTCACCAAACAAATCGTGACATTAAGAGAGTCGGGACTGTCCTTAAAATATCAAAATTTGAATTGTACATCCCTGCTATATCATTTGATTTTAATATACATTATATATATTAAAATATAATACATACATACATACATATATATATATATATATATATATATATATATATATATATATATATATATTAAAATCAAATGATATGCTTCTCTATTCACTACATCTTCCTCTGTCAAGTTTTTCGTTACCATTGTTGTTTGTTTGCATGTGGTTGATGGTCTGTCTTACCGTCTTTTGATTTTAATAATTATTTAAATTATTTATATTAATTACTTTAAAATTTTAAATACATTTTGTAATGAGATAACGCAAAAATCCTTGTTTTTGAATCCATCTCGTGAAATGTTATTCTGAATTTGGCTCTATTTCGAGGTGAACTGCATGGTAAACCAATGTCACGAAATTAGCCAAGTGTACCACGCAAATGTTTTATTTTATTAAATAGTAGTATTGTTATATATTTTACTACACAACTTGATAATTTTAAACCACAAATAAACAATACACATTCGATTCTACACTTACGTAGGCTTCCAAACGTTTCCTACCACAAATTTCCTTCACAGTAGTATTTTCCCCATGGTAATTCCCCAGTAATATTATATTGTACGTTTTGTTGAAATGGCATTCCGCCCGTAAAGAAGAGTTAAGCTGAAACATGAGCACACATATGTACACATCCATTTTATGTATTAAACTTTTTGGCAATGGGTACATTTGTAAGGCAATGTTTACGCCGATAATTTTATTATAAGTTGATCTTAATATCACGCTGAATCTCGCTTGCTAATTGATTTCAAAAAACTCTTTGGTCAAACTTTAGGAAATTGTTTCCTTTTTAAAATTTATTTGAACAGTTTCTCAACAGGACTTACTGTTAAGGGTAATAGAGAAAAACAAAACAAAGTCTGAAAAATACAGTGTTTTCGAGCTTCCCGATTTTGTGCAGGGGTAGGAGATCGGATTTTCGGATACTTATTTCGCGACTGGGCTCGTATCCAAAAGAAAAAAGTTTTTATGACCTTTTTCCAGGTAACTCCTCTTTTTCAGTTTTTGCCGACTGGGCAATAAACCGTGAACCATGAAGTCTTCATGTGGTTAACTTTAGTTAGTCGCACGATACCCCATCTCTCGGCGAGTTGAACTAGTTTCTGTGACTGTTCTGCGTAGACTCTTTGTGGCGCGCACACGTGCGTTTAGGGTACTATTTTTTATTGATTAAGATGTCCAGGCGCGTCAACTGCTAAGGTCATTAGTTCCGAAAGTGTAGTGTATATTTTATCGCGTGAGGTGGCGGTGACTTCCCCTGCTGGATGGTGAGATCCGACGCCGACCTACCGTCGGCTACCGGGGTTTCCCGCATCCAGGCATCTCCTACCAACGAGACACCGCCCATACATTCTCTGCTATCCGGGAGACGCCGCGTCGTTGGTTGGGAGGGCGACGTTTTGCCTGACATGTCGCAGGCTTCCTCAGGGCAGTGACGAGACGTCGCCCCTAGCCGAACAAGCTCTAAGCTCCAGATATTTCGGCGTGTGTAGTAGTGTGATGCATGGAAGTGGTGTGTGTAAGTAGGGGTGAGGATAAAACATGAAGAGAAAGGAAAAATCGCGCGAAATCCGTGACCCGTTTGGTAGAGTACTGCACCGGCATTCGCCTGGTATTGACCGGAGAAACCACTTAAAATTACCGATCAGAGCAGACTGACATCAGAATTCCCCTCCAAACAGCGCATGAATTCGACCCAGCTATCTAGCTAGTGACCAAAATCATGGCACCGTCGGAACTCGAACCTAGGACCTCTCGGTTAGAGGCACTGCTCTGACATCACTTGATTCACTGAGTCACCTCTCCCGGCAGGTGGGGTTTAATAATAAATTGTTATTGACAATACAAATTATAATGTCAACGAAAAATATGGTACTTTAGAAGTAATACTTTGGTATCAAAATGAACCACAAATATACAACGTCCTGTCTGCTTTACAAGACGGTCATACAAAAATAACAAATGCTCTATCGCATTAGAGTAACTTACATAAACGCGAATATTCAAAGATATTAAAATTCTTGTGTACCCCAATAGAAAAAACAATCACTCTACAACATAGCATAGACTTTTTCGTATTACTTGTAATAGCCACGCAATTCTATAATTGTAACCAGTTGAGCCTGGCACTTCCGACAGGGTGTAGTTTCATTTTGATAATTTTTGTGCCAAGCAGTTCATATTAAAATAATGATTTAACAATAAAGTTGGCTGCCTTGTCTATACTCAGAAACGACGAAATGACTAAATATCGATGGTTCTTTTCATATTTTACAAAATTCAGATTTCATTACATTAGTAGGTTTAACTACTATCGTCAAAATAATGAACAATTGTTGTTAATATAATGTATCATGTTCTAAGGAGGTGTCTCCTCAAGACCAATAAAATGTATTCACCTCCATAGTTCGCTTTAAAACTCCCCAAAACGTGTTTTAGGTAGGAGCTTACTCCCACGCAACATGGTTTCTTCGATATTTCGCCACAAACTATCGACAATCTGATTTATAAAGTAACGATTCAGAGAGAAAATGCCGGAAAGGAATTATAATAATTCCTAGCGTTTCACCAATGTTTTCGTAAGTGTATTGAAAACATGCAAAACATGTTTTTTTAGAGTTCTTCTAGAATATCCTGGAAACTTAAGAATTGTGACAATGGTGTTGTCAGTCGAGTGGAATCGAATGAATTATTGATTATCTCTACAGATGCTATTAGTCACCCCAAACTTGAGTTGCTTAAAGTATGCAAAACATGATTTAGAAAGACTTCGAAGAATCTTGTAAATGTATTCTCAAAATGTATTCGTTTCCCATCAGAAGAACGACGCGCGGCGAATGACACGAATTTATCGCGATTTGCGGTACCGACCGACCGACCGACCGACCGACCGACCGACCGACCGACCGACCGACCGACCGTTACTCTAGTCTAAGTTGTAAGGTGAACGTTAGCATAGTTACAAGTTTTGAACATCGAGTTTTGACTTCAAAATTTTGGACATTTCTATCAGCATAACATATCCATTTTTGCAATCAGTTGCACAAAAATTCACACTGCAAATTAAAAGACTTTCTGATGGATATCTGACGATTCAACGAAGAATTTGCATTTTCCCCGTCGGAACCTAAGCATTTATGATTCAACTGGAGGTATTCAGCAAGGTGAATGCAGCCTTTGACTTGAGCTTACTGCCATACGTCTGAATCAATTTACGCTTGTTCCATATTTAACAGAAAAAAATATTTTCCTTTCAAACGGTAACAAAAAAACAAATGATCGAATCATCAGTTTTCAGTATAAATAATGTATCATTCCAAAAGCATACTATCTTAAAGTTTATTTCTTTTTCAATTTGCCATTTGTACTTATGACATTTTAATATGTCAGACAATATATGTTACTTCTTACAAACTTAAATAGCCGTTCGATTGAAAACCCAGCCAGAGCTACCATGGGGCAACCAATGGTGGATATAAACCTGACACTGCCCCAGAGTTTGTCCCATGTAAAACAAGGTACGATCACACAACATTATGAGAATCTTCAAATCAATATATCTCATCAAATATAAACAGATAATGGAAGCAATACCAATAAAATCTAACAACAGACATGACGGCGTAATTTCGGAATTCTTTCGCTGCCAAAGAGCTTAAAATCGGAGCCAATTACCAGCTTTTCTCGAGTCGAGACCTATAGCAAAATTCCCCGTCAGCAACGAGGCGAAAATGAACTTCCAACACAACCGTTCGGCACAAACGGCCTAACGGAATCCATTTACTCTCGAAATAAAAACGGGCGTCGTTTCCATCCTTCAGCCCGAGTTAACGTTTTAATGAAAAAAGGGGGCGGGAAATTTCGGCCGACGCGTCGCATCGCCTTACAAAAGGAAGCGCGGGCGGGAGTGGCGTCCGAATATTACAATTTGCGCGGAGTACGAAACCATGTAATTACTAAATTGCTACGCGGCCCGATGTAACTGCTCGGCAGTTCCGACTGCACGTTCGGGCAACTCCGTGAGTCGAGCCCTGCAAAGTGGTTGGAGCCGTTAGCTCCTTATGCAGAGGAGAAAATGTTTTACTTAGGGCGAGAAAAGGAAAGAGCTCGCCTCTTATGGCGGGTGTTCCAGCAGGTGGAGAGTGTGTTGGATGGCTTGTCTGCGTCTGTTTTGGGAGCAGTCTGGGCACATGGCTTTTATTGTTACAGCAAGGAAGAATGAGTATTAAAATATTCTATTAACCCATCCATTATTCTAATTTTAATTTTCATGGTGATGAGTTGCGATAATTTTGCGTCCACTGATAACATACCATTTTATTGTATATTTTTGTATACAACTTATATATTACATATATGATTAATTGTAATATAATCTAGTATGTTATTATATGTAGAATCAATTATAATTATTCATGACTTGCAATCTGAATCGTCAAGACAACTTTTTGCTAAAATACATATCGAGAAGAGTATACGAAGTCCGAAGTTTGTAATCATAAGGATGAATTCTACGAAATAGAAGATATGCAATTCGTAGAGTTAACGGATTCTATGACATTTAACAAAAAAGAGTAGATCTGGATGAAAAGTGTTTTTAAGTGAAACTTACGGTGACACCTAGTGAAATTAATAAAACAGAAAATGTATTAAGTATATGTGAATGCGATAAAACGAGAATTTCAACAAGTAATATGTTTCAAAATAATACTGAATAGCGAAAAGAAAGTTTTATGTTTCAACTGAGCCAAAAAAAGAAGAAACTTGGTAATTAGGGATCGTAGACGCATTAGGAAGACATCACAACAATAATGTCTTTGTGGAATAAATTTCTAATATAACAATTTCATAATTCCACAGCACTGATGTAAAACTGATTATTCAATAGATACTAGTTTCAATAATTCCTGAATCAAACTTCCATTCTGAACGCATAATTCCCTGTGCACTAGAACTATAATATTATTTAGTACTTGCATATTAGTATTGATAATAGCAAGAAGTTACAAGTTAATTCGCTGATCGTTACTACAGATCTCAAGCCCCAATATTTCTTCAGTATTCACACAAAAGAGAAAGAAAAGAGAAATTCAAAAGAAGGAGGGGCACAGCATGCGTTAACTAAATTGCCGCACAGTCGAATGTAACTAGCGGCGCCATTTTGTGCGCAGACTTCGGAAGAGCAGTTCTTGTTAATGGGAAGCCGTAGACCTATTACACGGAAATGAAATCTAGAAATTGGCAAAGAGGGAGACCAAAAAAGGACGGACCGCGTCTGGACCGGAGCTGAAGTACGAATATTCGAGCTCAGGTGTTGGTGTCTAATTACACATACATAAAACGATATTCTTGCACCACATAACTTGTGCTTCAGGGTAAAATGTTAGTGTAATTTAGGAATTTCTTGCTAATTCATAAAGGATTCGAATTATGTCAATGGAAGTCAGGTTTAATTAGTAATACAAATTTGACGTAGTACAAAGTAAAACAAAGAAACAAACAAACCGAGACTTTCGAATGATACCTCATTTGCCCCAGAGGGTTTACCGAGAGATGGCCCAGGGCATCAACTGATGTCACTTTAGTCCCTCTGATCGGAATGTCTTAGGTTCGTGTCCCGACGGTGGCAGGATTTTCGACACTAACTTGTTTGCTAAGTCGAATACAGTCGCAGTCTAGAGGATATTTCAGGATTCACTTAAATTCAGTATTCATATAGAATTTGGCTGCTCTGATCGGTAGGTTTCTCCGATCAACACCAAGCGAATGCCGGAGCAGTACCCTAAGAAACGGGCCACGTACCGCGCGCCATCTCACCTTTCTCTTCCTTGTCCTATCCTCACCCCTTACCCACACATACACACACTAACACGCACTACACTACCACACATGACCGGAGACCCGCCAGGAGCCGAGAGCGTGTCCCAGCTGGGTCGGTGCCCCGCAGGTGGGAGATACCTGGTTGAGGAAAACTCCGCTAGCCGACGGTAGGTCGGCGACGGATCTCGCCATACAGCAGAGGAAAGATCACCGCCACCTCCCGAGCAAAAACATGTGGGACTAATGATCTTGGTAGTTGACGTGTACTCGCTCGTCAACGGGCTACATGTAGGATTTTGAAACTCAACTGTTGAAATTGTAGTATTTCATGAACTGTATTGCCATGTTATGTTCATATGTTAGAATACCTACGAGTGTTTGGTAGATTCAACTATGCCAGTGTTATATGATTTGATATTGTATATGTGAGAATCATCCCCATTGACATCTCTAGCACCATAATTCCGAAGAAACTGTTTAATGACCTCTCGCCCTTCTTATCTTCTCATAATTCACAATTCAAGGCGTAACAATCTTGTCGTACCGACAGATACACTTGAAAAGCTGATCCAAATAATTACACTCTTCAATCGGGTAGCGTGGTCAGAAATGGCCGATACGCAAATAATAATAATATTAATAATAATAATAATAATAATAATAATAATAATAATAATAATAATAATAATAATAATAATAATAATAATAAAACGGATATTGTTATTTGGGATGTGGAGAAAAAACGTGCTTACTTTTAGATATTGCTGTGCCATGCGATTGCAACGTCGTAACCAAGGAGGCAGGGAAAATTCGTTCCCATTTCGGAATTGTCAACTTCCGTTGCAACCCCATATACAATGTATCAGTAAGATAAATAGCAGTAATAAACTATTAACTTTGTAGAGAAGCGTTTTTCCAATCTGATCTCCAGAAAGTCGTCGGAAATTCCGCAAGTTACGGGCGAGTGAAACAGCTTGGACTCCCCGTAGTTTAACTTCTGTAATCCTGAGCAAAGCGATGCTTTCAACGCCCCTTGCCGGTAGCAAGGGATCTAAGCAGGGAACCCATTTCATAATAATTCCCTTAGAGCGACAGCCCGCCATTAGCCCTCCCCTGCTCACTTTGTTGCCGTTCGCCTGACGCGGGGCTGGCCGGCCTGGACCTGCGGGTGACGCTTCGGCTCCCCCCCACCCCCACCCCCCTCCGGCTCCCTCGGGGTTCGTCGTGGCGCCGCGACGCCATTATCCCCTCACTCCAATCAGCGCGGGTCAACGCGGCGACGCAATACGTTAGGAGACGTTAAAGACCGATATCGTCACCTTAAATGGGGCGGAATAACCCCTAAGTGACATGTGAAGTGTTTTGGCAGCGTGGGCGGTCGCACCCGGTCCGACCCTTCGCCGCGCTGTCTGCCGGTGCTTAATCGAATTGCCCGCTACCTTACCGGCAAATCCAATTACCGCCACGGTGCGCCCCCACCGCCCCTGTCGCCTCGTGTTGGGTGGAGCGAAATGCTTTCAGCACCAAGACGCACGGATACGACTCCCACGCGTTTTTGCATGCACAGTATATGCACGAGTGTGGGCAGCCAGAAAAAGCAGGGGGGAGGGCAGAGTTGCCAAATGTCTTGGAAAGCAGGCTTTCCAATGTGGCCTGCTTTCCAAGTGAAAAACAATTCCACGAATTTTCGTGCTAAAAAACAGAAAATTAAGGATTAAATACACAAGATGGCGCACGAAATGTGTCACTATTTGTTTCTTACATAATTCATGAGTCGCTCTAGATATCCCTTTGAACATGGTGCGCTGGCGATGGTGCAACGGTTAGCGTATCGTATTCAAGTTCGCGGGTACCCCATCAAAGCCGTGGATTTTACGTAAGGGCGAATGGGACAAGGGCGAAAAAATCCTTCGTGCGCCTTCCTTCAGGGGGAAGTAAAGCCGGCTGTCCCATGTTAGCAGATTTACTGCATATAATAGATCCTCAAGGCTAAATGAAGCCTCTGAGCTAAATTGCATGTTTCATCGTTCGAGTGATACCTCCTTTTCTCCATTAGTGGGTGAAAGGAACTTAGCGTGGTCAGACGGAAGAGCGGGCCTGATGATCCGAGTCTCACTGCGTAAAATAAGGCATCAATTGTTCTCAACAGCAGTAGAAGTGGAGCTTGGAGAAATAAATCTGACCCGACAGAGACGGATTTACATACTAGGTATATAGCTAGGTCGAATTCATCCAGTCTGCAGGAGAATTTAAGCGGCCGGCTGCTCAGGTCGGTAGTTTCCATGGTTTCTCCGATCAACAGCTGAAAGCCGGAGCAGCACTCCAACAAACGGGCCACGGATCAGGAACGCGACCTTTTCTTCTTCCTTGCCCTATCCTCACCCTTACTTTCACTAACACGCTCTCCACTACCACACCCGCCCGCCGGCAGATGGAACGAGCGCTTCGAGTTTGTCCCGGCTGGGGCGGAGCACAGATGAAGATATACCTGGAGGGGGGAAATTCCTGTAAGTCGGATCTTCAGGTCAGCAACGAATCGTATCACCCGGCGAGAGAGGATTACCGCCCGTGATAAAACATATTACACTCAAGGAAATAATGACCGTAGCAGTTGACGCGCCCGGCAACATCACCCAACGTGTGCGGTGGCACCGGGGGAGTATTCTAGCGGCCGGCTGCTCAAAGGAACACCTCCACCTCTCGCTACACAACACGCTTAAGAAGCTGTAGACAATCAAACAGAATACAACTGAACGAAGAGTCTCAATATAGAGACATGCTTTCAGAAGAAAACAACACAATTCTAGCGGCCGGCTGCTCAAAGGAACACCTCCACCTCTCGCTACACAACACGCTTAAGAAGCTGTAGACAATCAAACAGAATACAACTGAACGAAGAGTCTCAATATAGAGACATGCTTTCAGAAGAAAACAACACAATTCTAGCGGCCGGCTGCTCAAAGGAACACCTCCACCTCTCGCTACACAACACGCTTAAGAAGCTGTAGACAATCAAACAGAATACAACTGAACGAAGAGTCTCAATATAGAGACATGCTTTCAGAAGAAAACAACACAATTCTAGAAGCCGGCTGCTCAAAGGAACACCTCCACCTCCACTACAGAACACAATTAAGACGCTGTAGACAACCAAATAATACAACTGAACGAAGATCTCAAGATAGAGATAGGCTTTCAGAAGAAAACAACACAATTCTAGAAGCCGGCTGCTCTAAGGAACACTTCCACTTACCGCAATACAACATACATTAGACGTAAGGCACTAATATCATTTGACGCACCAGTCAACATCAATTAGTCAATAACTCAAAAAAATAGTTGAGAAAATTATCATCAAATAGACGAAACGTATGTCGCAGTGAGGCGTAATTTCCCCAACAAGATTTCGAATTCTTACAACGTTTGGCCGAGTGAAGCGATCTCCTTTTCTAACTCGGCTGTTCGGAATTTCGTCTGTCAAAGTTTGTTAACTATGCAGTCACAACCAGACGCGTTGTTCCACTTTTTTTACAAATTTGCCGTGAATGATCCTTGAAGACATTAAAAACCACTCATATGGGTTAGGGTGCGGATGCCAGAATTTCAGGAAACATTGTTCCTATTCCCATTATAAAATTTTGTCATTTGATGTCTGCAACGAGATGCATAATGATACTCACTACGATACAGATTTCATTATGATACAGGTTCTTGACCATCACAAATAGGTTCACAAACCAGAAACTAACACGTAATAATCATTGAGAATCTATCTAGTAAATGTTTCGTTCGAGTGTGTACATTAAAATTGCATTTCATATCATATTATGCTTTTCAGTTATAATTTCTTTAATTATTTGTAATTTGTTCGTGGAATTTTATATAAAATAAATAAATTGGATCGTAATTTCACATTGATCCTATTCGACTAGCGCAGTAATCCCTCGGAGGCGGGCTGGTAACCAAAGCCACCTGCGATAAACTAAGGTGGGGCTAAGGAACTTTCCGCTAGGTGGCCTTGGCTGAATCTTGCACGTCAACTGCCACGAAACGATTCGAAGTAAAAACTTAACCTACAAGAGTTACATAAGTTACCATAGAAAAAGTACCGTATGAAACTTGATGTAATGGATATTAATACATTCGTGTGAAGTTTAGGATGCTCGCTCTTATCGTAATATCAAACTCGTATTAATACCCATCATTACGTCATCGTTTCATAATGTACAATTTCAGAAGCAATACGACATCAAATGTATGCCTAGGGTAGTATATATGTGCTTGAATTTCTCAAAATTTTATGTATGGGAACGAGAAAATATTGTCATTTGATGTCTGCAACGAGATGCATAGTGATACTCACTACGATACAGATTTCATTATGATGCATGATTATGATACATGATATTATGATTCATTATGATACATGATTATGATATGATTATGGGTATTGAATTGAAATTGCAAGTATACCCTTCTTTATACCTCGTTTCGTTAATTACTATAATAGCCTTAGTTCTTGAATCACCAAGCTCAAGGTGGTCAGTTTTAAAAAGGAAGCTTTACTGTAAATTACCACTAGAATATCTCCTTAAACAACTTCTCACGCTTAATTTCTTCTTGGCTTTTTGATCGTTCTGTAGAACTTCGTACATCAGAAGAGTTTCAATTCCCCAAAATTTCAACAATTTATCACTAATTCGATCCACTATTGTGAAATTGAAAATGCTTCTATCAACTCGACTTTCTAAATTTGGCAATGTTCCTGTGCAAAGCCAATAAAATGGTGTATTACATAATATTAGTTTATTTGGACCTAAGTCTACTGACACAGTCTAAAATCTTCCAAAATACCTCTGCTTCTAATAAATCTACGTGTCTGGGAACATGGCAAGTTGGGTCAGACAATTTTAGACCTTGCAGAATTTTAAAATGTCATCAATTTGTCCACTGGAATATTGTCCGTGATTTTAGGAAATAGTAAAAAAGATACACCTTCTTGGTACTATGCTAAAAGAAATTTCTGTATCCACACTAATTATAGCCTGGTCAATAGCTTGATTCACTCCCACTATTGTTATATTACTTTCGTGTTGCGTCAAATTCAAACGCTTGGCTAAACTAAGAGTACATACTATTTGACTGCGATGTTATGTCCAATAAGCATCGAGATTGATGCTAAGTGCCATATTTATCAGCTATTTTTATTATCGATGAAGGTAATAAAACTGGATGATGTTTATTATTTAAATCCTTATATGTTAACTGAATTAACACATTTTGAGAATTAGACGAATCTGCTTCAGAGTTTGTTGTCCTGTTTGATTGAGATACAGTTCTATAATAAATTATAACAGAATGAAGCAATGTATTATGCTTTTTGTAACTAATTTTGCAATCAGAGGATTTACACAATTTGATGATAAACCCAGTTTAAGAAAATTATAACAAGCAAATGATTACTACGTTTTTTCTTCAATGATTTATTGGAAGCAAATAATTGATGAGGCTCAGTGCCCAAGAAACAATTTTTAATTGTTGTAATTAACAACTGCTTACTATAAGATTTCTTTGATACTTCCTTTACTAATACTGTTTTAGCTTTATTAATTTTGGAAGCACAAGTTTAATTATAATTTTGAATCTTGACCAAAACATTACAATAATGCTACAAGAATTGAACTAGTTGCTTGAAAATGGGTAATGTATCAGACTTCTATTCCCATTCAGGTCTTCTTTGAATATAATTTTGAAAAGATGATATACAGTGAATATAACATTTCTCAAAAGGATGCCCCAATACTTTTAACATGTTAATATTGGTCTCAAAGTATCTTAAAAGTTTCCCCAATGAAGAAGCTGATGAATGTTCCAGTTAATTTAACTAAAAAATATCTCTTACTATTTGAGTTATAGTCAGGCCTTTGTTCTCAAATCTGGTAGTAAGCATACCCCATGCTATGTCAAAATTTTCTTCTATGAGGGGTAAAGGAGCAACAACTTGTGCTGCATTACCCTCCAATATTCTCTTTAAATAACAGTCTTTCCACATTGTTCAAAGAATTGTTTTAATAGGTACTGTTTGAAACAATTCTCCCAATTTTCCCAATACATTGAGAAAATTCACTTGAGAATATAATCAATTCTATTTTTACTGCAGGCTTTTCATGTTTACTCACAACAGTTGATTGTTTTCATTTATCTTTATCTGATACAGCTAATGTTCTTGCATTTGAATTTGTTTCAACCAATCTTAATGCCTTTTCTAAATTGTTACAAAATTGTACCTAAAAGCTAGCAGTTTCTCATCATCATCTCATCAACATCTACAACCTCTAACTTGGAATATTGGAATACTTGGAATATTTTATAACTCTTCTAATGATTGACATTTGTCTATTTTGAGATGAAGTGCAGGAACCCTTTTTAGGTTTCCATTCTGATAAATATCTATGGAATAGAGTTCCAAAGCTAAAGAGCTTTGATACAGCATCTGTTTTTAATTAACTTTTGAAGCCTTTGATCAGGAATTTTTCTCTCATCTTCACTCATTTTGAAAATTATACAATAAATAAATTAAAAACAATAAAACTCTTAGTTAAAACACAATAACATGAGAAACAATGTGAAATGGCACTTACAAAATGCTGTACCAACATAGTTGACTCCTGCTTCATTTCAACATGCTTCCATAATAACTTGTTTGAAGTGTAACAAAATTTCAATTTAAACCTTAAGCAAGTCCTACAACCATCGAAGAGTCCTCCATTCCACTACATTTTTGTTTTATGATTCTTCTACTCCTAAACACCATTAAATGTGCAATATTGACTTCGTGTCAGACGCGAGAGGGTTTTTAGTGTTAATGAAAGTGAACCGTGTAGTATAGTTAGTGTTAATGAAAGTGAAATGGAGAATGGAACGTTGGTTTATTAAGTTTATCTTGCTTAGACTTTTCACAGGTTGTTTTGCACCCTTATATACGTTTAAGTTTCTTAGAACACATTACCTTGTAACTTGCAACTCTGGATACACTGAAGCACTGGCTCACATGACACCGTTCCACAAGTTTGTAATGAAACTTTGATGAAAATGTGTTCTGGCCGTGGTCCGACATCATGCTCCTCTGCTCCCGTGCGAGAACTGAACGAGAGGTATCGGGGTTTCGGGATCCGAACCGTTGAAGGCCGGGAACGAATCCCTATGACTCTGTACCCTGTGTTTTGATTGGTCGAATCACGGATTCAACAAATGTACACTTTTTTAATTGAAATCCACACGCACTTTCGGAAATTGACGAAATTATTTTCTGAAAACCACAGCCTATGAACTGAAGAAATTAACTTCTTCGTAGAAATCTAGAAGAGAAGGATGTTCGTAGAATGATCAATGTGTAAACACCAAGCATTTTAATACCGTATACCCTTTCGTATTTAGTTTTCCTTTTTATTTTGACTACTCGTTCGACACTTTAGAGGAGATAACGATAACGGTTTTATTGTGGGTTAACCCTGAAACAATAAATATAATCTTATTATTAATAGAGCCCAGAAGTTTGGCAAAATTCATTTTTATTTTTATTGTTACGGTTTTATGACTTTAACAACAGAAATCACTTAATTGTATTTCTGGAGTCGTTTTAGTACATTTTCATTTTGCGCTTTTTAGCTACTGATGTCTATTTTTGGAATTTTACCGTATTCGTGCCTTTTTTGCTCTTTTCGCCATTATTTTCCCTCTTGCAACTAATATCCATCTAGCTGGAAACATTCTTGCAAGCTTGACAGCAAGTCGTGTGCTGTCTTTCTGTGCACGCGGAGACTCCAGTGTCAGGATGTGTTAAAAATCTAAAAAGGAAAGGAAGATGATACCAGTGAGGATTTTTTATATTTTTATTGGTGCTGACATACTTGTTCGCTCACGAGAAATTTCAACTATGTTTGTGTATGGCCTCGGATCCCTTTTGAGGACAGAGCTGTCTGTGCAGGATTATACCCTTCTCAGTACCTTCTAGTTCTCTCTTCCCTTCTGACGATTACACAAGTGTGAAAAACGAAACCTATAATTCCGTTTTCACTTAAACCATTTCAAGATTCAAAAGGGAGTACACAATAGCAATTCGTAAAGACAGCGTCGCTAGTAAAATAAATTCGTACCGGATGGCCAGATGCAATGAAGATTACAAAGATAATTAACAGTAAATAAATTATGCAACTGCAATCTGCTAAAAGAGCACTCTCTCTTTGTTACCAATCAAACCTTGTTTCCAAACTGATTTCTCATTAATCCAGAAATAATACAACGCGATATATTTTTTTTATCATAACACTTAACACTGCCAATTTAAAAGACTTGTGCTTCCGGATCTCGGTGTTTGTCGCACACATGAAGTATCAGTTTCGTGATGCGTGTGAAGAAATTAACGTGTGCCAGAAATGAAATTGTAAACAACGTATGCTGCAAGCAGGCAGCATATGGCAGCATGCAGGATGTAAGCAACATGTGCAGCAACCCTTAAATCTACGAATGATAAATGAAATGTGTGCTACGTTGAACTTTAAAGCGAAGAAGTACCGCAAGAGAGAATACACGTGTAGAATGTTTGTAGGGTGTTCTGTGTTGTGTCCTTTGTGTGTACAAAAGGATTCGAACTAGGTGATTAGGAGATGTGGTTTGCTGTACAATATCAACCGTTTGTTGTTTAAGTGAACAGGAGCAGTGCACCGAGTGAAAGAGACGTAGTGCACAGCTGCTGCACAGTTCACACCACGGATTTTCCGCAGGGGTGGCATGACGTGCTTGGCGTGGTGTAGCGTAGCGTTACGTGGCTGGGCGTGTCGATTCATGGCTTGGCGAGACGTGGTATGGCCGTAACCTTTTGGTGCCGCCGACTCTAGGTCTTGGCTCCGCCTGTCGCCCGCGTGTACTTTCACCCAGCAGCCCTTCCGGGCTCCGTCGGAGGCGCCGCTGGATGCGTTGGCTGGAACAACTACTATACGCGCAAGTTTTCTTGATATTCCGCAGCCAGGGGTGCGGGGAGAGGAGGGCCCTTGCTACGTCACGGCTTAAAAGGACGTACCAACTGTAGACATCAACAACGCCCCAAAGCGTGCCACGAGAAATGCTACGATTGTTTTGAAAGTACGGGGTGCTTGTTGCCAGCATTGTAAATTGGTACGTGCCGTTCCGAGGCGATTTTACGTATCTCAACGTGTCGTGCTATTCAGCGCTGGGTGAGAACTACGGAGATCGCGTATCAAGAATTTCATTTCACATCTCACATCACATTTATTTCTTTGAACCCATATGTGTCTGACCTGAAACTTACCTGAAATGTTAAAGAAGAAATCGATTTTCTTGGGGGTGCTGGGCAAAAAAATTCAATCTGTATGTTTTGTTGTCACACTCAATGATCAGTTTGATACATGCTTCTTAGTCTCTTTTACAGTACCATGTTCACCATAGAAAACTTCTTGAACAAATGTCACGTTATTTACAAACTTCAATTCATCAAATGTGAATTTTATGATATGAACCAAATATAATTGCTTACACTTATTGTGGCGCCCATGGCGGATATTTTCACGTCAATGTTTTTTATCTTTGCTTTGAAATTCATAATAAAAATAAATTTTAAACATTTCAGATTACCGGCTCGTCCATTTTCGGGCATAGAACGTTACATAAAAGATATCGATTAAAATGTTTTTAATTGTTTCTTTATTACAAAGTTTAGTTTAATTTTCACCAATCTGATAAATCAAATCGTACCAATGCCGGAAAAATAGTTTAGTAATTCACAGCGATTTATCAATGTGTGCGCAGGTGCACTGAATATATAAAGAAATTATGTGTTTTTCTAGAATTCTTTTTGAATATTATTGAGGAAACCGGCTAGTAATTTTGCCATTTGATTTATCTTATTGAAAAGATTTGAAAGAGATATTGATCACGCGTGCATGTGCTGTAAGTCATCAAATGATACAAAATTTGTAATGACAATTATTTCCAGAAGGAAGGTAAATAAATGCAAGTACAGTTTTGTATGATTAAATCAGCCTTTGATATGTGTATTATGTGTTGAATTAAAGTAATTGTTACTGCACGAATGAACTTGAAAGTTTGTAACCTAGTAGGTAGTATTATTATAAGATAGGGAGGAATAAGTAGGGAGTATAAGGATTGGCAGAGATGAGATGTTTTAAAATGAAGAAAATTTTAACTTAATCAGAAGTCATATATTTCCCTTCCCTTTAGGTACATAACTTAATAATTATTTACAACCCTATTATTTTATATAACATTTTCCTTAATTACAGTATTTCAAACTACCAATATCGCTCTCCCTGCATGTGATATCATAGTCTGATATGGACATTCACACTCACTCACATGAACAAAAATTAACATTAAATCTGAAAAGATTTATTTCCCTAAAAATTCTCATTAGTCATGTTTTGGAAAATATCACCACAGTATTTCAGATTTCACAATCTCTTCCCCTAAGTTTCTTTCATTTTTTCATTTGTAAAAAATATTGACTTTACATTAAATAAATGTTTATGCTTAGATCACGTGGTTCATTGAACAGCGAACAGCGGGCGCACCGTTTCCCCAAACATTGGAAGTTCGTTTATCAAAGCACTTGGAGTTTTTTATTGTTCACAGTCCGTGAGAGGGAACGCGGTGCGCCGAGTCTGGGGCGCCCCCGGACGAGGACCCGGGTTCGATATCACAGCACGAACGTGACGTTGAGGGTGGCCAGCTCCATGGGCCGCAGCTGCAGCTGGTCCAGCGCCTTGAGCTTGGCCTTGGCGTGCAGGCCCGTGAGGGAGGTGTGGGTGAGCGCGTGCAGCTTCACGTCGCGGAACATAGTCCTTGGGTGGAAGGCGAGCGACGGTCCGTCGCCGCCGCCGGGGGCGGTGCCCTTGAGCGAGCACTGCGGGACCACGACGCCGGCGCCGGCGCTGCACGCGAAGCCCTGCCGGTGCAGCACCAGCAGCGCCGACCACGACGGGAACTGCATGTACGTCGAGTCGGACAGCGTGCGCAGGTTGAGCAGGTGCACGTCGCACGGGAAGGGGCGCGTCAGCAGCTGCACCTTCTTGTGCAGGTCCAGGTCGCGCCCTTCCGAGCCCTTGGCTGCCGCCGCCGCCGCGCCCGCGCTGCCCCCGCTGCCGGTCGCCGCAGCCGCCGCCGCCGACTGCCCGCTGCTGCCCCCGGGGTCCGTGATGCCCTCCACCACGAACAGGTTGGCCGGGTAGAGCAGCCCGTTGGACAGGTGGTGCGCGAACAGGCTGGGCCGCGAGTACTTGTCCTTGGGGTCGCCTTCGGTGATCTCCTCCAGCAGCAGCCAGAACTTGGTGAGCATGCGTTTGTTGTCCACGATGCCCTCCCCCATGCCGCGAGAATCGTCGTACAGCGTGCGGCGGTCCAGCATCACCTCCAGCCAGCCGGGCTGCCAGCTGGCGGCGCCCTGGGCGTGGTTCACCAGCAGACTCAGACGCCGAGTCGAATCTTGGATGTACGCCATGGTGGTGATTGGGAAATAGTTGCCTTCGATACCGATGCGTTCTACTTTAACGCGGCGCTGCATCTGGAATCCGTTGAGGTCGGAATAAAATTCCGGCGGGTCCCCGTTGCTGATGTCGCTGACTACACGCATGAACAGCTCCGTCTCACGATTCTTGGGCGGGGCCTCGAAGTCGATAATGTTCTCAATGTAAATGCCTTCGCTCAGCGGTCCTGCAGCGTGGTAGATCCGTACGGAGTGCGCCAGAATAGAGCTGTACACAACAGTTAACTCGGAAGCGATGGGACCGGACGTGAT
Source organism: Gryllus longicercus (assembly GCA_038098605.1). Taxonomy (NCBI): domain Eukaryota; kingdom Metazoa; phylum Arthropoda; class Insecta; order Orthoptera; family Gryllidae; genus Gryllus; species Gryllus longicercus. Next base: position 1,468,947 of record JAZDUA010000348.1, read on the forward strand.
AACAATCTGTAAACTACGTCTCCCAGACGACTCGTCGGCCAGAATCTCCCTTTCCGGATCTCTGGAATTCGGATCGGGCATAAAGAGATACGCCCCGCTGTGGAACTGCGCCGAGGGATAGGCAGCGAACTGCAGCCCGCACTGAGTAGTGCGCCCGGTGGCCTTTCTGGTAACGGCCTTCAGGAACCCGGACCGCCCGTCAAACAGCAGCTTCATGCGATGGTTCTCCAGCTGGATGTCCCCTGCCTGCATGCCCTTGATCTCGAAGGGCGACACGTAGCTGGGGTCGCTGGAGCTGCGACCGCACGACGCGCAGTACACCACGGAGCGCGCTTCCAGGTTGCGCTCGGAGACCCGTTCCACCACGTACGTGACGAGAGACAGCGGCGGCAGGTCCGCCACGAACATCACCTCGTAGAGGTCGCGCGCCATCTGCATGCCGCCGGCGCCGCCCCCGCCGCCGCCTCCGCCCGCGCCGGCCGCCGTGCTGCCGCTCTTGGCCGAGTCGTCCGGCTCGGGCCCGTCGCCCGCCTCCGTGCTCTTGGCGGCCCCGAACGAGCCCGTCATGTTCCACACCGGGTTGATCTGGAACGGAATCTCGTTGCCGTCCGAGTCCAGCACCCGCACGTTGGCCGTGGTCACCCGCACCTTCACCACGTCCTGGCGCTGCTGCGCCAGGGAGTTGAAGAGCACGATGCGGCGCGGTTCGTTGCGCGGCACCACCAGCGGCACCTGCAACAGGAGGCTTTCATCACTCGCTGCACTGCGTATAACACTACTCTTAAATCTAGGCCCAGATCACTCGCTGCACCGGGCACGACAGCACTCTTAAATCTAGGCTCAGATCACTCGCTGCACTGGGCACGACAGCACTCTTAAATCTAGGCTCAGATCACTCGCTGCACTGGGCACAATACCACTATATAATCTAGTATATGGCTCTCTATAAACTCAACAATAAATCATGAAAATTAATTAACATTATGTTAATAAAAACTCAAAATGATCTTGCGACCAAAATGTGATTGAAGAAAATAGTAATTTTCTGAATCACCAATGCATTAAGTTTTGCTCTCTGCTATATATTTTATAATTATTTCGAAAATTACATAGAAAACAATGTAACCAGGTAGCATATTGGAATGAATGAACGAACACTGATGATTTTCCGACAATTTTGAGTACTACCTCCATAATATTCTAATGTCGATTAGACGGTAGAAACATCATAAGAAGAGTGCTAGTGAATCATTAGCTAGCAAAAGTTACGTAACATTTACTACACTACCCAAGTAAACAATATCCCTGCAGAAAAAAAATCATTCGGTGTTTTGGTGCGCGCCTTAACTCAAAACGGTTAAATCAGTTTCGAATCGGATGGAGGACAGCAATTGCCAAAGAGATCTAGGACACCAGAGTTCTCGAATTTATTCACTATATTTAATTGGTAGCTTTCGAGAAAAATATAAGTAACTTAGTGAAATATGCGAGGAGCAACAACCCAAAACGCATATTGTTCACTGGTGGAAAAATTGAGTTTGAAATGAAATTGTGTAGTTTTCAATATGTTGTACACGTTCCTGCTTGAGATTTCTTCAAACCGCATTTTAACACATTAAATTAAATACGTTAGTTGTTCCTCATGTGAAAATACATTTAGTTCGTCGAGATAGAGACAAATATTTTGTTTTATTACACAAAATAATTATAATATACCTTTTTGGAAGGTTGAAAGCAATCTGGATGTGTCATAAATAAATAAAATATCTCTATATAGTACGATGGTCTGTTCGTACTATTCATAAGTTTTTATCATCTACAGAAAAAAATGCGAGCTGTGCGTAGCTCTTTCGAATGAATGAACGCTCACAAATAAATAGATTCAATGAGAAGATGAAAAAGTTTAGGGACAAGTCTCTATGTCAACGAAGAATGTAAAAAATGCCCTTATAATTATACGAATACGGTCCTACAAGAAAAATCAACCGAATATGCACAAAGATGCACCAACAAATTAATCTATATAGCATTATACTCTATGCGAATGCCAAGAAATTTCACTTAGCTATGCATTGAAGCAACGCACAAAAATATGCAAAATCATAGAAACCAGCTCCCTAGTCAGTACATTAGTGATGCTTAAGCTCCTGATTGGAAGAAACGGTAACAGCTGATTAGAGAAATTATGGAAGTAACGTTTAAGATTCCGATTGGATGACACCGTAACAGCTGATGAAACATCAACGAACTCTTATGTTTAAATCGAAGTATATATTGTTTTGAGTTAGCCACAATATACCGAAGAGATGATAGCTTAAAATAATTAAGTTGTCATTTACACGAGTAACAAGTATTACCAGTTGCCATTTTAAGGTAATTTTAAATGTTTTATGAATTAAACAGTTTTATATTATTATTATTATTATTATTATTATTATTATTATTATTATTATTATTATTATTATTGGCGTATAGGCCATTACTGACCACGCTACACGATTAAGGTGTGTAATTCTTCCAGGATCAGCTTTTCAGCTGTATCCTTGGATTACAACAAGGTTGTTACGCCTTAAAGTGCGAATTATGAGATGAAAGGATGATGATAGGTGAAGGAACAATCACAAATACGACCATGTCTACGCAGGACTCGAACATGCAGCCTCCTCGGCACAGACGACAGCTGCCGCAACCGTCTGCGCCACGGGGCCGACATTATTATTATTATTATTATTATTATTATTATTATTATTATTATTATTATTATTATATAATTTGCATGTTGGCTGTATTATTTTATTTATGTAATTAGCTGCCACCGGGTTATGCCCATTTGATGTTCAAATAAATTTATCTTTATCTTAATATTCGTTACCAGATAATTACAAACAAAAATAACCCTGTCAAAATGAGGTGCACTAATAAACCAAAAATGTTGTAATGTTGTTCTGAACGGTGTCAATGGATGTTATCCCAACGAGCAAATTGAGCTGTAGCGTGGAACCCACCTTCTGCGCCAGCTTCTCGTACGACTCGCGGTCCGTGTCGGGCAGCAGGAAGTTGAAGTGCGGCTGCGGGGGCTTGCCCAGCGCCGTCGCCTTGTTGTTGATCTCGCGCAGGTCGCGCAGCAGCAGCGTCTGCGCGCAGCGGCCCTGCACGAACACCGTGTCCTGGATGCCCTCGAACAGCTTGAGCGCGTAGTCGTGCATGACGAACGCCTTGGACGTGCCCGTGATGGCGTCGTGGTGCTGGAACAGCGCCAGCGCCTGGCGGGCCTTCGTCAGCCGCTCGAAGTCGCGCTCCAGCAGCTGGATCGTCTTGTTGAAGGCGTTCTGCCGCGCGCGGTTCAGCGCCACCGTGTACAGGATCTCCGCCGAGCGCAGATTCGCTTCCAGCTCGCGGTCCAGGATCTTCCAGTACGGGCGGGTGGTGAAGTAGCCGCTCCAGTACGCCGGGCGGCCTTCCGAGAAGATGTCGCTGTACACGAAGAAGTCGCCTTTCAGCGTGTGGAAATTGTTGGTCCGTTCTTTGACGGCGGCGAAGTAGTCCGACGGTGTACCGAACGACACCTCTGCATTATATTTGTCCTTGTTTTGGTTGATGTAGTCGAATAGCATTTTGTAGTTCTTGTACTGCTGATCCCACTCGATGTCATGGTCGTAACGGAAGTCGTCACCTAACGGCATGAGGACGACGTTATGAGGAAATAACGACCCTGTTCGCCCGTACTGCTCCAGAAGCAACTCGGCCTTCTGCTTCACGTTGTGTTCGTCGATTGGCACCGCCCGCACGGAGTACTCCGTGTACTCTCCGGGGATCTTCCGGAAGTCGAAGTTGAGGCAGACTTGGGGGTGCGGTCCGCACGAGTGCTTGATGGAGTAGATGTCGAAGGGCTGGTTGTGGACGAGCATGTCGGTGACGCCCTCCGAGTCCCAGTTCTGCCGCCACAGCACGTCGCCCATCTCCTTCTCGGCCAGCCACTGCTTCCAGGCGTAGTGGATGCGCTGGATGACGGTGCCGCCGCCGAAGCCCGCGGCGCGCAGCAGGTAGGGCACGGTGGCGCCGTGGCCGAACGGGTCGATGGACCAGCCCGACTTGGGCGCCAGGCCCAGGTTGTTCTTCACCCACTGGTGACCTGCAACAGGGGACAAGAGCGTTGGCATCCTCGCAGTCTCGTTGAGATTTGTTTCTATATAATTAAAGACTATACCTAGCATCCAAAAAGAAAGTAATATTAATTTTAATGTATTATGTATTAATTTGCATTGTATAATTTTAAAGAACCTGTAACAAGTATTGTACTACAGCTTCTGGGTCAATGACCCCATCTCGATCTTCTTTGGCTTCTGGACATAAATGTAATTTCAAATTAACTTCCCCCCATAGCACGTCACACACAGTTTTTAATTGTTTTTGACGTAAATAAATAAATAATAAATAAAAATAAATTTAGATTTAGATTTATTCAGTCAAAAACAGTACAAATTGTATGTGATATATGGAGGAGACGATTATCTGCAGAAGCAAAAAAAAGGGGACATCTCAGCATTTGCTCAATGGATGAGGGAAGCTGGACAAAACCCTGATCGAGATGGGGGTTCCAGAAAATTGTGGAGTTATTATGTTATGTTTTACATTAGTAAAAAGCTTTCCCACGTAAATGACAAATCAATGAACTGCACAATTAGACGATCAAAATATGTTGTTAGGAACACTGTCTATCCCACTTATTTCAAAGCGAACTAGTAGTCACAACAGCACATACTTTCTTGTATTCTTTCTAAGTTTGCAATTTTCGAAAATTCAGAGAGTTCAACGAATTTAAGACATATCTCATTCTCTTAAGAGCTCTTTACGGTATCCGTGGACTAAGTCTAATTCAAAAATTTGGATCCATTTTCGAGAAAACGTTAAAAGTGTTGTGAGGCTTCATATAACCCCCCCCCCGCCCAAAAAAATTAAAATATCCGTTTCAAACACAGATGGGCCTCCAATTTATTTAAACAATCTGATCGACTTATGCGCTAGTATTTAGTAGACACACAGACGTAGTATTTGTGAATGTATGGTTTTAATTCTATAAAGGTAGGCTTTCTATTTCATTCAAGAAGAAGAATATGCAAGTAATGTGATAGTCACCGTGACATATTCTCGAGAATGAGCATTTCTACATCAAATATAAACTATTTTGCAATAGAACAAGTTGAACGACAAGTAATTTTGTTCGCCCTACAAAGTTAAATAAAAAATATGTTATAAGGGAATTTGCTTTGAAAAAAGTAGTTTTCTTCAACTTCAAATGCGTCAATATGTTGATTTCAACATGAATAGACTAACATTAAACTATGAACGATGTGTCACGATTTAAAAAAAAAATGTATTCTCGTTTGTATAAAAAATGTTCGAATTTCGTCATGGACATGCACATCAAAGATATGAGTAATGCAAAATACCTAGAGTATATAAAAATAATTAAAAAAAAACATAATGGTCCCAGAAATAAAAATATTCCCATTAAAACATTCATCGTATTTCGCATAATAACAAGTGGCCTTTGAGCCGAAGAAATTGTAGCAAAACCCCATTCAGTCTCACCAGTTTCTACTTTCCCACTCTCTACGATGAAGGGGGACATCGTTACGATCCGTTCTTAGCCGCAACGTATCCCCGCTTCGCACATTCACGTCGGCCGCACAAAGCGCAGCGCCGTCATCTCCCTCTGCGGCCGAGGCCGGCTCCCCAGGCGCCGAAGGCCGCAACATCGCATAAAAATGCCCTCTGCCGCCGCGCGACTGCGCCACCGGCGGCGCCGTCGACACCCCTTCCCGCTCCCCCTCCCCCACCCGCCCCCGCCCGGCCGACGCCGTAATTAAGCCGAGTCCGAACAAAGCGGCGCCGAGGGCGAAAACTCGCGCGGCCAGAGTTAGGTGGGCAATTTCCTTATCGCGGTCACTCGGCGACGCTCGCTTGTTCGCCCATTGTTGGCCCCGCCGCCGCAACGCGCGTGCGAACAATGGCGGAGGCGGGCCACTCTTTATCTCTGGTGACGCCACCCTGTGGGGAGGGGAGGTGGCGACGGAGGCAATTGGCGCTGTATCGGCTGCAGAAAAGTTGGCGAAAGATTTGGAGGAGGAAGCGTGTGCGCTGTTGGGCGGGAATTGGAAACGGCGAAGATGAAGGTAACGGAGGGGAAAGATAATTATCAGAGAAGTTACACATGTGGGGGCTGGGCAGTTGCTGACAAAGATAGCGGAATTTGGTGGTAGCGACATTTACATATTTGAAGTCCAAATAATGATTAGTTACGATACTTGAATTGGGTGGCAGTAATGAAATAGTTACCATCTCCACAGTTTTGACAATGGGGCGAAAGTTTAACAGGGTGGTCCTTGTGTACTAAAGATACAAGCGTACGGTGAATGACCAAAGGTAAGCTGAGGTAAATTACTGGTCAATTACAGGAGCGACAAGCAGATGGGAGAGTAGAACTGTATGATACAAGCAATGGAATGAGAGAAAATGAGTGGTAGGCGAGGTGTGGAATAAATATCAGAATGAGGTGGAGGAAGTTGTTAATGCAGAAAACAGGTAAACGCCGTAGTAAGTGCTTGAGATTAGATCGAGGGAACCAAGCGGTAAGGATGAAAAGAAGTGGGGGAGGCGGCGGGGAAAAAGCTAGACACGTGACAGCAGCAGTGAAACGCCATACGACGGTCGGACCTAGGGATACGACACCGATGTCGATGTTTTTCAACACATCGATGTTGTTATAAAATCATTGATGTATTTAACATACATTTTTTGAAGCCTATGTTTTGTTAACATCCATGTTTTTTGTGTTCCATGTTTTCACGTGATCGATATTTTTTATATGAAAATGTCCATCATAAAAAAATCTACATCTTAGTGGTCAGCCGAGATCTTGAGGTAATTAATATTACAGATGAATGTTTCGAGGGTTTGATGTGGTCTGTACTCATTGTGGCCTGTTTACCTCTAATTGTTCATCTGTAAATTGTATCAGATACATTGAATATTATTCAGACCAACGTGACCAAAGATAAAAAATAAAGAAATCGCGTTTTCGTCAATATATAAGCCCCTCTCATATTTGAACTATCCAATCAGATAATGTAAGTCTTGTTAAATGTCCTGCTGATTATATTACTTTGTTTTATCAGTTAAATCTCAAAAACTAATAAATGAGACCTCTTAGAAACTGAATCCCTGCGTCCACCGCGTGATCTTCCATGGTTACTAATCCAGTTTTAAAAACATAGATGATTTTGAGACGATGCTGCATTAACATGGATGTCACACCCCTTGTCGGAGCTAGTGATACAACATCGATAACAAAACATGGATGATTACAAAAAACTTGACGTTCAAAATTAAAACATCGATATTAATTATTCATTGACCAAAACCCATCGATTCTTTTATACATCGATCTTTAAAATATAAATGGATCGATATAATATATCGACGGTTAAAACATCGAGGTTTCTATAAAAACATCGATGTTTTGAAAACATCGACATCGAAGTCGCATCCCTAATGGGAGCTGCGTGGTTCGGGCGGTGTCCGCCCACGCCCGGTTCGCGGCGGAAGCAGATGCGCCAACAATGGCGTCAACGCGCGAGGCGACGGCTCTCGCTCGAAAAACGGCGCGGAATTACCACGCGGCGAAGATAAAGACCTGCTTTATTGAGGGTGTGTAAGATGGGTTTAGCGGCGCCTGCACGTCAACGCCGGTGGCCAATGGCAATCGAGTTGTTGGGGAGGGAGGGAGGGGGAAGCCGTAGAATCAGAAATAAAAGGGGGACGTTGGGGGAGACGAACGCGGCTCCCTTTAATCTGCAGGGAGGCAGAGGGATGTTGTCAGAAGTGTGCGAGTGTGTGTGTGTTTGTGTGCGTGCGTGCGTGTGAGTGAGTGTGTGTGTGTGTGTGTGTGTGAATCGGGGAGGGCGTCAGTCACCCCTCATGGGGACGTCACGAAGAAATGTAAAAAGAGAGTTTGTCGTTTGAGAATGAATCATCCTGATGACGTGAATTCGTGTTGTTAAATATTTGTCAATATTAACATCTTAATCAGTAACCCCCGAAAGTTTCGTGAACAATTAATATTTATGACAAAAGTAATAAGGGTTTCCACTATATATTTATTCAAGAGAAATTGTTTTCCTTTTAAAATACCATGAGATTCATTAGCTCTAAAAACTGTTATCCTGAAACTGAATCCATCAATTACGCACCTTTTGCATTGCATTCCAATAGAAACCAAACCGAAAATATTTGTCATAGAGAAACACCCAGCAAGATTCTCGAGGTAATACAATAAATAGTCAAGTGTTCACAAAGAAGAGAAGCATCCACCTTTATGCTCAGCGCTGCTCGTCGTAGTGATCGCGTTTCAATGCCTCTCAAGCCTACCCCTCTGGTGATCTTTACAGACACACCTGCGCAGATCTTTATTACGTTCCTCATAACCTAAGCCTTTCTACCACACCCAAGATTAATTGTTTGCTGGATAATAACGATATGTTTTGAATGTTAATAGTTCCCAAACGTTTTAAGTACAGACACCTTTACACTTTAACGTCAATTTAGTGTTAACCATATAACAGACGTCAAGAAATACCTTAAAATATGATTTGGATGTAGCATCAGTGAAATGAAAGGTAAGGCAATAGGAATAAATCCACCAAAAAATGCCTCGATCCCGCTTTGTCCACCACAAAATCCACAAGAATCGATCTGGATTGGAGTTGCCAGAGCTGAAAGATGGCTATCTTGCCACCACAACACGGGGAGCCTGTGATCTTTACATATCGAGAAAACTTCGATATACCTCACAACCTACAAAATACCTAGGTGTCTTTCTTCGTCGACGACTTTCTTGGAAGTCCCGTTTGAATCACGTCCGAAAAAAAGCATACGGCGAACTAATTCATTTCTGTCTCCAACACAACATAGCACCCCCACAAAAACTTAAATCTCCGTCTTCCTATAAAACAACAACATTCGCTCAATTCTTACTTACGTTTCCTCAATTTGAACCACAGAATTTCCACTCAACCTTCGTCACCCTCAAACATTCAATTATAAACTCCCGAGGGAATAGCCAAATCACCATAGTTTGTTCGCAACTCAGAAATTCACTGAGACCTTGGAGTACTTACAACAATGCATCATCCATGAACTAAACTCTGACTTCTTCCGTAGCTACCATCTGCCCCATATGCATCATCCATTTCAATGAGAAGTATCTCCTCACTCTTCCCGAGAATCTACAATACCTCCAGAGACCGATCACGTGACAGTGCAACAGCTCCCTCCTTAAATCCTTATTCTTATTCAACCATCTACTACATAATTCTACCTCTCCAAACCCCAATTTCGCAGTAATCCAACTGGATTATTCTATATTGTAAATTGCAAACCCTCTCTTCAACTAATCAGCAGAAACAACATATATAAAACCCCAAATGCTAATCAGTGAAATAAAAAAAGTAAGTTATGTAACAAGTGCGTAAATCATCTTGCACACGTTTTGTATACACTACTTTGCATCATAGCATCAGCGAAAGACGTTTCACAGAAGCTTCGTAATTTTTCGCACAGTAATAGAATAAAAAAATCTGTTGCACACACACACACACACACACACACTCACACACACACAAAACACGAGCGATCTGGTTTCGCGGGCGGCGCTTACAATAAAATCCACAATATGCATCTCCGGGTCCATTTGGGCCCCAGCGGCACCGAAGACGCCGGCCATTTCATCGGCTGCTCCGCGCGCCCTCTCCCGGCCACCAGCGCCGATCCGCCTCATTGCGCATCTCGCCCCCATTCCTATGCTAATGGCTTGTTTATGCCGAAGAAGCACTAGATTACGCCGCGTCGGCGAGTGATAAGGGGCTACTGCGAGGGCGAACAAAAAGTTCCGGTGAAGTATAGCCCTCTTTCGCTTCGCGACGCGCCGCCACTACAATAGTCTGAGTTTACGCGCGGTCTTGCCGAGAACTCCCTTTTTTGGCGTCGCCTTCGTACGGCTCTCCATTTTGCGATGACGTTTCTAAGTGCAGCATAACGAAGGGGAGGTCGAGCATCGGAAAAATACCATTTCGGGAAGGCTTTCCGGAACGTTTAAGATTTGTTTGCGTCAAGATGTTTTTGGCACTCATATATGAGGAGAAAAGGAAGCTTATTTGTTTAATGGTATGCAATCGGGATGTAATGTATGAGAAATAAATAGAGAGAAAATGAAATCGAGTCGAGTCTGAAACGAATGGGTGAGAAATATAATGAATAATTAAACCAAAGTTTGCGGATAAGAGTGAACGTTTTCGCTTGTCTTCTTTGAATTACGTTTTCTCAGTTTTTTTAAACAGTTTGCAACATAACCATAATCCATTGCGAAGATCATATTACAATATCTTAATCACTCTTATCGTTACTAAAAACCTACGTTACCTAAAACACACTGAATAACGGATTTAAGTCGATGTTCTACATCACTTCTTACTTTGGGTAAGTAGTGTTGCGCTTATCATAATATGTGCTACTGAAAGAATTAATGCTTTTAAAAAGTCAAATTTGATTTTGTAATAAACACTTATAATTTACTACATCGCCTTTAATTATAGTTCTCGACCACAACATTAATTACACATCTATAACCATTTATATTTTAGAATTCAAATTACTCCAAAACGAGTTGTTTCTGTTATTTGCTATAGATGTGGTACATAACTTTAATTTATGTATTTGGTTGAACGCGTGAATGCGATGTATTCGTATTTTTTTCATCTGCTACTTTAGGAGAATACACAATTTTCTCATTTCCCTTAAAAGAAAACAAAACTTTCCTTCCGAATTTCTTTTCTATGCTACCTTTCCATGTCAGCTATATAGTATATCTTTCAGTTCATCACACAATTTGAACCCACGAGCTGCTTTCACCTTCCCACCCAATCGTTCCTATAAGCTAAAAGCCGGGCATCGCGTCTCTCCCCACGGCAGGAAGCGCCCCTCTGTCCTCGTCCACACCACCCCACCTCGCCACCGCCCATCGTCCCAGCAAAAAACGAAAAACTGGGGTGGATTGGACGTGGCTTCTTTCAGCCTCTCGCGACCGGGGCGGCGCGCGGTGGGGCGGGGTGGGGCGGGGTGGCGCGAGGTGGCGCGAGGTGGAGCGGGGTGGGGCGGGGCGGGGCGGGGTGGGGGTGGTGGTGCGGGGCGGCGCCTCGAGCCCACAAACGCATTGGGGGGGGGCGGCGTCCTTATCGCCCGCCGCTGAAATACCGCGCATAAAACTTGGGTTGGGCGCCACAGGCGATCGCCCCCGGCGCCCGCAGCTCCCAGCGCCGATGTCGTGCCTCCCCCATCCCCGCCCCCGCCGCTGGAAGCAAGCGGCGATTCATGTTCTCGTCGCAGAGCTGTGTTGTTGATGGAAAGGTTTCGGCCTCAGGTGAAAACCCTGCGGGACACCAAGGGAGACATGATTTGATTTTGTTCTACAACCCAATCCGGTCTTCCGGTGTTTCCGTAGCTACATATGCTGCAATTTGTAGAGGGTTGTCGTCGAAGCAAGGATGGAGATACTTCGAGAAGAAAATGTATAGCTCATCTAATTTATTTACAAACAGTAAAAAAACGGTGTTCCACACGGCGAGAATTTTTTTCGTGGAATTAAAAGTTAGGCCAATTTCTAGCAACATGGGATGATAATATGTCTTATGTAGCACTATAACTACAGAGGAATTTTATTTAATAAGCCAGAAGCGCGCACATAGGAGCAAAAATAAATGTTTATAGTTTGTACATAACACCTACATGAAAAAAAAAATAAATTGAAAAATTTTGCAGAGAATATAATAAATTGTTTCAATACAATAATTAATAAAAACAACCAAAAGAACACAATTATTTCTTAATCTACATGTGAACTATTTCACAGCCCGCCAATGCATTAAACAGAGTACGTAGGAAATTTATCTATAAGTGTTATTTCTAGTGGAAATAAACTTTTAATCGATAAACGTGAATTATTATGAGTTGTTAATTATTATTCCTGTCATTTCCGATCTAAATCTTGTTACATTTTAGTTTTGGTTGGTTTTGAGGTTCACACGTGTATTTCTAATTACGTTTGGACGCCGAAATTAATTGTTCGGGAAGCATAGATGGAATAAATAGAACATATCGCTGCGACAGTTTCTCTATTATTCTCTCATATAAGGTGAAAAGCAATTAGAGTTTCCATACAAAAGGGGTTTGTAAACAGAACGAGGTTTTAATTAACCATTCAGGAGACCGGGCGCACAATCTCGGTTACTTTGAGATTAAGTAGCAATAGGTACTTTCCACAGAACGGAATAGTTTAAGCGAAATTTACATGTGGAGTTGACACGACGCGTTAATGACTTTGGACAAGGATTACACTAGGGACTGTGAGGTTTCATGGAGAACGGATAGTGTGAATACAATTGTACGTTAATGTAAAGTTAGCGTGCGGTATCATGCAGGACAGATATTAATCTAAGCATGTGTAGAACTTACAGTGGCCTTTTAAACGAAAATCCTCAGACATTACGTGGAGTTTCGGATTTGAACATTTCTGGCTAGGCTTCCACACAACTCAATATAGCGATTTTTATCATAATGACATCCGTTCATCATCATCTAGGAATGCCATTTATTATTGAGTAACAGAGCCTTATTGATTGTTGAGCAGCGAAAGCTACTTGTAAATATTTGTTTCATTCTAGCTTGCGTTAAAAGGGTCTCTCGTTAGCTCGTGTGAGATTATACTGAGAAAATCGGGGAAATCCACAGTCCACTTTGTTTATTGCCACTTAATGATCTTCTCTGTATGAGGTTATCTCAATCTGAGTAGAATATATCTAGGTAATGGCTGTAGAACTAGCAAACAAGGCAGAAACATTAATAAATAAAAAGTACGAGAATTTTTTAAAGTCAACTCCAAATCACTCTTCTCTGAGAAAAATAATTCTTCGCAGTTAATAAATTCATTAATCTCCATAGAGGCAATTTTGAGAAGCGGCCCAAACAGTACTCATGTTTTAGTATTCAGCTTGTGGACTTTACTTACCTACACACTCGTCTCACATAATCAGGAATCTGTTCAATATAATAATTCCCCGTGTTAAGGCGTCGAAATTGCTGGTTGTGAGAGAGATGAATATTGGACAGAGAGAATTGTAAAACGTCTTCCTGGGTTCGTTTAACATATGATTCTGAGATGACAAATATTAAGACTGTCAGTACACATTGTCGTTAGTATTGTCCTTTTACCATGAAGTATATGAAGAACATATCCCGGTACCTGTGTCCTGGGAGAAAGGAATTATCTTTTTTTACTTATTCCTTATTCATGGGAGTATGAACAACGCATATTTCGCTCCGCAATGGCGCGCCAAAGCAGCTGGATAACGTATTGCCTCGGAGTTTCGAAATAAGGCACCGACCATCTATAATTCACGTAATAGCTTTGCGATATGCGAAGATGTCAACGTGATCCCAGAGCAGATAGTTGATCTGTTGGGTTTTAACGATGCGTGCGAAGGGTGTCTTACATAGAAACAACTATTTTTCTCGTCAAAGCGACAATTTGAGGTGCTTTACGTATTATTGCGGCCGGGAAAGTGGTGGCCTCTAGTGGCCTTTTGAGAAGGAATTATTCCAGCGCTTATTCCTTATTTCTTACTTTGTTTTTTCTTTGCACTTATACCCGAGGGATTTGATAAGAATAAAAGACTATCTCGTCCGCGGTACGTTCGAAATGCACACGTTTTGATGTTAAGTAACACCAAAAACAGATTATAACTGTCTCTATTTGAGATTAGACGTCAAATTTTAGTTATGTTGGGGTATGTGTAAACACCCCGTTTTGATCACACACGTTGATTCCAACTAAACTAACGTCGTTGGGAGTTTTAGATCCTTTTGTCAGGGTGGAGCTAGAACACTCCGTAACGAAGGTGGCTTCTCTCCGACAGAAGCTGCAATGTTTCCCCTCTGGCTGGCAACGCACTTAGCTGGCCGCTGCCTCATGGGGGCAGAGGGCCGCTCGCAGCCTGCAAGAGCCCAAATGGAGAGGGTTGGCACTCACCCTGCGTCAACACTCGGGCACCGCCCCCGCCCCCGCCCCGCCCCGCCCCCTCACTTAGCCCCGCTTAGCCCTTCGCGGATTTACTTAATTGTTACGTATCTCCGGGAGCGACTCGCGGGGAGAGTACGGCGAAAGTAACATCTCCAAGGAGAATGCGGGGAAAACACTCCCCACCCACCCCGCCCCGAATACGAAGCTGAGAAGCAGCGAATTTTATGAATTGCATATTTGCTCGTGGAATTTTTATCTCTCTTCATTAGCGAGAACGAGACAAGGGCACGCCCACGCAGATTCAGCGAGACTGCTGAATTAAATAGATTTGCTTCTCGACGAGAACCTTCCGCCCTGGCAAGTAGGCTGCTCGGCGTGGAAGACAGAGACGGCTTGCAGCCAATGCACTGTAAAGGCCCATTCACAATGCAAACGTAAACATAAGCACAGCGCATAGACATAAACACTCACGCAAGTGAGAGACTCAAGTATTCACAATGTCTAATATAAACGTAAGCAAACTAAGAGTTTCTGTTGGCTGTGAGACATTCTGGTTTACTATTGGTTGGATGTGAGAATCGATTTCAAGGTATCGACTGTGTCCATTGCTCATAAGACGTTAGTTCTTTTATCGACTTCGCTCCAATTTCGATTCTCGATTTTGAGTTGCCGAGCAGTGATTGTTTTATTTCTTGTCTTAAGCATAAGCACAGAAGCTTGAAGCCTGCAAGTTTTTAAGTTAACTTCTTGCGTGTTGTGCTCATGCGAACGCATTGTGAATGAGTCCGCTTATGGACGTAGTCCTAACTTTTATGTTAACGCCATGCTTATGTTTATGTTTGCATTGTGAATGGGCCTTTACAGTCAAATGTGTAACGTATCGCCAAAGAAGAGGACGCTACCGAAAGAATGGAGAGAGTGAGAGCCTCATTATGCCATGGTTGTCATGGAACTAAAGATCATAGTGTGGGTGATACCGGTGGCTCGGAAGATAATGATTCATGGCATCGGTAGTAATGACCAATGTACGGATTCTGATAACTGTCATCTTTTCATTGGTGCATTGTAGACATACCTTACTTGTAAACGAATGTTTATCATGACGTATAGGTGATGGAAATGTTTAGTTATTGGGTCATTTTTTTTCATTAGCATTCAGCTATTTTTTTGTCATTTTTTAATTTTTACTTTTTGACCTTTCCATCATTTTTGTCATTTTTACGCATTTTGTTTGCTTTTCGTGTTTTTTTGTTAGGAATGTTGTGTACAATGACACACAAAAACCACAAATTTTATTACATCGTCAGTGCATGGCGGAATTCTCTACCGCAGTGGACTCGGTGTCTCAATCTCGAAATTAGCACGGAACTTCAGTAACTTCCTTGACCTTTCAAACCTGACGGTTGGAAAATCGGAGATGAGGATTATATTTGCTCCTAAAATAAATATTTTCTGTTTATTTAATATTGTAAATTTCATTGATTATATACTTTTCATGCAATTCTTTTTTAGTATTTTTAAAAAAATAGGTCATTCCCCCCTCTTTTTAAAGTAATTTTATAGGTCATTTTCTTCTTTTTAAAAGTCATTTATAGGTCACTTTCTTCTTTTTGAAAGTCATTTATAGGACATTTTCTTCTTTTTTAAAAGTAATTTTATAGCTAATATTCAAAGAATTTTTAAGTCATCAGAATCCGAGCTCGAATAGACTGTGGCCACAGCGTTGGAGGCAACAGTGCTAGTAGGGGAAGATGGGGGAACGTTCCTATCGTAATTCCTATGACTTTCGAATTCCCGCTCAGTCAAAAGTGACACAAATGTGACGAAACCAAGTGGAGGAAGGTAGAAACACTAGGATCCAGATTGTGGGTACATCCAACAACGAGGTATCTCCACCAGTGGGGCTCCGCCCTAGGTGAGGTAGTGTAGTGCATGTTAGTGTAAGTGTGTGTAAATAAAGGGACAGGGAAGAGGAAGGCAACATAGCGCGCGGGCCATGTCTCGTTTGTTAGAGCACTGCTCCGGCATTCGCCTGGTACCGATCAGAGAAACCACGGAAAACCCGATCAGAGCAGCCGGCCTGTACAACTCTCCTCCAGACAGCAACTAAACTCGACCTAGCTATGTGCTTAGCTAGTGTCGAAAATCCTGCCGCGGTGGAGTTGGTGATTGAAATAGTAACGGAGAGGTGGAGACGTCACAGGCTGCGGAGCTGTTGATGTCAACGGCAGCACCGACGTCGGCGGTTATGGTAATAGTGGCAGCGGGGACGGCACTGACGGCGGGCGAGAGTCTTTAGCTAATCACGGCGGCTCCTCCGTTCATTAAAAATCCGGCGCGCCGCCAGCCCCGACGAGCGGCCGTCGCCGCCGCCCCCGCCGCCGCCTTGCCCGCTCGCGCATTGTTCTGCAGCGGACTGCAGAGGCAGATAAACCCCGGGATGCTTTCACTGCGCGCGAAGAGAGCAGCGGGGCGGGGTGAAGGGGGGGGGAGAGCGGCCGAGCGAGAGCGACTGAGAGGGGGAGGGCGCACGGACAGACAGCGTGGACGCCGGCTGGAAGCTTCCACGCGGAACGGGCAGGAGCAAGCGTAGGTAGGAACTGAAAGGACTGACTGGCACACAACGAAACAGAGAAAACGACGTGCTTTTTGGTCTGAAGAGCAGGCAGGAAAGGAGGACGCGTTGGATGTGACGCAGCGAAAGAAAGTTTTGAAAAGATACATTTTATATCGAATTGGACGTACGGTGTGGATAAAAACCGGGAAGTTGCTGAGCCAAATGAAGTGATTGGTGGTACCTCAAGGGATGATAGGAGAAAATCTGCGGCAAAAACACACATACGGAGGAAATAGTAATTATACACACTATCAGAAACATGAAATTGGAGTAGTTTCAATTTTTATTCCCGCAAATTAGATTCCTGTGTACGTAATACTTCATTTACATCGGCGAGCAATGCGATAAGCTAGGGCACGGGGAGACGGCACACTTCGTAACGAGATACGAGGAAAGACGTGGAAATCATTGCGGAAAAGAGCGGCAGTGGCGAGGACGGCTGGGAAGAGGCGTGGCCGCGAGAGGCGCCGGGAAGGGGCGGGTGGCGTTAAATCGCAAATCCCCAGCCCCGCCCCCCGCGCCGCCCTCGCCGCCCGCGCCGCCGCCGCCGCCGCCTTTGTCTGCGAGCGCCGCGCCGGCTATAATCCGGCGCTGAATGCGATATAAAAGCTCCCTCCGCAGCGCCTCCGCCGTCCCAGCGCCAGCCACCGCCTCACGTCCTCGCCCGCGTCTCGTCACAGGCGAAATGGAAGGTGGAAGAGCGGGGGCTCTTCCCCCTTCCCTTTCGCCTGTGCAGCCCTGACTTCGTCCCCGCTTCGCGCTGCCTGTTCTCTCCATGCCCACCGCTCGACTGCTTCCCCGCCACCCAGCGGCCCCTTTTCGACTGCTTCCCCGCCACCCAACCAGCCTCGCCCCGACTTCGTCCTCGCTTCGCGCTGCCTGTCCTCTTCCTGCCCGCCGCTCTTCCACCTTCCCTTTCGCCTGTGCAGCCTTCGTCTTGGGCCCCTTTTCGGCTGCCTCCCCGCCATCCAACCAGCGTCACCCCGACTTCGTCCCCGCTTCGCGCTGCGTGTTCTCTCCCTGTCCACCGTGCTTCCACCTTCCCTTTCGCCTGCGCAGCCTTTCTCCTGAATCCCTTTTTCGGTTGCCTCCCCGCCAGCAACCACCCTCGCCCCGACTTCGCCCCCGACTTCGCCCACGCTTCGCGTGGCCTGTGCTCTCCCTGTCCGCCGTTTTTCCACCTCCTCTTTCGCCTGTGCAGCCTTCCTCCTGGGTCCCTTTTCTCCCTCCCCGTCACCCAACTACTCGCCCCGTCACCGCCCCCGCTTCGCGCTACCAGATCTGTCTTCGCCTACTGCACCGCTGCGTGCGCGCAGGCGCGGACGCGGGCGAAGGTTTGGGAGAAAACGTGGAAGAAAACGAGGGATGTGTCATGGGCATGAGTGCGGGCGTGGGCATGAGTGCGGGCGTGGGCGTGAGTGCGGGCGTGAGAGAGGGCGCGGGCGAGGGTGTGGGCGTGGGCGCAGGCGTGGGCGTGGGCGTGGGCGCAGACGTGGGGGTGATCGCGAGCGTGAGTACGGACGTGAGTCGCGGACGTGGAAGTATACAGGAGAGCAGGCATGGGTGCGAGTGTGAGCGACTAGCGCGTGCGAAGTACACAGGACAGCAGGCGAGGGCGCGGACTAGCGCGTGGGCGTAAGCCCAAGGGAGTGCGGGTCGGGGCACGGACGTGGAAGTACACTTGGGGTGAGCATGGGCGTGGGCACGGACGTGGACGTCAGCACGGACGTGTAAGTTCACATCGGTTCGACGTGGGTGACAGCACGGAGGCAGGTGAGGGCGTGAGCGCGGATGTGGAAATACACATGGTGTGGACTTGGACGCGAGTCAGGGCGCAGGCGAGGGTGTGGGCGTGGGTGTGGGTGTGGGTGTGGGCGTGGGTGTGGGCGTGGGTGTGGGCGTGGGTGTGGGTGTGGGTGTGGGCGTGGGTGTGGGCGTGGGTGTGGGTGTGGGTGTGGGCGTGGTTGTGGGCGTGGGTGTGGGTGTGGGCGTGGGTGTGGGCGTGGGTGTGGGCGTGGGCCTGGGTGTGGGTGTGGGCGTGGGTGTGGGTGTGGGTGTGGGCGTGGGTGTGGGCGTGGGTGTGGGCGTGGGTGTGGGCGTGGGTTAG
This sequence comes from Gryllus longicercus, assembly GCA_038098605.1. Lineage (NCBI taxonomy): Eukaryota > Metazoa > Arthropoda > Insecta > Orthoptera > Gryllidae > Gryllus > Gryllus longicercus. The sequence goes on from JAZDUA010000348.1 coordinate 1,487,802, forward strand.
GTGTGGGCGTGGGCGTGGGTGTGGGCGTGGGTGTGGGCAGGGTGTGGGCGTGGGTGTGGGCGTCGGCGTGGGCGTCGGTGTGGGCGTGGGTGTAGGCGTGGGTGTGGGCGCGGACGTGGACGCAGGCGTGGGCGTACACGTGGATTTGTGGCGTGGGCGCTAGCGCGGGCTCGGGGGCGGGGCGGGCGCGGGCGAGGGTGCGTGGGTGTGCGCCGTCCTTCGCCTCTCCTTTCGCTCCGCCCCTCGCTTCGCGCCGCGTCGCGTCGTGTCGCCTGCTCCGCCGTCGTCGCCGACTTCCCGTGCATTATTAATTGCGGCGGCGGCCGCCTCGGCGCGCGCCGAGCGCCTGCCCTTCCGTCTTCTGCTGCGGAGGCCACTCCTCATCCAGCTGCGCCCGGGACGCACACAATGGCACTGGCGGCTATAAATACTAGATACGAATATGAGTCTCTCAAAGTACTCGCGAACGAAGACAATGCAATTGTAGACATTTCGTATTTTCTAGAAACGGAGCGTCGTTTAAATCATATCAAATAGACGCTGACAGTAAAATGCTCTCAGAAAAAATATGGAAATATAAAATCAGAAAGCATTGAACTCTTTCTAAAAGATATCCATTTAATTAATATCAGTGTAATTTCGAAAAAAAATCCAACTAATATTTACTTCCCGTAATGCATAACTACAGTGTTGTCTTTTTAACTTTGCGTCTCGTCTCATAAAGCGTAAATTAGAAACCGAAAAATATTTAATGCATAATTACAGAAATTCGCGATGCAAATTCATCAGTTTACAATTTATTTGCTAACTGTAGTATTAGGCCAATTTGTACAATGAGTTCTGTTTCAATAAAAAATAGTTGCGCACAGGTCCGAATCACGAATGTTCTCGTAGATTTATTTGCGTTTCAGAACCATAAACAACCACTTTACACACACGTGTGAGTGTGTGGGTGAGTGTGCTATCACGTTATCTATGTATACATAGATAATTTTAGAATCTACTCTTAACAACCCCGGTTTTGATTCTCGGTTGAGCCAAGAATATAGTGTGCGTTTTCCTTGCAATGCCCCAGTATATGTTTCAGTGTGACGATGAGAAAATTTACTTTTCAGGTTGAGAAGACCGATATACGGCCTGAAGATGTCTACGTGCTAACCACACGTACCCAGGCCTGAGCACGTTCACGGACTGTCGCGCCAAGTACATACATACATACTCTTAACAACATTGTTATCACACAATTACAATAGAAACAATATTTTACAATTTTGAAAATAATAAAGCATAGGATGTTACAGAAAAGGATGATGTAAGGAGAGCATTTTACTTTTTCATGAATGAAGTGAAGAATTCTTGAAATGTGTCAATGGTTTGACATTAGAACCCGTTTTAGGAGACCGTAAAAATGCTGCCCAAAAAGTAGTTTGTTAAAAAAATATTACTGAGAGTGTTCAGGACTAGACCTTAACAGTACACACACTTGTTTCCGAATTGAATTTCCCCATTCGATTTGTCTCAATTTGATGAATTTTGATTGATTTCCTTGTGCAAACAAATTAAGTTGCTCTTGATGAGAAATAATTTGTTAAAGTTGTATGTTGTGTTCCAGGAGAAACATCACATGTTGCTTTAAGGATGTTATTGTTGGATCCTCTGTTATTATAAGTTAATCAGTATAAGACACTGCATTAATATTTCGTGGAAAATGAGGTTTATTCCCATTATAAGCCATTATAGCCATTATAAGATAATGAAAAATCACTACGCAGCCCCTTAAGTGGGAGCTAGTACTGTCCATAATGATCCGTAATAAGTTGTTTTTTCACTTTCTATCACAAATCACTTTATTTGCTAATTCACAACTTAGAATAAGTTTTAAATATTTCTTTATAAAATTACGTAAAATTTCTTAAGAACCGTACAATACACTTATAAACACTCAAATGGCCCCCACCAAACTTTTGCCAATTCTGTTGAACGTCATTCATATAGAAAACAAAATCTGTTGAACATCGATTATAAGTCTGGGTACAGCGGACCGTTGGCCACATGAAACAATAATACTAATTTTTTCATTGTCCTTAACAAATTAATACGACACACGCATTGTGGACCGTGTTTAATGCAGTTTATTATACAGTTTTGAATACATCAGTCGACACATGTCGAATGTCCTCTGGGGCCGAGCTATATTGGCATTTGTACTCCTTTTGCACAGCATCACCTAATAATTTTAAATAACACAACTGTATTGCATCGGTTTTTCAACAGGGCATTATTGAAACAAAACAAATACTATTTATCTAAATTGGGGAGAGAGCGTTTTTTCTATCTTGAAGGAATACAACGATTTTACTTCATGGAAATGTTAATGCGTCGGTGGCGATTCTTTAATTAATATTTCACCGACCCGGTGCATGAGACAAAGTCGGGTAAGTCCATAAATAAAGAATGAACGCAGTTCTTCAATGCTTTCACGTGGCATTTCTTTAAAATCGTCCACGTGACACTTCATTAAAATCATATCATAAACGGAACGAAAACACAACCACATTCAAGAAAATGTTCATTTAAACAAATTACCAACGGAAATTTTGAAGGAAAACAGCATAGAAAGATATTAACAAATAAAAATATATTGTAATATTATTTACAGAGTACACCGGAAATATTATTCAATATTGTTAACGTACAGAAATGTCTCGCAATGTAAGTTCTTTATATTGCTCATATTAACTTAAGATATTTCACATGACCATTTTACCAAGAATTATTATCGATTTAAAAACAGACCTTTCAGTCACTCGTTTGGAAGATATATATTAAAGAACTGGCAACGGTAACTTGTTGCGTTAGAGAACTTCCACCAGCGACCGCGTCGAACCATAGGCCCATCGCAAAGCATTCTGCTTGTTTATTTAGGGTCTTGCGTTATAATACCCCGTTGCAAAAAGATGTTAACTGACGACGGGAACCCACTGCGTTAGAGGACTTCCACCAGCGACCACGTCGAACCGTAGGCCCATCGCAAAGCATTCTGCTTGTTTATTTAGGGTCTTGCGTTATAATACCCCGTTGCAAAAAGATGTTAACTGACGACGGGAACCCACTGCGTTAGAGGACTTCCACCAGCGACCACGTCGAACCGTAGGCCCATCGCAAAGCATTCTGCTTGTTTATTTAGGGTCTTGATTTATAATACCCCGTTGCAAAGAGAAGATAACTGACGACGGTAACCCACTGCGTTAGAGAACTTCCACCATCGTCGGCGTCGAATCGTAGGCCCTTCCGGTCAGAGTCGCAGTCGGCAGCGGAACGGAGGCGCTAGAGGTGACGGCGACGGCGACGGAGACAGCGGGGAAGAAGCCGGCGGCTGCGGCCGAGGGTCACTGCGGTCTCCGAGGCGCGCGGCGCGACGACGCGCGGTGCGGCGCGGAGCAACGACTTTATTATGGGGCCTCGTTTATCATCTCGCCCGGGGCCATTTATCAGAGGCGGCCTTCCCAGAGGTGTCCCCTGATCCTGCGAGTCCATCCCGGACCCGTCGCGCCGCGCCGCGCCGCGCCGCGCAGCGCGCCTCTCGCCCCTTCTCTCCGCCCCCTTCTTAGTGCCCCGCCTCGCCCTGTCCCACCCCGCCCCCTCCTCCGCCGCCTGTCTCCACCCGACCCCGCGCTCACCCCGACCCTTCCTCCGTGTCACGCCATTCTCCGTTGAGTCGCGCCCCGCCAGCTCAGCCGCGCCGCGCCTCACCCGCCCCGCCATGCGCCTCCCCGTCCTAACTCGCCCCTCCTCCGCAGCCCGTCCAGTCCCGCCCCCACCCTCTCCTCCGTGCCCCGCCATTCTCCCTTGTGTCGCGCCCCGTCAGTTTAGCTGCGCCGCGCTTTACCCGCCCCGCCACGCGCCTCCCCGTCCTACCTCGCCCCTCCTCCGCAGCTCGACCCGTCCCGCCCCCACACTCTCCTCCGTGCCCCGCTCCGCCCTGTCACGCTCCATTGGGCCCCTCCCCATCACCTCAGACGCGCTGCGACTCACTCGCCCTGCCCCGTCCCACCCAGTCCCCTCCTCCGCGGCATGTCTCGTCCTGTCTCCGCCCTCACCCCGCCCCATCATCCGTTCCCCGTCACTCTGCGTTGCGTCCCGCCATCTCAGCCGCGCTGCGCCTCACCAGCCCCGCCCCACCACGACACGCCGCCTCCTCCCCCGCGTCTCGCCCCCCATCCCCCTCGGCCGCGGTACGCCACCTCGCCCCGTCCCGCCCCCTGCGCCGCGCCTCGCTCCATTCAGTTCCGCCGCCGCCATGTCCACCCCGCCCTGCTCTGCGAATGCTGACAGACCCTGCCGGTGCGGGTTGCGCCGGACCTCACCACCCCTCCCCGCCCCGTCACCCTCTCCCTGGTACACCAGCAGTCGCTCGCCGCTATCTTCGCGGCAACGCCGCCCATGCTGAAGATCTGCCTTTCAACCCCCCCCCCCCTTTATCTCGCAGCCTTTTCTGCGAAGTTCGCCGTAACTGCGTTCTCCTCTTTTGCCACAGCCACCGTTTCCTTCGCAACAAACGTACTATTGTTTATCTACCTGGGCATGATTGTCCATGTCTCTTTTACTTCCTCGCGTAGTTGTAGTTACTGTCGCCGCTGTGTCCCAGCGCCACTTGGGTGCTGCTTTGCAGTTCCTGTGGACGTAAATGTTCGACTCTTCTCTTACAACTCACATTTGTCTCAAAACCTTTAAGTATTCTAATTGCATCCAATTTTATTTTCTAATTTTCTAATTTGTGCACGCATGGCACAATACATATTGGATTCTTCAAAGATAATATTATAATTAACTTTTCTCCGTCATTTTACATCCATCTGTATCTTCCATGTTACTTCAAGTTCGCATCCAAAATCCCTGCTCTCTGCTATTAGTGTCGTTGTCTATCTCATCACACCGTCTTTCTACCTAAACAATATATTTTTTTCTAATTTTTGTCTAAATCTTCCATGAATCTTCACCTGCTTCTAGCACTCTTCTTTAATATCCTTCCTCTTCTTTATTCTGTCGAACGCCATCTCGATTCCCCAGTCTTCTTCCGCCATCATCTTTCATCCGTCGGCGGCAGTTCTGCCAACATCATCTCCGTTCCCCGGCTCGCCCGTGCCAGTTACTTCCATCGCCATCGCGTCTTCCCTCAGTCTCTCCGACCTCCTCCACCCTCTGCTTCACCTCCCTCCTCCCACCCCCCTCACCCCACTCCCCGCCGCCGCCGCCACGGCCTCCTTCACCGCGACCGCCGGACGTGCCAGTTCATAACTCTCGGCTGCAGGAAATGAGCTGCAGCCCGTCAAAGACGCACGCCCCCTCCCCTCTTCGTCCCCTCCCTCCCCATTGCCCCCACCCGTCATCCGACGCTCCGTCCCCCAGCAGCCGCGGACCACTCGCGCCCGACTCTAATTTTTTTCTCCCTCTCGCAGTTGTTTCTCTGCGGAATTCCGCGGAACAAGAGGGATTCGCGAATTCGTATTAGGGAAGACACTGAGCGCGCTGAAAAACGCGCGGCGTAAAAAATGTTACTCCGGGATGCGGAGTTTTCTTTTAAGCAATTTTTTCCCTTAGGATGAAATGGTAAAGGTTTTATCTTCCGGAAGGGCCAATTATTTTAACTCTGCGTGGTGAGACGGCGCTGATTTTCATTCGGGAACGTTAGAACCGTTTCATAACGGCTTAATTTCCAAGAGTTATTTTGGACACTGCGTGCTACCGCAGCCATGCCAGGCGATACTAAATTCTGAGAAAATGGCGGAAGTTCTACTATCACAGGTAAAAGTGTCATGCTATGTAAATTTACTCAGATAATTCATATGACTTAATTTCAGAGCTTCTTTCCTGGTGTTCACATGAATTAATATTACCTAGAAAAAATACATTCAAAATGTTAAAAAGATAAGTTAATTCCAAATCGTGGGAATAAATAACAATATTAATGCAAGAATCAATTTTGAATTTACATTGCAACGTTTTATTCCTGACCAATTACATTTGTTTCTAAAGTAATGAAAACATGATATATCTGGCATACATCATATCATTGCAAATGAACTCTGCATCTCCCACACACAACCTCTATCTCTACAGCGCTCAACACGATAATGTGCACCACGAAGCAAAGTTGCGAAGCATTTCAACGCTTTAGAAGAGTTGCAAGTGGCTTGAATCTTTAATACTACGTTGATCCACCCTCGCTAAAAGAGAGAGGTTCCTCCCTTTTTTCGGCTGCGGATAAGACCCAATTTCCTTCGGATTTACACCTGCGGGATAGCTTCGCAACGCACATAGAAGAATTTCCATGAAAATTAAATCTCACGAGGTTCTCGGCCGTGGCCTCTTTCCCACAAGGACGCGAGCTATCGCCGGATCTCGGAAGTCAACGCTTTATGCAAAGCCGCAGGGTGTACCGCAGGGGTCGGAAAAGCAGACCTCCATGCAAATGTTCAGTTCACATGCCGCTGTTGCGATTTGGCATGCCATGTTTATAACTCTTCAGTGGTGACAAGAACTAAATGAACTTCAATTTACGTAACTAATCATAAAACTCGTTTCCTTTCGTCCTTTTCTCGCAACAACACAATCTAATTTCTACAAAGCGCATTCGCCTCTTGTTCATCTTCTTCTTCATCTTCTTCTGCATCATCTTCTTAATCATCATAACAGTCTTCTTCTTCTTCTTCTTCTTCGGGCCTTTTTACAGCTTACAACCGGTTACCTTTTACGCCCCGATATGGGACGCTTATTCGACTATACACTAGACGCCAACACACTTCGCGGGCTCCTCTGATCTCTGGTCAGCTTCTTTTGGAGAAGCACTGGTCGAGAAATATGCTTTCCATTCGGGACAAAAACACTCTGCAAGTGAACTGTAGTGATCAGTACATCGCGATATATAATGCAATTGGAACTCCTTGCCTTCATGCAGTGACTGCGAAATTTGCTGTATTTCTTTTCGAAGTTAATAGCATTTAATTTAATTATAACTAAAAACAATAAGATATTTCAAACACTTCACGAGTAGAACTCTAATCTTTTATTTTTAGTGCCATGAAGTTACATAATACAGAATATTAATGGGTGAAAACCAGAACGGTGTAAGTGAAATTTTTAAGTTCTGAGAAAAACGTGTTTATATTAGGCTATATGTCATTGGCAATGTATTTTCGTGGATTTCATGAGCAATTGAAATATCGTGGTTTTAATGATGGAACATAACACCACGACTTTACAGATATATTGACTTTAATAAACAAATTTCTCATAATTTATAAAATGTCACTTATACCGTTCGGGTTTTCACCCATTCATATGAAGTTAATAAAATCCCGCCGTCAACATAAGCGCGTCCGTATTCCCGTTACCGCCCCCTGTCGCAATCAGGGCCAAAGGCGAAAGAAGAGGCCTCGAGTGGGACGGAGGGGGGGGGGGAAGTGGAGCCACTGGCGGAGAAGGGGGGCACGAGACGCGAATGAAGGAGGCGCGACCCGCAGCTGAACGAGTCCCCCCCCTCCTCACCCCCCCCGTCGCGGCCCGCCGCACGCCCTGCAGCTGATATATTTTAAAAAGCAACTGTTGAAGTTTCATGATGTTGCTTCTCTCTGCAGGTTAAATTAGCATATTTATTAACTCGCTCGCCACACCTTCTCCGCCCGAAATAGTGGCGGTAGCGCACCGAGTCGCAACTGGGACGGCGGAGAGTGGGGGGAGGGGGGTTACGAGAAAAGAAAGAAAAAGGGAAACGAAAAAAATGATCTCTTACTTTGCCCGTTTCGGCGGAGGTGAGTTAAGTGGTTTGAAACAACCACGCATTATTAAGTGGTATTAAGCGAGTAGGACTCGGACAAAAGTTTCCTTTGAAACGAAAGAACAATTAATTATTAAAGCAAAGACTGCATTAACTTCGCGTCTGGCGAGTGGCGAGAATTAAGGCTGCGGACAATGGTGCGTTGCCGACATTGCTTTAAGTGAAGGCGCTTAACTTCATAGAAGTCGTCTACTTCGTAAGCACTTCTCTTGGAAGTGACTAAAATCAAAAGGGTTGTTTGGACAATGCACTGGAAGCCTAAAGAATGTAAATCTGGTTAGTACTTTTAAATATCTTCCTTTCATCGTAATTGTGTATGTCTAGAGAAAACGTTTACATAGAGTACGATGGTTTTTATACATTCAAAGAATTTACTGAAACAATTAAATACATTACTGGTATTTGGATCTCATAATTTTGACATGTCAACTTTACAGCAATGAAGTTAAAAACAATTATTACTTTTTGTAGTGTTTGATTAATTGTTAATTAATTATTTTCACCTGCAAGCTATTTTTATGGTGTTTTGACAAGATACAGATTAGGTAGTACGTGAATATAATAGTATATTATAATTCAATATAGTAGGTATGTAAAAATATATTGTCATGAAGCTCAATAATGACTAATTTTCATTAATGTATGATATTATTACATTCACGTAACTTCTCTCAATCTTCTCAGAACACCACAAAAAATATATTGGAGGTGAACAGAATCATGAGGTACTGTGCAGAAACGCCTCGGAGTTCTTAAGGTCGTAGACGTGTTTCACTTGAAACGGCCTTGTTCCCGCGCACACGGCAGGTGTGGGCGGACAAGGTCGGGATTGCACCTTCATGTAAAGTAGGTCCGCTTTATTATGCAACATACCGTCTATCGGAGAATGTGTATCGAGGTTCAGGATGCAAAACAATTCGAGCAGTGCTGAATCAAGTCACGAAACATAGCCAACTCTTGGGTTCGTAGGCTTCCGCGGCCGGAGTCAATGCATTCTTGACTATCCAGGTGAGCCGCGTCTCGGTCAATTGTACTGACGTTTCGGCCATCTTGCTGTGGCCTTCTGTGGTCATAGCTCTGAAGAAGGTCACAGCAAGATGGCCGAAATGTCAGTACAATTGACCGAGACGCGGCTCACCGCGGATAGCCAAGAATTCATAGCTAACTCTTTTTTCTTTCAGTTTCACTCCTTTTCTACATCTTTCTTTGTCTGCCTGTCTGTCTGTGACTGTCTGTGCCTGTCTGCCTGTCTGTCTGTCTGTCTGTCTCTTTCTCGTGATATAACGTTACTTGCTAATAGGCAAAACATTTCCTTCTCACCAGCTGACATCTATCCGTGTTGCAGGATCGTGTGTATCGCAAAAAATAAGATACTCGCTGTACGGTGAAATGCTGGTAAAATTATTTTTATAAATGTACACATTCCGACTTAAATATTGTATTAAAATCTCCTCGTACATATACAAAATCTTACTGTCGAGATTGTAAAAAACACATAATGCGATTAGTTAAGAAATGAGTACATGAATCTTAACAAAAATAAGAATATCGTTCTTTACCACCAAACGTGAAATACAGTTTTTACCTGCAACTCACGTTATATAAATAACTATTCTAAGTGCCAATAATAGGTGAAAGATAAATTTTAAACAGTAAAAAAGTTAAAATCTGAAAAAAAAAGTTGATACACCTCACATACATTTCTGAAACAGAAACCCGTTTGGCAGAAACCCTTTGCGATTCCGCCAGAGCCGCTTTCCGAACCGTCATCCTCGGCGCAGCGCGGCGTTCAAAGAACCATTAGCTTTCTCGCCACCAACTGGTCGCCGCCATTACGCGGTGCCGCGCCGTTTCGAAGAGTTACTGCAAACGAATGACACGCGCGCGCGCAAATGAAGATCGCTCTGCGAGAGGCGCTCGGTTCTAAATCTCGCCCGCTGCGCTGCCTTGCTCAGCCCTCGGTGTCAGGCGGGGGTGGGGAGGTGGGGTGGGGTGGGAGAGGGAAGAAATTTAGGGGGTTGCGGGCTGTTTCGGGCGTATGTGCCAGGTGATTCGGTGTGCCAGTGTGTGGGGGGGTGGGCGGGTCTGGGAGGCAGAGGGCGGTGACGAGACGATTAGGCGGGGGAGAGGTTTAGGGGGGAGGGTGGGTCTTGGGGGAGGGAGGAGGTGTTGTGGGGTGGGTAGACGGTCGGGACGATAGGTGGGGTGGGGGTGGCGACGGAGAACCGCGGGGGAGGATAAGAACCGGCGGGGGCAATGAGAGACGCTGAGAAGCGATGGGGGAAGATGGGGACGTTGGGGGACGGAGAGGGGCGAGGGGAGACGGCAGGGTTGGTGATGGGGTTGGCCGCTGGCGATGGGGGATGGCGGACGTTATGGCACCGTAGGAGGCAATGGTGACGGTGGGATGGTGAGGGTGATGGTGGGGAGAAGGGGGTGGGGGCGAAGGGGGTGAAGGCGAAGGGGGTGGGGGCGAAGGGGGTGGGGGCGAAGGGGGTGGGGGCGAAGGGGGCGGGGGCGAAGAGGGTGCGGGCGAAGGGGGTGGGGGCGAAAGGGGTGGGGGCGATGGGGGAGGTTGGGGGCGATGGGGGATGTTCGAGGCGATGGGGGATAGTGGAAACTATGGAGGATGGTGGGGGACAATGGGGGTTGGTGGGGGTGAAGGAGTACGATGGGGACGATGAGGGATGGTGGGGGCGATGGGGTATGATGGGGGCGATGGGGTATGTTGGGGTCGATGGCGTATGTTGGGGCTATGGGTTATTGTAAGGGCAATGGGGAATGGTGGAGTGATGGGCATGGTGGAAGCGATTGGAAACGGCGGGAGGTGGTGGAGACGGGGGCGATGGGGGACGGTGATGGGCGGCGAGGCCGGGCGAGTGGTGATGGAAGCGGTGTGGAGGGAGGGGGGGCGCTCTCATTTCGCGGATGGACACACACGCGACCGCAGCGGCCGGCGCGGGCGACACCGCAGGCAGCCCGATGCCCAACTAGCTGTCCCCTGGGCCGCCGGCAACGAAGGGCACACCTGCCGGTTTGCAACCGCCACCGCCGGATTTGCAGGGGTCACTGCCACCAACTGGTGCTGCTCATATACCGCGCAAAACCGCCATCCACTTCGCAGACGCAGTGACGTCCCCAAGTCACTATTTTGTCAGCTTTTGGAGGCGCCTGCTGCTCCCGACGACTCTTGGCAAAGCACTTTCTTTCGGCCTGTTTCCGTGCGAGGCATCGTGCTCACAAGTCTTGTCTTCCCCTTTCTGCAAGAGAGGAAGGCTGATTCGTTGCCATCGCCGTGTCACGTCAATGTCTCCAGCTGTCATTGCCTCACAATCTCGTTTGCTCCCTGCTTCCCCGTCCATTGCCAGAAGCCCCCACACCAACGCTACCCGCTGCACTTCAACAAACGAGTCCTCGCGTCTCTCTCCTTGCAGTTACCGAAGATTATTCGCTTCCAATATCACACGCAGATTTGGTAGCTGAGCTCGTCACTGCATTGAGGGATAGCTATGAGGCCAGAGTATTAGGAGTTCTCTTGACACAAACAACACATTATTTATCTGTTCATGAATGAGTGGAGTTTTAACCATAATCCTGCGTAAATAAGGAACCATCATTTAATAATTCGAAACCTTTGTGAAACGATTACTAGATGAGAAGTTAATTCCTAACTGAAATCATTTCATATACATTTTTTTCGAATAAGCTTCTTTGGCCCCATCATAGTGCTGAGCGTAAAGGCAAAACTCGAGCGGTAGATGCAGGGGGGTGGGTGAGTCGAACATGCTCATATGCACATGCAGGGATCTAGTTGGCAGTTCCAATTCTCTGACGGCATGTTCCCGTCGTGTCCCTATTCATGTCCAAGCCAATGCCGAAACAGCGCTCTATAGAAAGACGGCCACGTACATTCTTCTAAAATTAACATTTTGGAAGAATTTTGATCGTCCAAAAACACCTTGTCAAATATAGGAGGAAGAAGGAAAAGGAACAAATTAAATTACTGACGTGGTGTTAGATCACTGCTTTGGCAATACAAATTTTTACATTATAAGTGAAATGCTTTATTTTATTTATTTCAAAAGCTTCATTTTATACATGAAAGGCAGAGCAGTGTTCATGACTATCACACCAACTAAATGCCTCGCTGCCATCGTAGGCGAGGCAAAATTGGAGTAGAAACTGGATCAACCGATCACAGTCACTCTCTTCAGTTGTCCAACTTTACGCTTCCTCTCCGCTCAGCCCGTTTCTGTACCCCCTCTCCCCCAATGAGGTCCCGCTCGCCGCGCAGTTCGCCGTAATGCAGGCGAATTGTATTTTTAAAATCAGCATTCAAAGCGTGGTAATGGAATGTCCACAACAGAAGGTAACGGCCGGAGGGAGAGACCGGCGCTCGCGTTCTGTGACGTCCGATCTCTCTCTCTCTCTCTCTCTCTCTCTCTGGGCGGACACTGCAATGGCCAGCTGGGACGATTCAGAGAATGTTCGTGTTTATATCGCCGGGAGCCGCGCGCGACATGGGTGTGTCACGCAAATGTTCTGGAACAAATAGACGCGACCGTTCTTTGTGAGTGTCGATCGCGCCTTTTTTTGTTGTTGTTGTCGCTTGGGGGGTGACAATTTTACGAGACGAGTTTACTAGATCAAACGCCTCGTTTGGCAAAGCTTTGGGTTCGTCTATACGCTGAATCGAACCCACTAGTGACTTATATGTTTATCACAAAAATAGTATGAAAATAAGTTTAATTCGTATACATTCATTACTGTAGAAGAGAATTATTATTATTATTATTATTATTATTATTATTATTATTATTATTATTATTATTATTGGCGTACAGGCCATTGCTGACCACGGTACATGATTTCCGTGTGTAATTATTGCAGGATCAGGTTTTCAGCTGTATCCCTCAGTACAACAAGATTGTTACTCTTTGAAGTGTGAATTATGAGATGAGAGGCTGATGATGATGAGGGGTGAAGGGACAATAACAAATGCGACCATCTACTCAGGACTCAAACCTACAGCCTCCTCGGCGCAGACGACGGCTGACGCAACCGTCTGCGCCACGGGGCCGAATTATTATTATTATTATTATTATTATTATTATTATTATTATTATTATTATTATTATTATTATTATTATTATTATTATTATTATTTTAAAAATTAAATCTCATTTATACACTTGAAATAATTTTTATAACGTCAATACTACAATCAAATTCTAGTCATTGAAATTAACATTCATATTTTTCATTTATCTTCCAAAGGAATCTAAAACAGTAATTTGAAGTGCTTTTCACCACGTTGACATAAAAATAAGAACTATCCATATACTGAAATACGTTATAATTTAACAATGGAACACTCATGTGTTTAATTAAAGGCTTGAGGTGTATCTTATCGGAGAGGAGCGATCTGATAGTCTACTGTCAAACTAACAAATCGCTGCTAAACTAATATAACTTTATAATAATAATAATAATAATAATAATAATAATAATAATAATAATAATAATAATAATAATAATATAAGTTTCGCTGCACATATTATTTTAATACAGAACAGAAGCGTGGAAATGGAAATAAAAATTAATTGTATGATATTAATATGTATTTTTTATAACTTCACGATTTCGAAATTAGAATGTAAATGTACAGCGTGCACCAAAAGTCCATACTCCAAATGTGATGCGTAGCACACTGACCTTTAAATTAAGTTTCTGTATCTTTTACAAACGCATGTACACATACAATCAATTAAACCTTGCAACAATCATTACGACCACGCCAATTCTATCCGAAATAAATATAATTCATTAGACACAACTTTTGCAACTCAAGATTCCATTACACTTCACATTATTTTCCATTTACGCATTTCACATAGCACAACATCGCATTTTCGTTGCTTCTAGTGTATCTGACAATCTGACTACTACTCTGACACTACGTGGTACGTAATCAAAGACCACGTGGAATATTACGTTACCACATTACGCGGGTGTGATATTGCCGACCTCAATAGCGCACATTACCACGGAAGAGGCAAGCGCTCCACACAAAGTCGGCTCGTTAGAATCCGACGAAAGCACCCGCGTTTTTAGCTCGTTATAATGGCGTGAAAGGCGAAACGGCAAAGCAGCACAGATCCCGCATAATCGACTAAATCATCAATTATTGCGCCGCAAATCCACGCTTCGATTCTCCGCGTTCGGTTGCTACTATCCAGTTACAGTTTGATTAAAATTTATAAGGGATTGACAGCTACTGAGTTACAAAGAAGATGGGGTCCGTTATCAAATCGGAAGCGTCAATTTTTGACGATCTCAAAACAGAGTTGTCAATGCTTTTTGAAGAAAATGTATTATCTGTGCGGTTGTTATTCAGTGACAGTGACACCTGTTTTAGGGTATTTTAACGTCCAGGTGTTTGTAGTTAGGTTGGTGAATTCATTGCGTTTTGTTCGTATATTTTGGTGGGCGTTTTTTTCCCACTGCGATTGCTGAAACTCTTGAAGTTTGTGAAATGGTTTCGTGTTCTGATATATCGTTTATTGTTATTAATAACGAGACGAATTTTGCAATTATTTATTATTAGACTATTACTTCTTGTTTCTTATTACACACAAAAGCCTCGGCTGGGCGGCTGCAACTACGAGTCTGTTCAGCAAGTACATGAGAGCACCACGTTCTTCACTCCCGACTGTCAATTCCCAATTTTAGTCGGACTTTAGTAAGACAATACAACAATACATTAAGATGATGTGAGTGAAGTACGTGAATTTTCCTAGACTACGTCAAAACGTTACTCGCCGATTATCTCTGCGTAAGGAGTTACCTAAAAATCAGGGGAAATGGGGTCAATGACATTAGGACACATATATTGAAATTTACAACATGAATTGAATTTTTTGCAATGAACATTGAATTTGCATTGGAAAAATTATCATTTTCGACCTCTCCACAAATTTGTAACATGTTCTCAGTATTACGTTCCACTGTGATAAGCAAACTATATTTCAACAAAAACTACGTTTAAAAAATCGAACCAAAACGAAAACCCGATTAATCGGTAAGTAAAGACTTTAAAAGCAGGTTTGTCTAAACTTTAGGTTGAAAAGAGTATAGAAGACGAATGCACTTACAGCTTTGCGAAATTCTGATATGGGTGATGATTACAGGAAATTTACGACAGAACTGTCACTGATATCTAACCGACAAGTAAACTTTACATATTCAACTATAGTGTTAGTTTAAGTCTCCGTGATCATGCTACCGCATCAATTCCTGTAGAGTTACTCTGATTGAACAAAACCGACCCTTGACTGCAAGATTAGCGGTTTTAACAGAAGGTTTCTGAAGCGAAAATGCACACGCATTACAGGACAGGTCGTGCCTGCTTCAAATTAGTCGCTGGACCAGCGCTTCCACGCCGTGACAAATCGCTCGGATCGGCTGCAAATATTCCCTCGTCGGCGAAAAAAATCTCTTGAATCTTGGTCGCGCCGACCTCGATTGCTGAGGAGGCTAAGAGCGTGTGCCGACTAGAGTCCCGCCTAGAAGCATGGTTGTTGGCCCCTTGTCTCTCATGCACGTGTTGTCGCAGAGGGCCTCGCCTCTGCTGTCCCCAGATCAGAGGAGTCCGCGAATGCGTTGGTGTCTAGTATATGGTCAAATACGCGTCCCATCGGGACGTAAAGAGTAACCGGCAAACGGTTGGATTTAAGCCCCAGGGGGAAACAAATCTTAACCGCGCCGGCGACGCGACGCGAGGATTCGCGTTCCGTCCGCAGCGCGGCGCGGCGGGCGGCCGAAGGCGGCGCGAACCCCGGGGACAACCGCGCGGTTTGCGTCGCGTCGCGTCACGCTCGCGCAATATTTACAGAGCGCCCGGCGCGCCCGGCCCGCGCGCTATCGATAAACGCGTCAGAGCAAAGCGCGCGATGGGTGCGACCCCAACCCCCTCCCCCGCCCAGCGCGCACGTGTAATTGTTGGCCACAGGCGGCGATGATGTAACGGTTAGCCTTTTTGGACTGTTATAACCAAATTCGCAGGTTCAAACGCGATCGAAGGCGTGGATTTTTAAGGGCGAGAAAATTCTTTTTACGCTTTCATTCACAGGAGAAGTAAAGCCGGCTGTCCCATGTAAGTAGATTTGCTGCATGTACAAGATCCTCAAGCAAATGAAGTCTCAAATCGCCTATTTCGTCGCCCAAGAAATACCTCCCTTCTCCGCTAGTGGGTGAAAGGAGCGTAGCGAAATTTGCGTGGTCAGATGGAAGAGCGGGCCTGATGGCCTGAGTATCACCCAGTAAAATAAGGCATCAATTCAATTTACTGCACTTCGTTCCGAGCGCCACAATCGCTTCGTTTGCGAGCTGCGTAACCCAGATAACGCCGTTCCTGTTTCATTCGTATCTTCGCTTGGATTGATTGATTTGTGATTCCGGGCGCGTCAAGTGCTAAGGTCATTAATCCCGTAAGTGAACTGCATGTCTTTATCGCGGGAGGTGGCAACGATTTCCCCTCTCAGAATGGTGATCTCCGACGCTGGCATACTAGTTGGCATGCGGGTTTTCCTCAACCAGGAACCGCACACCAGCGGGGCACCGCCACAGCCGGGACAAACTCTAAGGGCCCCTTCCCACGGCGCGGCCGCAGCACGCTTCCTTCAAGTAGCAGAGCCCTTCCGACGCAGCCACCGCCGGAGCCACGGCCGCACCGCCGCCCGCCGTGGAAGGGGGTGGGGTCTGGAGGGGTGGGTTTCGCCGACCCTCCGGCGACGACGAACAAAGGGACCGGAGCAGGTAGAACGCTGCGGCCGTGGCGCAGTGGGAAGGCTCCCATTTAAAGCTGTGTTCTGCTAGCGGTGGCGCGTGGCCCCTCCTCCGCTTCGCGTAGCTGGAGTTCGGCGTCGGCTGCCGCAGCAGCCGCCACCCGCTGTACGTGGGAAGGCCTCCATTCAAACCAATGCTCTGCTACGCGCCGCGCTGCTGCGAAGCGCGCCGCGGTCGCGCCGTGGGAAGGGGCCCTAAGCTCCCGACGGTCTCCCGGCTTACGTGATAATGCAGTGCACGTGAGTTTGTAAGTAAGGGTGAGGATAGGGCAAGAAACAGGAAGAAGAGATCGCACGTTGTCCGTGCCCCGGCATTCGCCTAGTATTGATAGGAGTAATCAAGCAAAACTCGCTATAAGAATAGCCGGTCACTATAATTCTCCAGACAGCTGCTGAATTCGGCGTAGCTATGTCCAATATCCTGCCAGCGTCGGGACTCGAACCATTCCTTACTGTTCGCAGTGATGTGCGTCAAATTACTTATATAATATGAACAATAAAACGAAGATAACTCATTTCGAGGAAATTAAAAAAAAATGTATTCCTTGTTCCCAGTTCAGTATTTTCTTTTCTCCAGACGCACGTCAGCGAGACGGAGCGCTTGCGTCCACCGAATATTGACGAGCCGTCGTCACGACCGGTCCTAGAGAGGACCCTGCCTCGCCGCGAGCAGCACTCAGTTCGTGAGTGCTGAGCAAAGAAACAGACGTGAATGCAAAGGGATCGACAAGCGAGGGGTCTGCAGGCTCCGGCGGCAACCAATCCACCCACCCACCCACCCCTCCTGCCATTCAACTCGTCAGCCCTAACGAAACCCTCTTCGCAAGACCCTCCACGTGTGACCAGTCGTGCACACGGGACACGTCTACGCCCTACGGTCGCTACATCGCGGCGAATTTGTTCATGTCCAACCTTCCTTCTTGTTAGTTGAAACTGTTCTTTGTATACCACTTCGGTTTTTTTGAAAATACGCATCGTAACTATGGACGCAGTGAACATTATTTTGAAGCATTTGTCACTAGGTTAGAGTGACTGAGTTAGAATGACAATGAAATCTGTCTTTCATATGTGACTGTGAAATATGTGAAGTAATAATATACAATGAAGATTAGAAGGGAAAAACAGGTACAAAATACAAGACTGTGAATTCTGACGTCACGCCCCGGTGCCATGACAGAGAATATATAGAATATAAATTCAGAACATTGAGTGAAAGATCATGTAAGTTATTGGATTGCCGGTTTAGTTTTGAATAAACAAGTAAAAGAGAACGAAATTGAAGGTAACCTGATATACAATTCTGATAAACATCAATCAACCTTATCAATACAGTGGAAGTAAGAAAAAACAAAAGCTATACCAGCTGCTTCGCAACCTCTGAGCGGCGGATCGCTTACGTGATGAAATACACAATATTGAGTCACTTCAATGATGGATAGTCCGCTCGTAAGTTAAGTGGTGGCTGAAGCAGTTGGAAGGTCTAGAGTTCACCACAAACGCCAGGACGGACGGTCAGACGGAGAGACAGACGTTTCGCCGTTAGTCGATTTTTCGGTATCAAGGATCCACAAAAAATGGATTTGTTAGAGAATATACTGCAGATGGAAACAAGATGTATCCAATTTTTTGTTGCCAGAGCCCAGCCCCAATTGTTTTTCTGCCGAAAAATCTACGATTAACGTCGCACGATTACAACACTTTCCATTCTTACGACGACGGCGCGAAAGGAAAAACGAAGAAGAGAAAAAAGAAAACAATTCCCGAGCAGACCTGAGGCAGGTCGTATGCGAAGCAAGAGTGGGCATTCACACGCACTGAACGAGCGAGCAATCGGTTTGACTGAGCGGGGGGAGGGGTCCTAGATTTCCACGGGGGCTGCCCAGCCTGTCGCGGAGCGCGGTGCCGGCAGACGACAGGATTATTTCCGCGTGCACAGGCCTGCCTCCGGGGGACCGATAAAAAGGGAAACGGTTTGATTACACGGCTCTTTAACCGATGCACAGACACAGGGCCGAATGACGACGCGAATGAGAGGCGTCTCGCCCTACTGTCTGCATTTGCGACTTTCCTGTTTCTATCGTCTCTTTTTCCCAGACGTACGTGCCGAGAAACATTTCATTCCTTTCTTATTTATTAAGGTACAACATCATATATTCTTGCGCCTTGTTAATTTCTATAACAATATTATTCTTTGAGTTTAATCGCTTCATCACGTTTCAAATAATTAATATATTACTAAAATAGGAACATGGCAAGTAACCTTTTGGATCACGTGCATTCATTTCAAACTTTTTACTTTCTCAAGTACCTGTGTACAATTCAGAGTAGAGATATTTACCTTTGTATATACAGGGGAGATAAAATGAATATTAACTTGAGTATTGCCTTTCCTTACAATTTCTTTCATATTTTCCCATACATTAGATGAAATCGATAGGCATTTGAGCCTAATATTCGTCTTGATTTATTTTTCCCCTTCTTTAGACGCATACATTGTCTTTATGTTCGTACTTTTAGCTGCATGTCTATTCACAAGGATAAAATGTAGTTGTGTCGAAAATACGGTGTGTGTCCTCGAGGAGGATATGACATTCCTGAACATTACCTTGTGTCATATTACTCCGCCCAGCTGCCAGACATCAATGGCGACTTTTAGCGTGACAAAAGTGACTCAAGAATTATGTATATGTATTATTCCCAAGAAGACCTATGTATTATTTATGTGACTACCCCTTGTACAGCCTCTTGTCGCATGGCTGCTGACATGTAACATCTGAAATTAACACGGATGGCTTCACACTTTCCTGAAGGACAATGTGGCTTTTGGAAATCTTGTGATAGACTACGTACATGACATCGGTAGTTTTTCAACATAGCTATCTCATGATGAGACGTAATCTATGGAGACGTATTAAGTTTTGTAAAGAGCAGAGTACTACTTCCTCTCTTTTCCTTTGCCATTTTCGCAATTTTCCTCCGCCTGTTGTGACTTTTTCAATCCCTGCATCAAGCAATAATTGTTAACACTAGATTCTTTACTGAGCAGTTCACTCGTTGACTACTAGGAACTTATGAAGTAGTTACACCAGGTGTCTCAGAGTAAATGTAACAAACTTCTAGAGGTGGTTGAGAATCCCACAGCCACGTCCAGAATCTATACATGCCTCAGAAGTTTGTAAACGTTATTCTGGGTAACATTTACATGAAAGAATGCATGTCAAAGAGAACCCCCACACGTCTCTGAAACATTTCCATTCATCGGGGTCACTGAACAGCGTCGGTATTTCCCTTCCACGTCGGAGGCGCTCTCGCCCGCAGGCACGCGCGTCGCCTTCGGATCCTTTAACGCCGCTCGCGCCTCGCCGCTCATCATCTGCTCATTTTCCGGGCGACGCGCCCCGCCCCCCCAGCCTTGCGCCGCTGCGCTACGTCCGCCGCGCCCCGCCTCGCCGCGTCTCGCCCTTTCCACCCCGCCTCTCCCTCCTTACCCCGCATCATCCCGCCTCGCATCGCCTCGTCTCGCTTAGCCTTCCGTCGCCTCGCCTCGCCCCGCCCCGCCCCACCCCGCCTCACCTCCCGTCGCCTCGTCTCGCCTCGCCCCGCCTCGCCCCGCCTCGCCTCCCGTCGCCTCGCCCCGCCTCGCCCCGCCCCCTCGCCTCGCCCCCCTTGCCCCGCCTCGCCTCGCCCCGCCTCGCCCCGCCTCGCCCCGCCTTGCCCCGCCTCGCCTTGCCCCGCCCCGCCTTGCCCCGCCTCGCCTTGCCCCGCCCCGCCTCGCCTCAGCCCGCCCCGCCCCGCCTCGCCCCGCCTCGCCTCGCCTCGCCCCGCCCCGCCCCGCCCCGCCTCGAACCTCCCCTCCGCCTCGCCCCGTCTTGCCACGTCCAACCCCGCCCCACCCTGCCCCGCCCTCCCCTTCCCTTCCCTACCCTGCTCTCTTCCGCCCCGCCCCGCCCCGCTCTTCCTGCTCGCCCCGCCCCGCTCAGCCCGCCCTCCTCGGCGCCACACGCCGCCACTGCGCTGCTACCCTCCGGCACGCAGCGCCGCTCTGCGGAGCTTCGATAAATTACGACTCTATGGCGCCGCCGCCACCGCCGCCGCCAGCCTAACCACCGCCACGTTCACAATCTCTACCCCGCCTCCCTACTAACACATCTCCGGCTCTACTTTCGCCGTCCTAAGCATACGACAAAATCCTTAGTACGCCAGAGAAAAGTTCTAGAGTCTGTAACACTGCAACTCTATGATTTGTTCCGTTAACCGATATATCATTGAAGTTCAGCGATGAAACAAAGTCTACTGAGTGAATAGCCGACAAAGCAACAACATTTGAACGCTAGCAATCGGATAAATGCGTCTTGAGTTCCAATGTAGAATTAAACTAACTGATATTCTGTGCAAATTAATATATCTGTTAATAAATGCTTAGAAATGCAATGTTTACTCCACACAGCTCCGGGCCTGCGGTAAGTACAGCAGAGGCCAGAGCCTGGCCGTTGCAATTCAGATTGCGGGAGTTCACATTTTAATTCTTTTGGTCTACAATACTAACGGACGTGGTTTCATTTAACCGATTGATAAACGCAACAAGAATGACAAATTTTGAAATATTCACAAATTACCCCCAGCAATCACCCCAGCAAGTACCAATTTACTCTCAATATACCATTGGAAAAAAGGAACATTTTTGACTTCATTATCTAAAGAGTAATGTACCATGCTTAGTATATTTAGCCTGATATCTACCTCCGCACATATCTACATCTCTGAGAGTTCTTAGCCCTTATCTCTCTTGAGACATTTTCCTATTCTAGCCTTAATTCTAGCAACCTGTTTTTTTATATATCCCGTCTCCAACTCGTTTATGAGCCCCACCCCTACCCTCCAGTCTTCTACCAATCCACACCTCTAGCCTAGCCTTATACAGTGACTCATCTTCAGAAGCAAGAAAACGGCGCCAAAATCTTCGAAGCAGGTGGATCTTAAGTCGATTGCGTTCCAGCTGGATGCGCCATTGCGTCGTGGCGCGAGCGTGCGACTGTAGCATACCCTGGTTGCTTGCCACAGTCCCAGGCTCATTCCGCTCGACAGTGCAGACATGCAATTTTCCGCTGCCGGTTGAGACTTTTTCAGGAAGTTGGATGCTCAGAAATATAGTGGAATTAAATGAAGTGAATGAATCATTTACTAGATAAATGATGGCCAATAATTGCTAAGTCTCTTTATACTAATAGCTTTCCAGGTTGGGAGAATAAACCAAATTCCAAGCAAGATGAAATGCAGTAGAGTTTATGTATGAGCTTTGTTAAATGGAAATATCGCGCTTAAACAAGGTGTCCTAAAAACCTAAATTGTACCTAGTAGCTTAAAAACTCGTACTTGAAAAGGTAATTTAATAATGAAAATATATTTGACAAGTTTTTTTAAAGTTCCATTAAAAACTAATGAATCTTTAAACCAACTAGAAAGTACAGAGGAGTATATCCCGAGTACAGTATTGTATAATGATTTCTGCCATGTGAATGATCTTGGCTGTCCGGGTGACGCCGCATCGAAGGCTGTGTTGCTGATGTTTGAACCATCGGGACCGCCGGACATCCGGACAGCGCGGCCTCACCCGGACAACCAAGATCATTCACATGACTTCGGCCGCGGAAGCCTATGACTTCTAGTTCTCTAGAAATAGGTAATAACTTCCTGCAGTGGCGAACCTTAAAGAAATTATGGGCTTCACAGACTTGGACAAAGAACACTGACCTTCGATAAGCTGGTCAACCATGGCGTACACGTGGGTCGTGGCTTCGTCCGTCATCACCCAACCGCCAGTGGTGATCTCCAGGCGGCCTTGCTCCAGCAGGTTGCGCACCACTCTTCGTTTAGTCGGGTGCGCGCTGAAAACCACAAAACCACAGTCAAACCACAGGAATAGCTTCATTCTTCACAGTGTATTAAATACTAGATTGAGTAACTCGGTGGTCCAATTATATTAACGATCGTCTTTAGACGGGAAACAGTGTTTTATGAAACGATGATGTAAAGATAGATAGATAGATTTATTATTTTTGCGGGAAGGTTTGTACAACCTGGTAGCAGAACACTACAATTACCATACTACAGTTAGGAGTATTGATACAGTGTAATTTTAAATCATTTTAAGACAATAATAGTAATAATAATTATAATATGATAACAATAAAGACAATAATAAAAGCAACAGCATTAACTCTACATCTTATGACTGTCCTGCACATATATTTTAACCAATAATTACACATTTTAAATACACTGCACTTCACTTCTCTTTCTACTTCTCTATTGCACTACACTTCACAACACGTCACGGCACTCCAATTCAACTACTACTTGAAATATAATTATATATTTAATAAAGCAAAGCATTTAATAGTAATTATCAAAATACTAATAATAAAAATAACAATTGTAATAAAATAATAACTACTTCAATACGCCAAACTTACTAATTAATAAATTTTACGAATGGGCTTAGGTAATATAGTTAGTTAATGATGGATATTAATACATGAGTGTGAACTGAAATTACAAAACAAAGGAAAGAGCGAGTATCGAAAGCTTCAAACGTGTGTATTAATTCCCATTACAATACATCATACGTTTCTTTTTCTAGAACTAATGATAACTGATAAATGATAAACTATTTCATTGACCAGTTAGAAGGTAGGTGGCAAGCAGGATTTAGCCTAACGGCCAGCGATCTAGGTTTCCCGGTTGGCATAAAAAAAGTGACGTATGAAATTTCGTGTCTGTAACTGGAAACGGTTTTATCCTGAGAGTAACCGTGTATTTTACGGCCAAAGACAACGTGTTTTATTCTACGTACAGGTTGTTTTGAGAACTATCTTTATATAGACTGTTTTCTAAACACATTTAAACTATATATTACGATTTTTTAGCGTTACCATTTTTCTTGTATACCGCCCGTTTCACCAGCCAGAAGGAGCGGTCGTTTCACTCTCATAAACAAAGTTCAGAAGACGTTAGTGAAGACTTTAATCGGCTGAAATTATTTATTCATCACCACATCGTACATCGCTTTACACACAGATTATCATTTACAGACTTCGATTTTCTCCTCAATAGAAGAGCTATTTTAGTGTAAACGTAAAAGAGGCAAAGAACATGCCCTCTCTCCATATAATCAGAAAGTTCTCAGAATACTCAATTAACTCGCACCTGCCGATGAGGGGCGCATCCAACGCTTCTGGGCGGTGTCAAGAAAGAGCTCGAGGGAGGGAGTGCAGCAGTCCATCATCTTTAGGCTGCGAGCTGTCAGGCGATACTTCAGATGAGACGCCCAAACAAGAGGCAGCGATGCCACGCCCCCTCGGCTTCCACCAGAAGCGCAGCACCGGCTGCACGGCCCGGGACACAAACGGGCACGAAAACGATTCATTCATCGAGTGGTGTTTCCGAGCGCCAACTGCTACGGTCATTAGTCTTTTCGATATAATTGAATTGAATTAATGCCTTATTTTACGTGGCGAGACTCAGGCCATTAGGCCTGCTCTTCCGTCTGACCACGTAAATTTCGCTACGCTCCTTTCACCAACTAGCAGAGAAAGGAGGTATTTCTTGGGCGAGAAACAGGCGATTTGAATTTGGCTCAGAGGCGTCATTTAGGCTTGAGGATCTTTTACGTGCAAGTAAATCTACTAACATGGGACAGCCGGCTTTACTTCTCCTCCGAAGGAAGGCGTACGAAGGATTTTTTCGCCCTGAAAAATCCACGGCTTCGATCGGGTTTGAACCCGCCAACTTGGGTACAACAGCCCGAAACGCTAACCGTTACACCATCGCCGCCGCCGATATACGTATTATATCCCGGGAGGTGGCGGTGTTCCTGTCCGCTGGATTGCGAGATTCAGTGCAGACGTACACGTCGGATTGCAGAGAATCCCACCACAGGCATCTCCGCCAACGTCGTTCTGGAGTCCCGAAAGTGTAGTGCATGTAACTGTGTACGAGGGGAAAGGTTAGGATATCATTAAGGAAGAAAATATAGAACGCAAACCATGGCCCTATTGTTAGGTACTGCTTCTGTATTCTTTTGGTATTGGAAAAATGTGCTAAGATTCTCTTGAAGGACAGTGGAAAGACAAGGAAAGTTTCTAGCTGAATTTGACCCAGCTATTTAGTTTGTGACGAACATGTGAACACGGGTGATACTCGAATCAAAGGATTTTCCGGTCAAAGTCGTAGTTGTTGCCCTGAGCTAACTCAATCGGGAAATAAAAGGACGAAGAGCTATTTTATGGCTTAGCAATTTCAAGTGATTAATCTAGGATACTTTGGACTATAAGTGACACTGAAACACATGAACATACTACCGTTGTTGAGCGTACGGTGTCATTGATGAAGCCTTGAGATTCGTTGAATCCTTCTTAGCACCGACTTTACACACCGCTTCAAATCAAGTTCTTTCTAAGCTTCATTGAGCTGAACTTCAATGATATATCGGTTAACGGAACAAATCATAGAGTTGCAGTGTTGCAGACTCTAGAACTTTTCTCTGGCGTACTAAGGATTTTGTCGTATGCTTAGGACGGCGAAAGTAGAGCCGGAGATGTGTTAGTAGGGAGGCGGGGTAGAGATTGTGAACGTGGCGGTGGTTAGGCTGGCGGCGGCGCCATCAGTGTCGCCTAGAGTCGTAATTTATCGAAGCTCCGCAGAGCGGCGCTGCGTGCCGGAGGGTAGCAGCGCCGCGGCGGGGTGTGGCGCCGGGGAGGGCGGGCTGAGCGGGGTGGGGACGGGGCGAGGTTTCCTACCAAATCATCCACCGACCTGTTTGCGCTCCGCGCCAACTCCTCTCATTGCTGCCTTGGACTGATCACCGTCCCTATCACAATCGCCTGGAGTCCCCGTCGCGCATCTTGTCTTTTGTCCGTCCCCACCCCCGCTGGCGACCCACGTATTACATCTATTTTCCCACCCTCCCTTTCTTTGCCCTTTCTACTGCCATCTAGTCCAGCTCCTCTACTCTCGCTGTAGCTTTCTGCTTTACGTAGGCACTCTCGACTACCATTTCATTAAACTTCCACCTGTTCTTGTGGACCTGGTCCCTGAGCGACCCGCCATCTCTCTAGCGACCCGCTCTGCTTTGTACCGCCTCGCCCCGCTCCCCCCGCCCCGCTCCGTCGTGCTCCGCTCCATCCTGCACTACCCCGCAACGCTTCCCCGCCACACCCCGCTCTACCTCACCCCGCTCCGTCGTGCTCCGCTCCATCCTGCACTGTCCCGCAACGCTTCCCCGCCCCACCCTGCTCCACCTCACACCGCTCCGTCGTGTTCCGCTTCCTACTGCTTCGTCGCGCTTTGCCCCCCTCCGCGCCGCCCCCTCCACTGCATCCTGCTCATCCTGCCACGTGTCGCCCCACTGTCCCACCACAGCACATCATGCTCCGGCTCGTTTCCCTCCACCCCGCCCCACTCCGCACTACCTTACCCCGCTCCGCCCCGCCTCGCTCTGCTTTGCCCCGCCCCCAACACTCCACTCCACCCCACCCGCTCCGACCTGCCCCTGCTCACTCTGCCCCGCCGCGCTCCGCCCCGCTCCACCCTGCCCCGCCCCGCTTTACTCCTCCCCGCACCCTCCTCCTACTGCATCCTGCTCCGCCACACATTGCCACACTCCACTCTGCCCCACCCTGCCCCGCTCCGCTCCGCTTTTCCCCTCCCCGCTCCACTTTTCCCCGCCCCACAACCCTGCATCCACTTCCGCCCCGCACCAACCCGCCCCTCTCCGCTTTGCCCCTCCAGGCTCGGTTTTCCCCCGCACCCCCTCACACTGCATTCTGCTCCGCCACGCGACGCCCCGCTCCGCTCCGCCCCGCCCCTCCCCATCTGCCGCGGCGCTCGCGACAATGATGGAACTATTAATATTCATCGGCGTAACGCGGCCGGCGCCTTCGCAGTAAATTCCCCCTAAGAGCCCATTCTTTTATTTTTAAGCCGAAGTGGCGGCGGTGGCGGGGGGTGGGTGGGGTGAGGGCGAACCCTATCCTCGATCGATGCACGCCCATACTCACGGAGGGGACGATGTTTTCGGAATGGCCAATAGGGACGGGTAATCAACGTGCTATGCGGGATGCATACTTTTAAGTCTAAAATCTCATCTCAAAGCCTCATCTATTATGTAGCTCTTGTTTACAGAGGGCGTAGCTTGAATGAAGATCTAAAGGATTCTTAGATGAGAGAAGGGGGGGCAAGGAAAGGACGCGCAAAGGAAAAGAGGCGTTAGAAGAAAGAAAAAAAAAAGAAGTACGCCGAGGGAAGATGAAAGATGGCAGAGGACAAGGAGACTGGATTATGCGTAAAATATAAGCGGGAGTGCGTGCGAGAGGGAAGAGAACATGATGATGGCGGCAGGCTGCTCCGGAAGTGGACGCTTTCAGACATCCGGCAATGGAGCGGCGCCGGCTGTTTGGCCAAGGGGCGGAGGGAGACAGGAGGTCGTTCAAGGGAGACACGGAGACACTTTCTTTTGGAGCAAAGGGGCCTCTTTAATGCGGGACACATTTGTACTGGTCAAACTAACGTCAATTATTTAAATCTGATGTAGATACTCGTGCATAGCTCCGTAATTGTTATTGACTATTGGGATCAGTAGGTTGCATCTTTTAACGAACAATACATTTGATGTGATAATGCTTTTATTTGGGAGAGAAAATATGTGATACATGTTTCCAAATTTAAAATTATATTAATTTTTGTGGTAAAAAGCACTACAGCGCTAAAATAACTTTAGAAATATAAGTTACTCACAGACGATTTTGTTGAATGATATAGAATCTGAATTAATGTGTCTTTAAATTGATAATACAAAACGTATTGGATTTGAAAACATTGTTTCGTAAATAAGTAAAACGTATACGCTTTCAGAAATATTTAATAAAAATGCTCAATATAAAAAGAGTATGTGCTCTTTGGCAATATCTGAATTTAAACGAGAACATCAGAATAGACAAACTAAAAAAATGGACGATCGTAGGCTGTCTTAAGATTTGACAATATTTTAAGATTTGACAAAAAATGTTAAAATAAAAAAGCTTTATATAATCTCTGGTAAAATCTTGGTAAGATCTAAAATCAAAACTCATTTTAGATAATAAAATATTGCAACCTTATGAATGTGTGTCCTTATAAATGAAATAAATCATAAAATCAAATAACTTAAGTAATAATCAATATAAAAAAAATGTTATATTTTCGATTTTTTCGAAGTTAATGTAAATTTCTGTTTGATCAAGTTCAAAATTGAATATTGATATAAATGAGATTCAGAAAAAGGTATCATATCCCCAAAATTATCACGTTGATAAGTGAGTGGATCAATTTACCGTGCCTCAGCTTCTGGATCAATGATCCCATCTCTATCAGTTTTATCGAGCAGTTTCGCCAATTCCTTGATTCTTGATCTGTGTTAGTTTTCTAGGGTTCAGTGAGTAGTATAGTTATTCAAATTCACTCTCTCCATTGCTTCGATAAGGACACGATAAGGGATAATAGCCAAAGTCTCTTGCCTTTTCAAATAGTTTTTATTACACGGAAACTAATATTTTTTTATCATTTTTTTGCCAAAAACGCTCGTTTTCACCAGTATTCATAATTAAACTTATAGAGATCCCAGAATTTAAGAAATCGTGCACAATATACGCTACTACCCATAGTACATCACATTCAGGTTTTAAATATTTTTCGACGTTAAATAAATAAACACACGAGTTCGTACGATATCATCCTAAAGAGGCCTTACGAAGAAACCTCACACGGCCGCTGGGTCACCAGCCGCAGTCAGGTCGGGGCCCTGGAAGGTGCGGGGTGTTGCTACGGGCGAGAGAAGGAGGAAGGGCCTGCCCTTGGCGGAGCCTAAGGCGGTCGTGTCTCCGCGTTTTACGTGCCTCGTTCCCCGCGCTTAGAGTAACACGCTGCCCGAGTTTGCGCCCCGGCGTCGCGACGCCCCCCCCCCCCCGCCTCGCCGCCCGGGGGCGACGCCGCAAGACGCTCGTGAACCCAAATGGCGCAGAGCCTCTCGTATTTCGTGCCCCCGACGCCGGAAGGAAAAACGCCTGAGAGGGCATACTGATTCAAACGACGCCCGTCCCAGCCACCGCATTTACAGGAGAAAAGATGTTTCATAAAAGAATTCATTTCTTTTTCAGAACGCTTTCTATGGCGGGGGAACGCTCAACATTTGTACTGATGTACGACTGTCTTATCGCCTGTCAGTTCCTCCTTTTCGTATTCAAAACGGTCGACGGCTTTTTGGGATATGTTGCATTCATAGAGGGTTCAGGACCTGTTCTTCGCGATTTGCGCTTATGAAAGGCTTTCAGTTATGAATACACACTTACTATGCGTCTTGTCAGAGTAACGCACTGTTGGATATTTTTTAAATTAATGCTTTCAGAGGAAAAATATTAAAATGAAATTAACATTCGGAGCCTGAAAATGAAGATGGAGATGTTCGTTTAGCATATTTAAAAATGATCATTAATGAGTTATCCCTTTTAATTGGTTACGTTTATTGCGAATATGAAACGTGCACCATCTCAATACTAATTGTTAACATTTATAAACTATTGGTGCTACAAAATCGCACAGACTTTCTCGTACTAGTTAGTTTTTGTATCTCTTCAATCTGTCTTTTCGGTTTTGCCCCCCTGCGCCGTATTCTCAGCTGCCATCTATTGGCGCCTACAAACACTTTTTTACGTTTTATAAATTTTTCGGATACCCAACCTTAATTGGAAATATGACTTTAAAAACATTGTAGAAGAATAAAATCTGATCCTACACATAGATTTTCAATGATAAATTTGGAACAATTGTTTAGAAAATGTCATTTGAGAGTATCTAAACATGCACATTTTAAAGCTTATTTTCATCCAAAACTTCCGCGTTTTCGAAAAACTTAATTAAAAATCATTTGAAGCACTTCTACTCACAAATACATTAATTTAGGTGAGCAGAATTAGAATGCATTAAGAGAGAAAATTTAACAAAAATTACCGAAAACTACTAAAATTTTCAAACAAATGTATATGACAATAATTAAAGAACTAATTGTGGAGAACAAAGTTCATTTAAAGAAAAAATCAATATTGTAACTTTAGAAAGGCACCGAAAAATTTCCAACTTTTGTAATTTTCTAAAAATTTGGGGGAAGAGTGAAAATCGGACCTATGACATCTTTATAAGTGTATATCACTTTTTTATTTCGCGAAATTAAAAAAAAATGGTGTCTTTCTTTTAGAAAATTTTGAAAATGTTCCAGGGACTTCATGTAAATAACTACCAAAATTTTTAAAGAATGTTTTTAAAAATCACAGAGCTACCAATCGGGCCAGTTCCACGAAGGAATATTCATTTTGGAAAAAAATCTATTAATAATTTAAGGGGCTAGTGTTGTTCACAGGGTGATGGACAGATAAAAGGACGTTTTGAAAAAAGCTATTTTTCGTTAACACGGGATCCCAAAACGTGTATTTCCGTTGAAATCTCGAAATCCATTTTCCGGAACATTACATAAACTTCTCTATACTACGTATATTTCTCCTTATATACCTACGTATACAAGAAAACAAAATTGTACCCTTACATACTAATTTCTATTGCAGTGCAAAGTAACTTTCCATTTGGAGGTTATTTTCAATATTATCCTAAATGTGTAACCATGGGTTTCTTCACAAATTTAATAAATTATATTTTCACTACCGCACTGTATGTACACTTTTTAGATGAATACGGAAGAATGGTATGTTATGAATAGAATGGATGTTTTAATAGCTAAAATGTTCAAACATGCACCCACATAGAATATTGTCGAAGGCTGGAAATTTCATTTAGTTGCCCTGAATTTCAATTAGCACAACGACGTTGACTGATATTTCAGCGAAAATGTGCAAAAACGCTCCACGACGTAATTAATTAAATTAATATTGTGAAAAATTCATTCATGCATATTAATGCAATTTCCATTGTGTTGCTGTGAAAGCACCGGACAGCAGTCGCTCCCCAAAAGTGGTGCAATCGTTTCGAATGCGAGTTTGCTGAATGGAACTCTCAAGCACATCCTTCACCCTACACTCTGCTGCGCAGCGCCTACATTAGTAATAACTCTTAGTAGATGCGAGACTCCTTTTTGTAAACTTTCTGCGTTTCTTGAACGTAATTTTTTCCCCTTTTCTAATGGCTCATTCACAATGTAAACGTAAACATAAGCATAGCGCATAGACATAAACATTAACATAAGTGATAGACTGAAGTATTCACAATGTCTAACATAAACGTAAGCAAAATAAGTTCCTATTGGCTGTTAGACATTATGGTTTACTATTGGTTGGATGTGAGAATCGATTTCAAGGTATCGACTGTGTCCATGGCCCAAATAGCGTTAGTTCTTCTATCGACTTCGCTCCAATTTCGATTCTCGATTTTAGGTTACCGTTCTGTGATTGTTTCATTTCTTATGTCTTTCTTAAGCATAAGCACAAAAGCTTGAAGCTTGCAAGCTTATAACGTCCTACGTGTTATGCTTATGCGAACGCATTGTGAATGAGTCCGCTTATGGACGTAGTCCTAACTTTTATGTTAACGCCATGCTTATGTTTATGTTTGCACTGTGAATTGTCCTTAAGGCCAAAATACAAGAATATTATACACTAGGATACGAAGAGAAAGAGATGACAGAAAATATTTTATACTATTTCTACGTTACGACATCTACCAAGGTAAAAATTGATAAAAGGAAACAAATCTGAAAGTGAAATACAAACCCCACAACGGATTTTCCCACATATACACTACTGCTGCCAGTAAGAGACAGTTGTTGCTGCTGGTAGTGATAAAAACGGTGGAGGTAGTAATGGTGAAGCATTTCATATTCAGCAAATAAGTAAGTTAATTTTTATTTAAACTGTTTATGCATTTAATTATTCCATACCCTAGTGCTACTTGTAGTAGGAACCATGGGGTATATTTATTCTTTTCTATTATCCTCGTAAATGATAAACATATAAATAAATAAATAAATAAACAAATAAATAAATAAAAATATATGATCACTGGATCCCGAAAAAACGTCCCACACGCTGACAAATATACGAAGACATATAATTATTTACTTCAACTTAACTCCTTTCCTCAACTCCTTACTTCATCTTAACTCCAAAAGACAGTTTCCAATATCTGTTCCATATCCTATTACATTTCGGTTTTAGGTAGAAAAGGGAGGCAATTGTGGAGATCTTTCTTTGGGTTTTCCTGTACATAAACAGTTTAATCAGCTGCATTTTCCGAACTCTGAGGATCCACAAAAAATTGACATTTTCGTTCCCTTTTCACACAAACAGCAAGGCTTTCTACTTGCCGTCGCCTTTGAAAAATTCTCAATACAAACAAGTCTGAACATTTTAACAAGATTTCTTTGTAGGATATTTCATACCCAAAGAGAGAAAATAAATGGCTTTGTTTAGATGTCAATTTGATACTTTGCGGAAGACACAATGTTCCAAGTTTGGAACAATCCGTCTCCGGTGGGGTAAGAAAGCTGCGCCTGTTGGTCGTGTCAGTGCACCAGATGTGGCCGCTCGGAAAAAGGGGCGTGCAATCAACGTCACTTCCGCTGAGGCTACGTTCATCCGCAGGTTGGTCACGTGCGCGAGTTTTTCTCCGCGTGACAGGTTCCCCGACGAGAGCTCTGAAAATTCTGTCCCGAACGTCGGTTTCCAGTGTGTGTGTGTGTGTGTGTGTGTGTGTGTGTGTGTGTGTGTGTGTTACCCTGACCATCAGTTATCCCATACTAGACATGTAGACTTACTCATAACTAGCGGTAAATGAAAGATGATTGAGTGATTGTTAGTGATTCCAGACACATCAACTAGTAAGGTCATTCGTCCCATAAGTGTTGTGCATGTTTTGCTCGGAAGGTGGCGGTGGTCTTCCCTATGGCGAAATCCGGTGCCGACCTACCGACAGCTAGCGATTTTGTCCCTAACCAGGTATCTCCCACAAACGGGATACATCCCTAGCCGGGTTTAAGCTCTAACCTCCCGACCGGTTTGTCGGCATAAGTGTGTGTAAGAGGCGAGGATAGGACAAGGAAGAGGAAGAAAAGATCGCGGTCCATAGCCCGTTTGTTAGGTATTGATTCCGCATTCGACTGGTATTGATCAGAGAAACCACGGAAAACTACCGATCAGAGCAGCCGGCCGCTAAAATTCTTCCCAGACAGCGATTGATTCGACGTAACTGACTAGTGTCGAAAATCCTGTCACCGTCGGGACTAGAACCTAGCACTTTCCGATCAGAGGGACTGCAGTAACATCAAAGATTCAACTCGAAAATGAAATGCAGTTTGCTTTACATGCTAAAGGGATAGTGTTCAGTGCACGAGAAATAAATTTGTAGTGAGATAATATTCTAAATTTTAAAACTTAAATCTCTAAGTTTTAAAGACGTTATGTGGTTAAGTATACAGTATATTTTACAATACAAAAAGTACAAAAATTTTTTTGGATAGGAAATCCAATAAGGAAAATATGTTTGCCAGGAAGACGAAAAAGATCCACTAACCAATCACCAAATGAGGCAAACAATATCTTGAGAACCTTTCAACTAACACGATGGTTTTATTTTCGTTACTGTAATATTCATATTTGATATGTTATAGTTTAGGATAATACCTTACTACCTTACTTTCTTTTACGTTTATTTAACATTTTGCATATCTAATATTTGAATGAGAATGAGGCTTTCGGAATATCACAGAGAGCAACATTTGAGCCATTTTTGAGAAGAAACATGAGTACTTTTTAAAATGCATCATTTCGTGTGTGTGTGTGTGTGTGTGTGTGTGTAGGGTAGAGCGGAACAGAGTGGAGCGGAACGAAGCAAAGCAAAGTAGGAATGAAATAAAATTATATTACTGACGTACCCTATTCGCATCTAATGGTAATAAATATCCGTGCAAAGTCTGATTACTTTAATAGTGTAGAAAATGGAGTGAATACAGAAATTATGTGCGCAATTGCTTAGAATGTAAGAGACTGAACGGAATATGAAAGAAATTGAAGGAAATTTAAACAAAATTCCCTAAATTAAAATACAGCTTCACAAATGAATTTGTAATTTACATATCTGATTCGTATTCTTACGTGTTTTAGGTAAGGCTTTCTGACAGATTACTTTTTACTTTCATGGTGGAATTATGCGTGTCGGTATGGATTACTACATTTGCGTTGCTACATCATTCAAAACATAAGACATTTGTTTTTAACAGTCAAAAGCATTAACATTATAAAAATATAGGTTTTGGCGATTGGTTTGGAACATTAAAGTAGGACTCGTACTGATTTCAAATTAAGAAATTGAATTGAAACTTTAAACATATCGCGTGGGTTTTGTATTAACTGAAAATGCAGTTGTCGACCATTAAAGGTTTTCTACAACATTTTCAGTAGACAAATAAAAAATTATGTGGCATTAGTTCTATTAAAATACAATTAATATGGGTAATAGACAATGTAAGGGAAATGTTTCATTTTTTTAAATTTTTTTAAAAATTGTACGCATTATTAATGAAAACAAACGTGTACAACCATTTTGATTTCGATACGTCTTCTATCACGTGTCTAGAAACTACAGCGAGAATTTTCGCGGGCTGTGGAAAGCCTTAAAGACGCACTAAGCCACGTGGTTATGGCCTCCGGCAATTTCAATCGGGCACCGCTACGAGGAACTTCGGCGTCCAGAAGGGGGGGGTAGGGTTTGGTAGGCGGGGTCTTGATTTAGCACCTCGCCGACGCCCACGCCTCGCCACATCCCTCCCCCCAACCTTCCCCCTACGTTATCACGTGCAGAAGCGAACTCTCTCGTCTCTTCCATTTCCTCACGACGCGGCCACGAAAGATCGTCACACATCCCCGTCATTGTTCCCGAGAGCCCACGAACCACCACGGAGCGGAATCTCCGGCCTCCTTCTTCTTGATTTCGTTAACTTTTAACTCCTCTATGCGTCTTGCTCTGTCTGCACTGGGATGTATTTATGGCCTTATTTGTTCCTGGAGCTTCCTTTCTCTTGCTCTCTCTCGCATCCTGCATCCGACTCATTTCCTCTCAGCGCATTTCATTTCCCCACCGCCCGGGGGAGAGGGGGGCGGAGCGTGGGGTTCCCCAAGGCTCTTCACTCGGGCCTCGTCTCCGAGGGAGCCGCGGGCCCCGCGCGCCCTCTGACCTCACAGGTAGCGAGCGCCAGCTACCTACGGAGCCTCCTTTATTGTTCAACTTTAGAACTCGCGGAACCACGCGGCAGCCCCTGTCTGGCGGGAGCGGTAGACATAAAGTCACGTGCTGTTTCGTCTCCCTCGGAGCCGCCGACGCCGTCGCCTCGAGGGATGGCGCTCATGTCCGCCTCCGCCCCCGCGCCGCCTGCGGCTGTTCCCCCCCCCGACCTCCCCCCCTTCAGGTGCTACGCCCCTTACACCTCTGCCTTCCTATCCGTGCCCACATTTCTTCCTTGCCTCAGGTCACATACGCAATTTCTGGACTAACGTCTGAGCCTTGCAAACTAGTTTCTTGCTTGCACCTCTTTTGAAACTACTGCTTTGTTTTTTCCCGCTTGCTGCGAATTCCCTTAGTTTAGTGACTAACGCTCGAACGAGCACATCAATAGCATATTTCGCTCATGTTCGACTACAATAATTGTTTAAAAAGTTATGATTGAACATGATTGTCATTGCATATGCCATTTTTATCTTATTCTCTCTCAACCTCGTCCATATCAATCTCAAAACAGTAAGAAGTTCCCGTCATGTGTAGTCTACATTTTGCTTTGGAAAAAAAAATGAATTTCATATAATTATGACTCAAAAGAAAAACTCAACCTTTGCCTTTGTAAAATATTACAAAAACCTTGAATTTCGTTTTCATCTTACAACAGCACCCGTAATATTTGCGAGCATCTCTTCCCCTCTCTCTCCCTCTGTTTTGCCTCCTACTCATGCCTCGACAATGTTCTTCTCCTAGGGCCTCGCTCGCATCTGCGTCTTGTAGCTCCGCAGCGGGCGAAAGCTCCCTCCAGCGTTTGCAGGGAGCACCGGGCAGGAAGCCAGTGCAGAGAGCGAGCGAGCGAGCGAGAGAAAGCGAAAGAGAGCGAAAGCGAGCGAGGGCGAGAGAGAGAGAGAGAGAGCGAGCGAGAGCGAGAGAGAGAGAGTGTGGGAAGGAGAGGGAGTGTCGGAGGAAGGCAGTGGCTTCTTTCCCCTCTCTTCTCTTCCGATGGATAAGTTTACCAAGTAATTTTTTCATAACCGTATTCACGTCTGGTACGGTTCCAAGCTTTATTACTCCAAATACCTATTCCAAGTACAGATTTTTTTTGAGTAAGGGGAAAAACAAAGAGTACGGTAAGAATTTGCGCCCGACCACCTGCACGTAAATCAACAAGACAAAGTTCGTTACTGCGGGCGAAAGATTTTAGACTCGCTGGAAAAATAACACAATGAGCCGTTTCTCGGATACTTAGAAACTCATGCACACTTCTTCCTTTCTTTATAACAAGAAGGGAAGTGTCTGAACTTTACAACAACAACAACAACAACAACAACAATAATAATAATAATAATAATAATAATAATAATAATAATAATAATGTCGGCCCCGTGGCGCAGACGGTTGAGGCAGCCGACGCCTGTGCCGAGGAGGCTGCACGTTCGAGTCCTGCGTAGACATGGTCATATTTGTGATTGTCGCTTCACCTATCATCATCCTATCATCTCATAATTCACACAAGGTGTAACAACCTTGTTGTAATCCAAGGATACAGCTGAAAAGCTGGTCCTGGAAGAATTACATACGTTAATCGTGTAGCGTGGTCAGTAATGGCCTATACGCCAATAATAATAATAATAATAATAATAATAATAATAATAATAATAATAATAATAATAACAATAATAATAATAATAATAATAATAATAATAATAATAATAATAATAATAATAATAATAATAATAATGCCGATCAGATGGCCGAGATCGCTAAGGCAGTAGTGCCGGAGTGGTTTCGGACCAGAAGATCGCGGGTTCGAATCCCGCCTCGGGAAATGGGTGCATTTGTGTATTTGTGTATGTCTGTATGTGTTGTCCTTTCACCCCCATTATCATCATATCATCATTTCATCTTCCATACCCCCAGGGCTAACAACCGTGGGGGATAAAAATCGGATCCAGCTTAAATGCTGGTCCCCCCCCCCCAAAGAACTGTTGCAAGCACCTGCTACCGCGATAATAAATAAAAAACTGAGCCACGATAAATGCAGGATGCTTGCTTGCGTGGTCCTAGTCGGCCGATTAACGAATAATAATAATAATAATAATAATAATAATAATAATAATAATAATAATAATAATACACCGAAAAAAAGAAGCATTGAAGTACCACCAGATCCATGATACAGTAACAAGTTCCCTTGTAACAGAATCATGGATCTGGTATACTCCTACGGTTCTTTTTTTTTCGATGTAGTAATAATAATTATTATTATTATTATTTAAGACATATTATTATTATTATAAATAATTTGCTGCTACCAAAACACTGTACGTTCATTCGACGGCCCCGTTTTCAACAATGAAGACACAACAATATTTCCCCGGAGGAGAGCGCCCGAGCGCACTCGGGGCCGCAGGTACGCAGTGCCACTGTTTACGAGATTACCCTCGATGACATTCGGGCGATCGCGGCGCGCGTTTGCGCTCTGTCGCTGAGCCAACACAATCGTACGGGGGCCGGCAGGTGATTGCGAAATTTAACAGGCGTGTCTTGCCGCGTCGAGAGGGCGCAATATCCACACTTCAGCCGCGGCGCGGTGTTAGCATTATGCCCAAAGTAAACAGCAAAATGCCGCCGTTTGCCGCAACATTAGCGAGGGCAATTGATTGCAGAGGGCCCCTAAACGGTTGCGGACGGCGCGGGGCGTTGATTTTGCCCCCGACGCACGGTGGTCTAGAATCAACCTTTGGACGGTGGAAATTCGAAATTAAATTCGAGTTTATTTACATAACAGCCTTCTATACACTCCTAAACACAACGTAGAAGTATTCGCTTCATGAATTAGCCGCGTTTGAAATATTTCATAAGCGTCGAGTTTTTTCGATGTTCAATTTTGAGTTGAAGTTGAGTCGCAGTAATAGAGGGTGACATTTAAGATAAGAAAAAGGAAAGGTTTAAATGTATGTTTATTTAATTTTCATGAAAAATAACAGTTTGTGGATAACAATTTTAATGATAACAATGTTCTTTAAGATAACACTTTCTAATTTTGGCATATTAACAAAATGGGCTAACTGCAGTCCAAAAGTATGTACAATGACATACATGCCCACACATTTTACGGGCCTACATAGAGATTACAGATTTTATAATATATGTAAAGTAATACTAGTTCTATTTATCTACATTACAAAATTAGCATTAAATAATATATTTCAATTGCCCATCAAAACCATACTAATAAACTAATTATTAATAATTACATTAATACCAGTTATTTCCAGGATTTGTAGCCTGTTATATTCCATTATCACCAAAAACGTCTATCTTAAGGGATAATTCCATCGAGACGTTATTAATATGTAGAAAGAAAGCCAATTTACTTTTCTTTAAATTTGCTTTTTGCAATCTGAAAAATAGTCGTTTACGTTGTTTTTTTTAAGAGATTAATTGGATACAAATTGTGAAATAAACGGTAATTGCAGTAAAAAAATTTAAAAAACTTATGAATAGCCGTTTCGACCTCTAAATACAAGATACTTCATGTAATATTGGGAACAAGATTTATCCCTGTTTTCGTTACAAGAGCCCGACAATAAGAGTTTTTGTGTCGAAAATTGTCTGTTTTCCGGCGCCCGATTACAACACTTTTTCATCTTACGAAGTAAGTGCGAGAACTAAAAAAATATATACCCTACATGTCAACTCAGCGAGTCTCATACAATTGGCTGGAGGTATCAACCTAATTCCAACATCCGCCGCGTGTGTGTTGGCTCTAGGGCACTGTGCGCAGCCGGCCGCCGCGGGAGGCGGGTGGGCGCGTGGGCGACACAATGGCGGCGCATGCGAATGGAAAGCGCGCTGCTATTTCGGGTTTCGATTCGCTGTGTGCCGGCGAGTGGTCGAGCCGGTCGCGCGGACGGGCGCCGCAGTGTGGACGCTGCAGCGGCGCTCGCGGGTGGTACGATATATAAATTAGTTACTCTAAGAAGGGATCAGTTGAGGGTGGTACGGTCTAGAGGAATTAAGAAGGGACCAGTTTGAGGGTGATACGGTCTAGAGGAATTAAGAAGGGACCAGTTTGAGGGTGGTACGGTCTAGAGGAATTAAGAAGGGACCAGTTTGAGGGTGGTACGGCCTAGAGAAATTAAGAAGGGACCGGTTTGAGGGTGGTACAGTCTAGAGGAATTAAGAAGGGACCAATTTGAGGGTGATACGGTCTAGAGGAATTAAGAAGGGACCAGTTTGAGAGTGGTACGGTCTAGAGAAATTAAGAAGGGACCAGTTTGAGAGTAGTACGGTCTAGAGAAATTAAGAAGGGACCAGTTTGAGGCTGGTACGGTCTAGAGGAAGGGACCAGTTTGACAGGTCGGGTAACAAATGTCATGCAGGATGATGACACTGCAAGAGATCGGGATTAACCCATTTACAAAGGAGGTAACTGTAAACGAACGTACTGAAAAAAATAAGTAGGTATGTTGCCAGCAGTGGCTC
Source organism: Gryllus longicercus (assembly GCA_038098605.1). Classification (NCBI taxonomy): domain Eukaryota; kingdom Metazoa; phylum Arthropoda; class Insecta; order Orthoptera; family Gryllidae; genus Gryllus; species Gryllus longicercus. The sequence goes on from JAZDUA010000348.1 coordinate 1,527,279, forward strand.
TCAAAGCGGTCCTTTCTTATAGCTAACTCTCTACACAAGCAATGGAAGGCTATTACGTCCCTCGAAGGACAACATCCGTTTGGTGTACTTTCCGGACGGTGAATGAAAGGAGAAAAATAAACTGGTGAAGTGTACACAGAGCCAGAGGATGATTCTGGATGTTAATTGTCACTATAGTGAATCTGACCTGGAGGACCTAGGGTTCGAGTGCCGACCGCCGCAAGGTTTTCGACTCTACCCGCATAGCTAGGTCGAATTCAGTCGCTGTCTAATGGAGAATCCTAGCGACCCGCTGCTCTGATCGGTAGTTTCTCCGATCAACGCCAGGCGAATACTGGAGCAGTACCCTAACAAATGGGCCACGGACCGCGCGCGATCTTTCCTTCCTCTTCCTTATCCTAACATCACACTTTCCTTGAATACACTTACACATACATGCATTACACTAGCACTCATAGCGGGAGAGGAGTCGGGAGGTTAGAGCTTGTCCCGGTTGGTTCGGTGCCTTGCTGACGGGGGGGGGGGGGACGGTACGCACCATTACAATTTTGTAAATAATATTGTAAAACATCTGTACTACATATGTTTGCAGATTCATTCTATTAGACAAACGGAGATAAGTTTAATATTGTAATGTACGTTTCTCTAAGGAAACATTAAACTCATTTTAAACCGCAAGAACTAAAACTGGATATTCGAAGGATCGGGCAACGAACAGATCGTTCGTTCCCTCATTCACCTTTTCCTGAAGAGAATCCCTTCCATCGCTTGAGAGCCAGCAGAAGAAGGCGATGGGAACGCAGAGAATTCTCCCCGGGGCGCGTGCCCGGGGCCATACGCATGCGAAGCGAGAGTCGGGCGGCTCCTTCATGGCTGTTATAAAACCTCAGGGCAGCAGCAGACCTCGCGAGCGCCGTTCCGCTGACCCTGCACTCAGCCCGGCCCGCCGCCCGCGCAACCTCCGCCCTGCGTTTGATTTCACGCCGCCCTTTTTCCTTTTTCACGCGCTTTTATTTAGTTGGCATCGAGTGCTCATTACTTTGGATGCGAGATCTTCAGATTTCCACTTCATGCACACGTATGAGTCTCGCGGAAAACGTACAAGTGCATCGAGAAAAGAATACGACTAATTGATGGGATTAAATTATTTCCTACCCCTAAAATCGAAAGCGTACGTTTCGGACGAAAAGTAACAAAACTACCACTCGAAATTACAGGTTTGGAAGGTGCGATTTGTTTTTTAAAATTCACTTGCTATTATGTCGCTTTCCCACCATCCACTATCATCCAAAATCATAAGGTGTTCACAACATTGAATACGCGGAATAAAAACATTGAATACAATTTAATCTGTCAATTAAGATAAGAGAGAGAATGCCGTTTTTCAAAGTAAACTCTCCAACGAGGAATTCGTAAAAAAATGTCCCTTTACCGTATTCCTCTTATATGCATGGTTGATTCTAAAAAAATATTCTATTACGATTTTATAGGACAAATCTATTTTTAATGGCGGTTCATTTTCAACCACGGCCTGTTGAGGCTAGATTTCCAGTCGAGTATCGCTGCTTTTCGAGTAGTAAATAAAGATGATGCAGATATAAGTCGTGTTTTTCTGCCCCCAATTTACACAATTGAAAACATGACGTTTTCTGGCTGCACATGTTATATGAAAAATATTCATAATAAACAGTTAAGAGCCCACTACCATCGGCAACTAACTTCCACCCATTTGTCCGTCTGTTTCAGTCCCGATCTTGGCGGGACCCTTATCAGCTGCTGTAAAGCAGTTGTCTGCCTTGTCCCTAAATGACTGGGATCTCCCAAAAATGCCGGACTCGTTGCGCGTATTAAGAAATGTTTCCTATTTTGCGATGCGTGAACAGAACAAACACAGTACTACTCATCGTCCTTCGATTTACCAGCTGGTTTAAATTAATAGGTATCTCTAAAAATGCTACTGTACGTTAGTTCAAATTGAATGCTGTATTTACTGGAAACACTATATTTACGTGTGGATCCATTCACGTTGCGATTTCCTTCACTAAGGAGAAGGTTGGAAAATGAAACTAGGAAGTAGTCTCTGATCCCTATTTGAATTGTTTTCAGTATTCAATATATTGTTGCAAATATATAGCGATTCACAATAAATATGATTACAAATAAAAACATCTACATACTAATTCTTTATATGGTTTAATTTTTATTTCGAATTCCTTAATATTCTGCTTAAAAAACGTTTTTATAAGGTTTTTCTCGTGTAGTTTTCGCTGTTTCAAGGTGTAGTATGCATCAATTAAATCAGTTTGGAATAAAAATGCTTCTTGTGACTTGTCGTTCGCTTATCGATCAGTCAGATTTGCTTCTGCTTTCAAATTTCTCAAATTATCTTGGATGTTCTCCGCAGCTTTGGCTAGGGAAAAGGTCGTGGAAAGTTAGGAGTAAGACGGTACGAGAGGGCAAAACCGTACACACTTTTGCTATATATATTTCAAACATATGTTTTTGGTCGTTTCTCTAATATGCATGAATTTATACATACATATTGAATACATTACATAATGTAGGATTAAAAACAACAGAGTCCAACTTCCAATTTCACGAATAATTACAATTTATGCTATTAAAATGACATTTTTATATGGAATTCGCCAACCATTTCTCTCTTGATAATTTAATCAGATGGACGCCCATATTTGGTTTCCTTCTACACTACTTAAACTGCACATTAAATTCTCTCATGCCTGATTTTCTATTCAGTTCCAGTTTAGGATCAATGCTTGTGACATTTAGTGATTGAAACCAGTCTATATCATAACATCACTTCACACATTAACATAATTGACATCAATCAATGTCGTGCTTTATAATTAAAATTAATGTGTGAATCACGAGTTAGCAGGTAATAAAACAGCACCTCGTTTCACTTCTTAAAAACGTAATGGTATTTGTTACGAGAGTAGTTTCATTAGGTACAAAAATCAAATATAGATTTTTATAACCATTTTTACAAATGGATCTAATCTATTTTTTGTGCCGAGAGCCAGCATCAAGTATTTGAACAGGCTATGAGAGAACACGAAAGTCTAAAAAGATCCTGAAACCCATTACAAATATATGAGAGAGTAAAATGTAATAAAATCATGTCTGTTACCGCAAAAACTTGATACGATTTCTCTCCTACATATACATTACATTATAGTAGTCCTATATTTGGTTTTACTAGATAGTCATAGCGAGCGTGAATGTAACTTATAATCACATTAATTTTAATTATCCTCAGATATAACAAAGAATATTACCTATTACTCCTATTTAAATTTCAACAATGAACACATTTCAGGAAGTACTTTAAACAGGGGTCCCAAAATTCTTGAAATCCTCTGGCATACCAAGGTGGGACAAAAAATGATCATGTTTTCCTTTTTTAAAACATATGATACCCAAACACAGACTAACTCAAAACAACTTTAATGATGTGTTTATTCAAATATAGGAATCATATTTTTCTATTTAAAGTCATGAGATACAATTTCATCCTGATGGTTTCACTATGAAAATTTTAAAACAGTAATATTGTGGGCTTTGAATGTAAAGTTGTTACAGAGTGTAAAGTTTGCTCTTCTAGTGAGGTTGTATCTTTTCTAACCTTTGCAGTAACAATGTGACCTAATTTGGGCACCTTGCTGCACAGCAGGTTGCATTCTTCTATCGACTTCTTAACAATTATTTTTCTGCAATAATGCTATTTCCTAAATCCAGAACTGCCTTGCTAGAAAACCGCATATTTTTAACTCGGAACGTTTTTGGCAACTGAAAAAATTGTGGATTTCATAAATCCAACAGCACTAAAGGTGTTCTTTAAAATGAGACCGTCCACGAAATCTGTCGCCATCTCTTTCGTGTTCCTACGGGTAATTACGCGAAACGATAACCATTAATATGAGTTACCAGACCTTTGGTACAAGTGCAGTGTGTTCACCCGTATGTAGCCTTCCACCACGTCACCGTTTCTTGCAGGCCTCGCGTGGTGGTACGAACAGTTCGATCGCTCGATCGAGAATCGGGTATCGATTGCGGTCGACGCCGCAACCTCGCGCGCCTTTGAGCCTTTGACGCCGCCCCTTCTCCCCCACCCCTCAGCCCCCTCTCCACCACGGCTTCCCTCCCTCTCAGCTGCAGGTTCGTTAAGCCGCTGGCACGGCGCGCCTCTGAGAGACCCAATGAAAGGACGGACAGCAAATGAACATTGGCGACGAGTAGTGCACGGTGAAGGTGATGCTAGGAAGAAGCTTTTAGTTCTTCGGAAATTGGCTGTGGAGTAATGACTACTGAGACTAGTTTCCCGCAGTTCTTTATTTTTACAGTTACGCGGATTGAATTAGATTTTGTGTTTTTACAGAATCGTGTGAACTACATTGCGATCAACTCTTCAACTACACAACATAGAGGGTTAAACTCTTATTATATTTTGAAGCACAAACCATCCACACAACTACTAATGCAATTCGCAAAGCCTGCGCGCACGCCCGCACACACACACACACACACACACACACACACACACACACACACACACACATATACATGGACAAACTCGCTGTTAAAGTTTATATTAAGCAATGGAAAAAATATTTGAAATCCCAACTTACGAAACGGTGAAAATATGTGAGAAAGCTGTTAGAATTGCATTTTAATATTTGAGTATAACAAGAAAGAAAATTATTTTTTTAACTTTTAATAAAAATCTCTTTACGTTTCTATTAAAGTAAAAATGCGAGAGTAGGCCATTGTCTCAAAGCAGGAAACGCTAATACTTGTTACTCCACCATTTAAGTTCAATACAAATCAGCGGTGTAAACTGGACAGTTATTGTTAGCAAACTGGTAAGTGATAATAAGTTCAAAATGTTTCTATTTCTTATTTAACACCAAGTACATGCTTGGTACAGTTGATCACATGTATTTCTAAGCATGTTTCAATAAAATACAGCTGAAACGTAACAAAAACATCTAAGCAACTCTTGCATTCATGGTAAATAAGTAAATGCAAATAAAGTACATTCTTTATGTTCAATGAAACATTGCCAATGGCGCCTGCTATCCCACAGAGGGCAGCCGCTGGCTCGATTACATTCTGTTTGCCCTTTATTGCCTGCTTTTAGTACTCCCGCATAATCATCGGCCATCCATTATAAAACCAATATTTGAAGAGAGCTTAAATAAATAATTGTAGCGTGTAGATATGTGGCGTATATTTTATGAAAGCGATTCCAGTTAATTATGCGTTCACTCGCAAACGAGTTTTCATTTTTGACGAGACAAACCGTGTTGTTTTTGCTTGGCGAAATTGTAAAAAAATATTGACTCTCAGTGACAGTTGATTTTCTTCCATTACACGCGAACAGATCGACCCACCGCCTGTGCGAGCGAGGGCCCTGGATGAGGGGGGGAGGGGGTAAAGAGTGTCCCCGGGTGCTTGTGCGAGAAGAGGGCGTCTCAAACGAGCAGGGCGATGTTTGTCTTCGCGACGCGGGGGTTTGAAGTGGGAACTAATTCCGGGCGGCAGTAGGCGCGTCAAACGACGTGGGGCGAGGCTGTGCTATTGAACGAAAACACAGGCGCGGCCCGCGGTGGAAGCCCGCACTGCATTGGGCTGAGCGCTGTTTAAAGGCGACTGACTGTTGCAGTTTCAGTCAAACAAGCTGAGCAACCCATTCGGAGTTTTGCAGTTTGCTTTGACATTTTCATAAATGACGCATGGCGTCTGTAGAATTCCTTATTATTTAATTAAAAAACAAATTTTCACCGTTTTGAAACAAGTGGAACGTTTGATGAAATGTTAACAACTCTAAATCTAACACAGCATCCTTTCATTGATGCTTTATAGACGTAGCTAATTTGTAAACGAATGTTTATCACAATATGAAGGTGATATAAATGTAGTTACTGGGTCATTTTTTGTCATTTTTCAATTGTTTTATCATTATTTTAGACATTCGCCTCATTTTTACGCATTGTGCTTCCTTTTCGTGTTTTTTCTTATTGAATGTCTCATGAATTTACAATGACCCACTCAAACAAAGTTTTTCCCGTATCATCACTTCATGACGAAAATAACTGCTGTAGTGGACTCGCCTTTTCGAACTCTTAAAATCACACGGATCTTCAGTAACTTCCTCGACCTTTCAAATAGACTGTCAGAAGTTCGGAGCTAGGGATTTCATTTTATCCTAAAATAAAGGCTTTTTATTAAACATAATTTTATATAAATAAATTCTATCTAAAACTATAAACTTCATGGAATAAACATTTTCATGCAAATTTTTGAGACTTTAAAAATAAGATACATTTTCCCTTACTTTTTAAGTCATTCTATAGGCCATTTCCTCTTACTTTTAAGTCATTTAATAGGCAATTATTCCCTTATTTTTAAGTCATTTTAGGCTAGAGATCATTTTCCGCTTATTTTATAGGTCATTTTCAAAGAATTTTTAGGTCGCCAGAATCCGATCCTGCATATTACATTAGCCGCGCATAGAGCGCGCCACATTTGCCCCTGATTGTGAGGCAAACCCATTTTCACAGATGTTTGGCAGGTACATAAAATCTTCTTGAATGCCTTTTCTACATGAAAACAGCATGACAGTCCAACTTCTGTGCGTAAAGAGGTATCTAAAACGCAGGAGAAAAGTCACAAGTGTAACTTCGTTACATGAAATTTCCCTCTACATTTTCATTGGCAAAATGTGATCATATTCGACCTCCTCTACACGAGCTAAAAATATTCAATATTTATTCTGGGACACCTGTATAATTAATAGTTGAAAATGATGAATACCAACTTATAAATTACCAATTCAATTTATTTGCAGAGATACAGAAGTAATGGCACAGAAGGAATGATACAAATATCAAACATATAATAAATTTATCAGTTTTGGGTTTTATAAGCTTTTAAAAAAAACGACACCTCACATTCCCATTTTGCATTCAACGAACATTTTGCAAAATTCTTGGTTGTCTTCATTAGCGAGAAAGAAATATTTAATAATAACCATTCATTAAAATATCATCTCCCAAAACTCTTAGATTACAGTAAAAGCATTTTATTAGCTTTACCCTGCGCAAGTCGCATTGAAATTCCGCGGACAAGGAATAATTACGAAACTCGCTCAGCGCTGCCTTCTCTAAACCCCTAAATCCCAGCCTCTCGCATTGTGGCCGGCACCTGAGGCGGCCGGCGTCGCCGACAGGTACAATTCCGGTCCGGTGCGTTTCCGGCAGCCTTCCGGGTGGCTTCCGGCCGCACCGCCGCCGCCGCCGCCGCCGCCGCCGCCGCCGCCGCCGCCGTGCCAGGCGCACCTGTTAGCGGCGCGACGTAGCGCGTTCGTCCACGCGGCAAAGACGCGGACGAGGGCCGGGGGGGGGGGAGGGATGGGGCTGCGGGGGGGGGCGAAGCGGGCCGATTTGCGTAATGAGCACGTGCCACGGCGCAAGGACAATAGCGGCGCGCAGGGCGGGACGGAATGGGGCAGGACGGGACGGGACGGGCAGGCGGCAGGGGCGAGGGACAGGCCGGCGCAGTGGGTCGGCTGATGGGAGAACGCCCGAAAATGTTTTCGAGTCGTCGTAGTTCGCGTAGCTAGTTACAGGATATTGACTTCTTGGCTGTCCGAGTGAGGCACCGTCGTTAGCTGAGAGGCCGACGTTTCGCATGTCGTATCGCAAGCTGCCTCGGGGTAGTGACGAACTACCCTGAGGAAGCCTGCGGTATGATACAGGGTCGTCACTACCCTGAGGAAGCCTGCGATATGACAGGCGAAACGTCAGCCTCTCAGCCAACGACAGGGCGTCACCCGGACAGCCAAGAAGTCATGCACTCGAGCCGCGGAAGCTTACGTGTACAGGAAATTGAACAACAAACGGGATAGTAGCTTTCTGTAAACGGTACATCCTCTTTGTTTAATATACTTCCTGCCTGCAAGTTCAATCTATCCGTGATTCGTATCCTTTCGCGGCCGGAGTCATTTGTTACTTGGCAGTCCGAGATGAGCCACTAATCAGCAGTATATTACGGCCGAAATATCAATCTCTAAAACCAAGTATTAATCTGTCCGACTCCTCAAAACTCAAAACTCAAAACTGTTCATTACACAGTAGTCTATAGTATTTATATTGTAGACTTGAAGATGAACTATTTTTAAAGTGTATGTATTTTACTAGATAATTCCTAGACAGTGCCCACTGTGCGTTGCCGGGAACAATCCGCAACGGAGGGGCGGCAGGGGGAGGGGAATGGCGTACGCAGGTTGAGGGAGGACCAAACGGAGCGACGGCAGCGGTGAAGGCTGCTTACAATGATAAAGAAGGAAGTTAAACCGGTGGCAATGGAGGATACAATGGCTTTGAGGGTAAGGTGCGGCCGCGCTTGGAAAAGCGGCGGCAACGAAGACAATACAGCTACTTGAAAGCGCAACATTGGCGGATTTTGACAAGAAGATTCATGAAAAGAGTAATGAACCAAATTAAACTATGACGAAATTAAAATAACACAAGCAGAAGAAGACTTTCCAGCTTTTGTTCACCCATTCGTTAACACACTACTCAGTTTGTTTGTGTACTATTAATTGCACGTGCAGCAAATAACAATTGTACAAGGCATCGGATATGTTCAACGCATCTGAGATCTTACAAGATTACTTGCTGTTAACAATGGTGTTAATGCGTTTAGGTTATATAAGCGTTTGAGGAAATGATACATTGCATTCCAATTTTTAATTTCTACGAAAATTTTGTAAAAGTCTTAGATGTCTTCATTAGCAAGAAATAAATATTTAACACTAACCATGCATTAAAATATCATTCCCCAAAACTCTTAGATTAAAGTAAAAGCATTTTATTAACTTTACTATGCGCGAATCGCATTGAAATTCCGCGGACAAGGAATAATTACGAAACTCGCCCCTGATTGTGATCCACGGGCCACAGGCCAACAAAAGCATGCTGGTAGTGGGAGGGGTAGAAATGGGTAATGTGGTAATGGAGAGGCGTGATAGTAGATAGGAGTGGTAATGGGGAGGCACGATTTTGGGAAGGCATGGTAGTGAGGAGGCACAGAAGTGAATTTTTCTGAAAATTTGGTTAATGAAATGGTGATTTCAAGAAAACTTAGTTAAAGATAAATGAATAATTGGGGGGAGTAGAGAATAATAGCAGGGAGTAATTTAGATGGCAATTTAAGAATCCGTAGTAGTCGAAACGGCAGGGTTATTTCATTGTGATGGGCACGATTTGATTATTGAAGCTTTTTTTACCAACCATGAATACTCTTTTAGGTTTATCACTTCCTCAGGCGTCACCGCCAATCACACAACGCAAAAGTGTTTGGGGAAACAAATTGTGACGGAAATAAGAGATGAGGGAAACAGCGGGAAGCGTCGATAAAAGGAAAACTTATTCACAAAATTGCCATGACGACAAGAATCAGCGGACGGCGACCAAAGCAGAACAACAAAGACTTGCTCACATAGAGAATGACGTAGCCCCAACGTCAGCACACACACAGTTATTACGAGAGAATGTTCCCACGAAACAATAGCACAATAATAACCTAGATCCGAACACTCCGCCCAGCCAGAGAAAACGTAACTGGTGGCCGAGCGTAAACCAGCGCGCTTTAGGGGCAGCGCGACAGGCCAACAAAAGCACGTAAGGAGCCACGGCTAGTAGAATCCCGCAGAGGGAAATGCAAGGTTTTGCACCGGGTGCGATGCGCGTTGGTTCGGCTAAGGGTAGTGGATTTTATTTCAGCGAACGCCCTCCCGCCGCCCCGCCCCGCCCCTCCTCCCCTCCCCTCCCCGCCAGCCATTCAGCGCGCGTCGCTCCGCGTCGCAGGGAAGCGCCGCGCCGTGTGCCGCACGGGCGGAGCAAAACCTTCAATTACGCGCGATTGTGTATTGTGGAGCGTTGCGTGAATATGTGCGAGCGGGAAGGGCGGCGGCGGCGCTCGGTGCGGGGGGCGGGGCTGCGCGGCAGCAGGCGGCGGAGACGGGCGCCGGGGAGACGCCGGGAAGGGGAGGCGCTGAGGAAGGAATGCAGCGGAGAGGATTACTAAAGGAGGCCTGGCTGCGAGAGGGCGCCGTAGCTGGGAGGCTTGGTAGTGGAGGTAATGGGGAAAGGTGGTAGTGGGGAGGCGTGGTGGTGGAGAGGCGTGGTGATGGGGAGGCGTGGTGATGGGGGAGGCGTGGTGGTGGAGACGCGTGTTAGTGGGGAGGCGTGTTAGTGGGGAGGCGTGGTGGTGGAGAGGCGTGGTGATGGGGAGGCGTGGTGGTGGAGACGCGTGTTAGTGGGGAGGCGTGTTAGTGGGGAGGCGTGGTGGTGGAGAGGCGTGGTGATGGGGAGGCGTGGTGGTGGAGACGCGTGTTAGTGGGGAGGCGTGTTAGTGGGGAGGCGTGGTGGTGGAGAGGCGTGGTGATGGGGAGGCGTGGTGGTGGAGACGCGTGTTAGTGGGGAGGCGTGGTGGTGGAGAGGCGTGTTAGTGGGGAGGCGTGGTAGTGGGGAGGCGTGGTGGTGGGGAGGCGTGGTGGTGGAGAGGCGTGTTAGTGGGGAGGCGTGGTAGTGGGGAGGCGTGGTAGTGGGGAGGCGTGGTGGTGGGGAGGCGTGGTGGTGGAGAGGCGTGTTAGTGGGGAGGCGTGGTAGTGGGGTGACGTGAAGTGGGATGGGGCGACATGGAAGTGGGGAGGCGTGGTAGTGGGGAGGCGTGGTAGTGGAGAGACATAACAACGAGGTGAGGTCAGAAATATCCATGAAAGCGAGGGGAGTAGTAGCGGGAAATCGTAGTTGCGAGGAGGGTTGTGGCAGCTGAGTAGCGAAGCAGAGGAAGTACACCGGATTCCGATATGGTTCACGCAGCAGAACACACGTGCAGCGGGTACGCGTTTGCTCGCGAATGAGGAGAGAGCAGACGTAAGCAAGGGTCTAGAAAGGAAGGAAGAGGTGACTGCCCTGCCCCTGTGCTTGCCACTTTAGTAAGTTCTGCGAAGGGCCGTCAGTTACCCTTTCGGTCCCGCTGCCTCTAAAGCGTAGATTTCCACCGCCGACCTGGTTTCTGTTGTCTTTCATTCCAGCTCCTCCTTCTCAAGTATCTCCTCTTCTTAATTATTCATACTCTGCTTGACACATTCGCTGCCTCTCTTCTTTACCATTATTTTATAATTTGATCTCGGTTTCTTCAGAGAACAATCTTCCTATTTCATTTCCCCGTTCAGTATCCACGGAATCCCATCACCATCTACATTGACAAACTCACGTCCTCTGAATCGTCACTATTTCTTTCTCTCTTCGTTGCATTTCGTTTCCCCTTGACCTGCGTTTTCTCATGACCTTTCTTGGAGCACAACTGTCACCCTTTCCTTGCCCATCTGCCTTCTCTTTCCCCTCTGGTCTCCCACATCTCCCGCCGATGGCTTCCCATTTGCACCCTATTCCACCACGGGTCTCCGGTCTCCGCCCTTCCCCCACCCCCTGGCTCTCGCGCCACTTCGCGGCCTCCGCATCCACCCCCGACCCCGGCCCCGGCCCCGCCCCGCCCCCGGCAGCGCCCGCCGTCGCGCACGCGCTCAGCGGCGGGCAAATAAACGGGGCGTTTCGCGGAAACAACGCGCGGAGACAATGAGGGCGCGCGATTGTGTTAACTCGCAGCGTTGTGGCTGCAGCTGCCTCCGCCGCCGCCGCGCCTCCTTTCCAGCGAGAAGTGCGTGCGGCATGACGCAGGCGGCTTGGTCGGTGTGTGTGTGTGTGTGTGTGTGTGTGTGTGTGTGTGTGTGTGTCAGCTGTGGGAAGGGGTCATGCGCGGATGGATAGCTGAGAGAGGACTGGCGACCTCTAGAATTGCACTTCATCTTCAGGGTCAAAGATCGCCATTTCGATTTGTGTGTGTGTGTGTGTGTAGGTGGGTGGGGGAAATCGAGGATGAGTGGGCGCATGCGCAGATGGAGAGCTGAGAGGGAAGACTGGCGACCTCTAGAATTGCACTTCATTTTCAGAGTCAAAGATCCCCATTTCGATCAAATTTTTTTTCAGTTCGAAGTGCATGCGGCATGACGTTGGCATATTGGTGGACGTGTGTGTGTAGGCAGGTAGGCGAAGTAGAGGGTTGGTGGGCTCATGCGCGGATGGAGAGTTGAGAGAGTTGAGAGGGAGAATTGGCGACCTCTAGAATTGCACTTCATCTTCAGGGTCAAAGATCCCCATTTCGATTTGTGTGTGTGTGCGTGTGTGTGTGTAGGTGGGTGGGGGAAGTCGAGGATGAGTGGGCTCATGCGCGGATGGAGAGCTGGGTGCGAGGACTTGCGACCTCGCACTTCATCGCCGAGGTTACAGATGCGCATTTTTATCTTTTTTTTTTTTTTTTTTTTTTTTTTTTTTTTTTTTTTTTTTTTTTTTTGCAGTTCGAAGTGCGTGCGGTATGACAAAGGCACATTGGTGGATGTGTGTGTAGGCGGAAGGATGAAGTCGAGGGTGGGTAGACTCATGCGCGGAAGGAGAGCTGCGATGGAAGACTGGCGACCTCTAGTATTGCACTTCATCTTCAGGGACAAAGATCACAATTCCGATGAGGTCCGATTCCGATTTTGTCCAGTTCCCCTTCGTCCATTGAGGGATTGGTGGGATGGCCTCCTATGGTCTTTGGACATAAATATAGGTTCACTATGCGCTCGTTTTCCTGAGCTCCCCTTTCGCTGGCTGTATTAGGAGTAGAGCCAGGGGAATGGGTTACTATTTTGTAAGCAATACTATAAAATCAAATCTCTAGTACTAACTACGCTTTGTTGGAACGTATTGAACTATTTAATTCTTTATTCATTTCATTATTTAACTATGTGTAGAAAAAGGGCCAGATGGGGATACAGGAGCCCAAGTTATTGGTCGCAGGTTACAGTTATCGCCTATTCGTCACATATTGCTTGTACTTTAAACAAAAATGAAAGTGAGTGAATTTTTTTGTTATTGATTGATTGGTATTTCCAAGCGCGGCAACTACTAAGGTCATTAGCCCCGAAAGTGTGGTACGTTTTTATCGCGGATGATGACTGTGATCTTTTCCCGCTAGATAGCGAGAATTCTCCACCGCGCTACACGTCGAGTCGTGGAGCTTTCCCCAATCAAGTATCTCCCATCAGCGGGATATCGCCCCGCCGGGATAAGCTCTAAGTTGCTCATCCGACATGTGTGGTAGTATAGTGCATGTGAATGTGTGTATGTTAAGTACTGTATTTGTATTTTTTATCAAACGCATTATATTTCAATTTAAAACCTCCGCTTGGAGAACACAATTCACGAAATAATCACTTTGGTCCAAAATATTTCAGATTTCAAATTCTGAACCTTTTTGGTTTTTCATTTAGAATATTTTAGCTGGTGCTAGGACCGTACAGTATAAGGCAAAGGGTAGCAGATTCTCTATATCAATATTAATACTCCTTGTTAAATTAATAAGTTATTTTCTAAGAGGGGAAAGTAGGATAATCTGCGCGCTTCCCGGCCTGAGGCAAGTCCTTTGCGGTTGCCGCCTTAGCAAGGTATGAGGGGAGGTTATCGCTCGGCGCTTGCGGCGCTAGCAAGCCCTCGCTCGCCACACGCGCGGCGCCTCATGCGCACGGCAGCGGCGGCGGCGGTAGTGAACATGGTGAGGGTGGCGGCGGCAACGTCGGTTGTGGCTGCGGCGGCGGCGGCGGTAGTGGCGGCGGAGGTGCCGGATGAATTGGCGGTGGCGGTGGCGGTGGCGGCGGAGGCAGCGGTGGCGGTGTCGATAACGGTAGCGGTGGCGGTGGCGGCGGAGGCAGCGGAAGCGGTGGCGATAACGGTGGCAGTGGTGGCGGCGGGTGTGGCGGCGCAGGGGTTGGCAGTGGAGGTGTCGGTAGAGGTGTCGGTAGAGGTGTCGGTGGTAGTGGCACTGGCGGTGGCGGCGGCGGCAGCGGCAGCGGTGGTGATAACGGTGGCAGTGGTGGGGGGGGGGGGGTGGCGGCGGCGATGATGGCAGCTCTGGTAGTGACGGTGGCGGTAGCGACGGTGGCAGTGGTGATGATGGTGGCGGCGGCATAAAATAGCGGTGGATGGTGATAGAGGTGAGGGGGCAGTGGCTGTGGTGGCGGCGGCGGTGGTACTGGTGGTGGTGGCGGCATGTCAGTAGCGCCGAGGGGGGAGGCTGCGCGGGAGCTCTCAATTCCGAGAGTGTGCAGCTGCGAAGGTGAAGGGGGGGTGCAAAGCCGGCTGAGGCAGGTAACCCGTCGCCCGGAGCAGGTTATCGCCGTCGCACAGCCGCAGGTCGGGGGTCGCCGCGGCTGGGGCGCCCGGGAGCGCGTGAACGCGGCAACTTTGGGCGGCAGGCCCCGGGCGACAGCGCAAGGGCTCAGCGCGTCGCTCTAGAACGGAGGCCGGCGTTCATTGCCTAATGGGTGTCGGAGCATACACACTCATACCGGCACGCTGAAAGCATTGCCTTCCGGTAGCCATGCTGTAGAAAACTTACTCGTGGTTCGGAAATATATTCCTCGTAGATTATTTGGCAGACTTCAAAGCTGGTAAACCGAAAAAAGCCAGACGCGCGAATTGACACGAAATTTTTCCAACTATTGTTTCGTACGGACAACAACGGAAAGACTGCAAAGGCGGCAGAATTTTAGAGTACCAATAGAATCTAAGGATATACAGCAAATTCTTGAGACAAGTGAACATCACATTTTATGTAAAAAAACTTGTTTCCGTAGTTACAAAACAGAATAATGAAATGCAATATGGAAGTATAAAATAAACCCCTAAGTGTGAAGTAACTCTCATATTTTTATACAAATTAGTCTAATGTGTAACAAAACTTCAATAAAACACGTGTAAAAGCACATTAGAAATGAAAGTTTCAATATCTTGCAAGATAATAATTTAAAAAGTAACATAAACAGTGTTGTTAATTGTTTTCAGCTATTATTTTCATATTTTAAAACACTATTATTTTTAATTTCTTCAACACTATATTTCAATATAATCCGCTAGTTACTTTCATTCTCCAGGACGAAATTATTTTGGCTGAACTGAATTCAAACAGGAAAAGTACTGCTGCTGATTTCCCTCGTGTGATAAAAAGTTGTCATAACCTCATACAAAACATGTAAGCGGCCCCTTAAAAGCTCTGCAAATACGTCAGGGAGCTATTGCGTTCTCTCGCCCTATCTGATATACTACACTTCGATCACAATTTTCCTGATTCCTGACAGGTATTCACGGAAACTTGACCCTCTGCTAGTATTTTTCCCATGTGGGCTGATCACGCGATCTGGCGTCCATAAAACTATTTACCACTCACAGGCAAGCCATCGTCCTCCACCCCGCCAAACACGCTCTTACTCCAAACTCACAGGCCGCAGTCACGCCTAGCATATGCGCCCTATCTCCGCATCTTCCGCTTGACAGCGCTTCCCGGCCATACAGCGGCTGTTCGCAGAACTACTCGCGCTCCTGCGTGAGGTGGGATGTAGCAGATCATAAAGACACGATTAAGAAAGGAAAGTAGGAGAATTCAAGGCAAATCGATGGATTTCTTGCTATTGCATCAGCGTACGTGAACACAAAGTTTCTCTATCTTGAAAGGAAGAGGAAATCTTATCTTGAAAAAACACATTTTTACATTAAAACATTTTTTTAAACATTTGAATGGAAATTGAAAATGACTGAGAATAGTGTTTTTTCTAATTTAATTACACTGAAGAAAATATATTTCAGTATTTGTCATAAGTTAATACTAAAATAAAATGTATTTATCTTTAAAGTTTCTTGAGCGTTTAATCTCCTCTCTTCCTTTCCATCTGTCACTCTTTCTTCCTCGAGTGGGGCTAGTTTCCTTTCTAGAGCCGATATTCTCTAATTGATTATGTCCCATTTGCAGATAGTTTTTAAAATTATTTATACTCATCAATATAACAGCAAGTTTCTCTTTCCCTAATAAATATTTTTAAACCCATTAAACTTTAATATTTAATGAAACCTACGTATTTAAACCTTTGTTAAACTTCAAGATTTATTTAAATCTTTTTTAAACTTCAAGATTTATTTAAATCTTTTTTAAACTTCAAGATTTATTTAAATCTTTTTTAAACTTCAAGATTTATTTAAATCTTTTTTAAACTTCAAGATTTATTTAAATCTTTTTTAAACTTCAAGATTTATTTAAATCTTTTTTAAACTTCAAGATTTATTTAAATCTTTTTTAAACTTCAAGATTTATTTAAATCTTTTTTAAACTTCAAGATTTATTTAAATCTTTTTTAAACTTCAAGATTTATTTAAATCTTTTTTAAACTTCAAGATTTATTTAAATCTTTTTTAAACTTCAAGATTTATTTAAATCTTTTTTAAACTTCAAGATTTTTTAAAATCTTTTTTAAACTTCATGATATATTTAAACATTTTTTAAACTTCATTTCGAACTTGCGTAAAACTTTTTGTCGCCTTCTGGCAGCCGTGTACTACAGCCAGTAATTTCCCCGACACCATCACACATGCCGCCAGTGCGCCTCTCGTCGTGACCGGACTAGCCCTACAGTCAACCCCTCCCCCTCTGTGAGCGTTGGCACGCACACCTGCCTCCGAGCGCCGCGCATGCCCGGACCCCCGCACGCTCACACGGGGCCGTCCGGCGCCGCCCCCACGCGCGCGACCCCCAATTGGGCCATTCTCCCGTCCCGTCCCGTCTCAATCTTCTTATTTTTATTTATTTAAAAAACCGTCGCGCAGAAAAAAAAAACAGTGTTTGAAAACTTGAGATGATTTATTCACAGTAATATCATAATGTTGGTTAATTTTCGTGATCATCGTTGATATTATCGTTGGTTGAAATTATCAGAGATTATCATTGTCTCTGTAGCGACTTTGATTGGGAGGTCCCAGAATTGGAGTCCCAGTGGTGACGGCATTTCCACACCAGTTAAGCATACTACAGACGTGAAAATCAGCAGCTGTTTACAGAAACACTCTAGCGGCCGGCTGCTCTCATCGGTAGTTTTCTGTAGTTTCTCCGATAATACCAGACGTTAGCTGAAGCAGCGCCATAACAAACGGGCTACGGGTCGCACGCGATATTTCCTTCCCCGTCCTTGTGTAATCCCTTGCTTACACCCCTTACTTAAACTCACATACACTACACTACCACACATACCGAGAGACCAGTCGGATGCTTAAGAGATTGTCGCGTTAGGAGCGGTGCCTCACTGGAAAGAAACCTAGAGGAGGAAATCTCCTACACGCTGACGTGCAAGTGCGGATTGCGGTATCTAGCACGCGATAGTACGATCCGGACACCGCTAATGACTAATGGCTAATGACCATGACTAATGACTATAGTAGTTGTCGTGCTCAGGAACATCAAGAAAAAGTAAGCAAGGAAATCTAAATCATTCCTCTTGTGTTAGACGAGCGTGATGTTAAATTACCATCCCCAGGAGAAGTGGCAACGCTGGCAACAACAGAGGGCGTAGGTGTGGGCGAACGACGAAGTGACTACAGAAGCCAAAATCGGGATACCGCCGCCCGCGCCCTTGCGGCAACGGGACATTTTCGATGTTTCATTGTGCTCGGCACGTTTTAACACAGTCCGATTGTAATGCACCGCTGGCGCGTCCCAGCGCTCAATAAATGTAATATATAAATATGCATTATGTGCATTGCGATAATAACGCGTTGAATTATATATCTGACTGTAATGACACAGGGCGGCGGTGTCGGCGTCGGCCAGCGTTGGCCGCGCAGATCTGCCTATCCGGTACATGAAACACCACAGTTGAAACATTTACGAATACGAGAATATGCAACGAGTTAATGAAGTACACATTGAGCGAGCGAACTGCCAACAGGGTTCCTCAATGGCCGGCGAATTAATCAGCTTTGCGAACATTGTAGCATATTTCATTACGTGAAAAGGTTGCATGAGAGTGGAAACTCGAAAAGCGTGAATGTCGTTGTCTGTGCGGATATCTTGGGAATCCTCTGTATCATGAATACCACTGGATACTCATTCAGAATCGCATATCGTCATGCTAATTAACAAACCTCGTAACTCCATATTCTCTCCTCTATTTTCTGTTTACTTCATGATAAAATATAATTATGAAAGAAGAGTAATAAATAAAAGTAAATAACAAATCGAGCATCTTAAATAATTGAGTTCCCCAGTATTTATAAATTCAACAAGAAAGAAAACTAAAATGTCAATTAATATTTACTTTAATTTATTTAAAATGAATTAATTTAATTTAATTTAACTTGTGTATATTGTGTATGTATTGTGTATTGTAATCATTAAATGTACTACATCTACAGACTCAATTAGATTTGAATACCTTTTCAATCAGCAGTAACTCATAAGATATCTCTTTCACCTTCTGCTCGACTGACTGAAAGTGACCGGCAGACACAAACTTTATTGCGAGGTCAAGAAAAAAACGACTCTTCATCCCATCATTAAGAGTAATTCTGAGTCGTGGGAAATCTGACACGCTTCATTTTCAGAATGCGTACAATCTCAATACTCCGTCCAAAGAGCGAACGGAGAAAATTGCCAAAGAAGTTGAGGTAAATAATTCAAATTTCGGAAAGGAAGAGCTTCTATAGATTCTCCTAGTTGAGTCAGAACTGAGGGATCCACATTCATACAGAATGCACTTGTCCTGGAAAATCACATGTTTACACAATCATGCCTTCATGCTGTTACAAGATTTATGCTAATTAAATAAACGTCACTTTAATGATCAAAGATTACTGCAATAGTCGAGGACGACAACAGCAACAGTTACTAGCACTCCCCCTACCAGTTCCTCATTGACATGTCAGTATTTTTTATCGTTTTATAAATAAAGCCTCTGTAAAACAAATATACAACTCCAGTAAAGATGTAGGTCGATGATACTGCAGGGCACATTTTGTAGAAAGTAGTATTTCTTCTCCCTCTTGAAATTAACTTGTGTGTAAGACAATCACACAAAAGGTAAGCGATTTCATCTACAGTGTTATTTCGGGAAAGCCTTGCCATAAACATTTGACTACAGCAGGCAGAAGTGAAAACCAGAGACCGAGTGGTTTTGAATGAAGTGGATGTAAATGACTGAGACATTCAAAATCTTCATGTAGCGATGCAAATGAACTGTGTGATTTAGCAGTAAGAGAGGCTGTAGTAAATTACAATAAACACATAATACTAAAGAAATTAAATTAGTGGTATAAAGTGAAACGTGTAAACTACTTGAAAAAATTCACTATCATGTAGCCCGAATTCAACATTATGTAAATATAACCAAAGCCTTTGCCAACAAGCCAATTCCATTTTGACATTTGATGAACTTAGATTGCTCCTGATCTGATTGCTGACCTGATATTTGGAGAAAGATTGATTTACCGAGTTAAAAGTGCGATCAATTGGAAAACCAAATGAGATCGGATAGCGAGGGGTTGCTGGTTGTTGGAGAAACTCGTCCTTTTTCTATTGGTTCTACTCATCCCACAATGTTTTAAAAACAATCAACTTTTTTCTTTTAATAATGACAATTCTGTGTTATTAAAATGGTAAATGGATGTTAATAGAGATGTATTAATGTTCTGCTGGGCCTTCAAAATGCCAATCTCATCACGAACGCACAAAGCCTTCGTTTACCAGAATCTCTTCTTTTGTTCACTGAATCAATACATTGTACATCGCGCAATCAGTTACCCTTCTGGCTTTCGGTAGTACGATGCCAACAATACTACGAACTACATTTGCGTCAGCGCACGCAACAGCGAATAGTCTCTGAAAATTCCCTCGCCTTTTGCTGTGGAATGTTAGCTGACGTACTCTGAAGCAATCAGTTTGGGGGGGATTTATTTACGTACTTTGCCAAAGCCACGGTACAGCGTTACCGCTTTTATTAGTCGTACGGAGTCGCTAGAGGAGCGTGCAGATAACTAGGGAGTTTTTGCGTGGGGAAGCGTTTCAGCCATCGACAGCACTGTCGACCTTCTACGCATGCGCAGTTCGAGATTCGCATCACTTTTGTTCATCTGCGCGTAAGATCGAGATTGCAGTCGATTGCAGTACGCTACACCGAGCAAAAACTCCCTGTTGTCATCAGCAGAATCAAGTTTTCATCAGTGGGTTTGAGTGGCGATAAGGTTGGGTTGCAGCAGGGACTATGAACACGACCTGAAGACACGTCACCCATCGTGGTTAACGTTTCGAGTTTCCATCCATCTGCCGTGTGGAAGAGTATGGCAGGAGCGAGTCGAACTGTCAGAGGCTGCCGGTGCGATGTCGAAACGTGCGCCGTGCGTTCTAGATCAGTGCGCTACCACGCGGGACAGGGCTTGCCAGTGTTTGGCGTGGCGAGGAAGGGCCGGCCGGGGCGAGGAGGGAAAGCGTGGGGCGTGGCAGGGAGGGGAGTGGCGGTCCGGAGTGGAGTGGGCTCAGGAGGGACGTGGCAAGGCGGGATGTGGCAGGCGTGGCGAGTTGTGGCAGCCGTGACGGAGCTTGACAGAGTGTTTCGTGGCGGAGTAGGGCTTAGAGAGAGTGTCGGGGAATGGCGTGGAGTGGAAGAGCTGGCCGTGGCCAGGCGGAGAAGGACGTGGAGCGAGGCGGGACGTGGTGTGGCGCAGAAGGGCTTGGGAGGAAGGGGAAAGGCGTGGCAGGTCTTGACATTGTGGAGAGGGCCGCGTCGGCAGGGACGGGCGTGGCGTGGTGTGGCGTGGCAGGGTAGGGCCGGGTGTGGTGGTGCGGGATAGGGAGAGATTTAGAGTGGCAGGCGTGGCAGCATGCGACAGGAGTGGCAGGGTGTGTGGCAGGCGTGACGGGGTGTGGCGGGGTGTGGCAGGCGTGGAGGGGTGTGCCAGGATTGGCGGGGGGAGCCAGGCGTGGCGGGCTGTGCGGCAGGCTTGGCGGGGTGTGCCAGCATGGGCTTGGTGGGGGATGCCAGTCGTTGATGGGTGTGCCAGTTGTGGTGGGGTGTTTGGCAGGCGTGGCGGGGTGTGGCAGGATGTGGCAGGCGTGGCGGGGTGTGGCAGGGCGTGGAGGGGTGTGCCAGCCGGGGCTTGGCGGGGGGTGCCAGGCGTGGTGGGGTGTGCCAGTCATGGCGGGGTGTGTGGCAGGCGTGGCGGGGAGTGTGGCAGGCGTGGCGGGATGTGCCAGTTGTGGCGGGGTGTGCGTCAGGCGTGGCGAGGTGCAGCAAGCGTGGCCTGGCGAGACGGGGAAGGACATGGGGCGTCGGCCTGAGAGGGTGGAGCAGCGGCCGTGGGCGCGGGGGCGGCCGGATGCGGCGCGCTCGAAGAAAGGGCGAGGAGGCGCATTTATTTACCCGGAGCGGGGCTCCTCTCTCCAGGGACATCCTCGGGGGAGCGGCCGGTGCCATTCAGGAAGGCGCATCGCGAGGGCGGTGAAGAGACGGCACTCAACAACTTCATGGAAAGAATTACAGGTTGCACCTACTGGGAAGTAGAGGCACCCTCTTAAATGTTGACTGAGTTATTGGCTAGAGAATGTCGACAGGACTACCGATTGGGAACAATCCAACAATTAAACGAAACAGAGATTGATGACAACTTGAACATCTGCTACTACTAACATTTTAAAAAGTATCAGGTTTTTAGAACAGTTCCTTGAGAAAAAGTAGACTTGTGAAGAGAATACTACTGTACAATATGCAAGTGACTCAAAATAAATTTGACGTACTTCTTGGGAACGGGTTGGAGACCACTTTTTGTTCGTGTACAGAAGAGAGGTAAAAAAAATAACATGACAGTTGACCCCTGATTGATAGGCAACTCGTCGTGCACTGGTGTTTGGTGGTAATCGAAAACTCTTTGACTGCGTCAGAAGTGTACCTCTATTCACTAATGGGCAAGCAATGGGGTATGTCACATATGTACCTTTCTTATATGAACTTTACCTCTATGTATTGGTAAAATGTAATCTACGTTTCCCTGGATTCTTTCTGAGGCACTTTCATATTGACTATTGTATTATACAGGATGGTGAGTGTGATTATCAGTTGCCTAGAGTAGACGAGGAAGTAATGTTACATGAGATTGATAACAGCTGTCGTTACGCGGAACTGATCCCGCAGACTCCGGCTCTGGGTTTAATAATATATAATAAGATAATATACAGATCGATTACGTAAGTATTAATAGTAAAGACGTCGATGCTGGCCAAAGACGGAATAATTATAGTTCTGATGAAAAAAACTGTATCGCATAACACAGTATTTTGATATATTACACACTTTAGGTGTTACATCTTTAAGAATCATACGAGTATATTAAAAAACACCAGATTTTCGTTGTTGTAACTGGAGATGATTACCAAATCTTTTACTACTGGAACCTGTGCTTCGACGTTGCTGACAGGGTGACGTATACGACGAATAAGGACGGTGAAATGCCATCAACGAACTAGCAAGAAAGGGAAAGAAAGAAGAGAAGCATAAAAGTGCGAGAAAGAAAGTCGAAGAAGTATCAGCGAGTGCTAACAACCCACAGCGAGCAAAGCGTTGGGAGCTGCGTCCCAGAGGCAATAGTAAGAGACCACGGTGGGGCGTGGACGGCGAGGGCGGGGCAGTACTAGAGCGGGAAGAGGGAAGGGGGTGGACTGGGTGGTCCGCTGAGCCTCGTAGCGGTCCGGGTGCCCCGAGTGGGTGGGCGGGCGGGCGGCCGGCGCGCAGCAGCGCGAGTGCGGGACGCAAAAGTCTCTGGGGCTTGACAACGCCCCCGCCCACCCCTCCTCCTCCCCCCGCCCCACCCAACGTTGTTTGCCAGGGCGCGCGCACAGCCGTGCGGACGGCGCGGCTCGGGGGAGGTGGGGGGAAGGAAGGGCGAGCGGTGGAGGCGACGGGCGCCAGTCAACGCGAAAGGTCGCGATGTGGCGGAGCGCGACAAGGCGAGCGCCCACGGAGACGGACAAGGCGGGGCGACACAGCAGCGGGCGCGTAGGTAGCAAAGGCAGCGGCAGAGAGTCAGTGCGGCAAAAGGGTGGCGAGTCTGGATGAGGTGAATCGGTGGCCTGGAAGATGACGTGACGTGTCGGGACGGGAAGACAGAGACAGACCGGGGGTTGGAGAATATGACAGAGTTCAATGAAGATTGAAAGAGCACGGGAAGCGATGAATGCGACAACAACGGTCGGCGGAGCCAGGAAGCGTAAACAGTGATACGGGACAGAATAGGATAAGCTGCATGAAATCCAAGCTATTTCACCAAGTCGGCACCTAAAGAGACGGGGCCGAAGTGTTAAAAGTCCCTCTTCCGAGCTAACCTGCTCCCCGGGGAAACACCCAGAGGGGGGGAAGCGGGTCTGGGGTCGAAGCCCCAGCAAGTCTGCTGTTCCCACACGAGGGACCGACCCGCTAACGGCATTCGCCTCGAAACTATTAAAGCCATAAAGGCGCTATTTCACCAAGTCGGCACGTAGAGAAACGGGGCCCACGTGTCAAAATTCCTTCGTTGGGTCCATCCTGCCCGCCGGGGTAACACCCCGAGGGCGGAAACCCAAGATATGATGCGTCGGAGGTAGTTGGGCCTGCAAGGGGGAAGAAGGGGCGGAAAAGTATAGGCAAAAATGAATCTAGGAACGGGATGAAGCTACGGCGAGTGGGACGGGCAGGTGACGTTGCGTGGGAGTGGACCGACAAAATCAACGGGCGCACCAGGTTCAGGGCGGAGAGGGTGACGGAGGCGGCTAAGCGGGGTGAACTCGAGGGAGGGGGAAGAAGTCGGCATCGGGGGGGGGGGGGGGCGGGCGCAGCAGATGTGTCGCCACCACGCCGCGACTTCCAGAACATGGGCGCCAACTTATGTAACAAACGCTCGGGGGACAAATGAAAAGTAAACACGGCGCAAGCTGTTTCTTCCGCTTGTGCGCGAGTTCGCAAGCCCGAGAGGAGTGGAGGGGTGGGGTGGGGGTGGGGTGGGGGGTGGCAACCCTCGACGCAGCGCCAAGCGCTTTGGGTCCACAAAGGACCGACAGATCGCAACTCGCTGTTCCTAACGGCCGGCTCTGCGAAGTTCAGAGGATCGCAGCAAATTATTGCGCGATGAATTATTCTCGTTGGAGCACAAATACAGGACTGACCCGGAGTACTCATTTCAGAGCACTGTCATACAGTAGCAATGCGTGTTGAGTAATAAATATTTCGGTGTAGTCCGAACTATTGTCTCAGAACAGTTACCTATTTTGAACGACGTTCTTTTTATACTTCCTTTACAAGCACACGAGTTAATAAATAATTCTCTGACAAATGCTTTTCATGCGTAAAAATGGGCCCTCCCTCTTTGTATATTATTTATGCCCGAATGTGGGACGTCTCCCGCGTGCGCGGCGCCAGTCGCGTGCCCCGGCCGCCGCTCGCGGCACACGCCTCTTCGTACCACAGCCGACAGGGGTGCACGCCCTCCCCTACACGAGGAGAGACACCTAGATATACATGAATATGGGAATGGTGATGAGGATGGTATGTTGACGATGGTGTTGGGGGTGGTGTTGCGGATGATGTTGGGGTGGTGATGGGGTAGTGTTGGGGATGGTGTTGGGGATGGTGTTGGGGGTGGTGTTGGGGATGGTGTTGGGGACGGTGTCGGGGATGGTGTTGGGGATGGTGTTGGGGATGGTGTTGGGGGTGGTGTTGCGGGTGGTGTTGGGGTGGTGATGGGGTGGTGATGGGGTAGTGTTGGGGATGGTGTTGGGGGTGGTGTTGGGGATGGAGTTGGGGGTGGTGTTGGGGATGGTGTTGGGGGTGGTGTTGGGGATGGTGTCGGGAGTGGTGTTGCGGGTGGTGTTGGGGTGGTGATGGGGATGGTGTTGGGAATAGTGTTGGGAACGGTGTTGGGAATGCTGTTGGGAATGGTGTTGGGAATGGTGTTAGAGACCGTATTGGAATCGGTGATGGGGGTCTACCTATTAGTACAACCAGCCCCTGGAATTTTGTAGTTTCTCCGTTCCACACTTGGCGACAAGCACCAACCTTCCTCTAATCAACCCATCCTTACGCCTTCCTTCCTCCAATCAACCCCAAGCGAACGGCGGAGATGTTCCCTAACTAAGTGACCAGGAATGGCGCGCGATCTTTCCTTAAGATCGTTCCTTCCGCGATCTTTCCTTTCCGATCTCCTCTTCCGATAAGATATGCACAGCACTTACGGGACTATTGATTTTAACCGTTAACATGCCTGGAATCATCCATCAATCCTGAAAGAAGAGTACAACGGGGAGCAGTACGGGCCAGGAATGTGTGCTACGTGCACCCATCCCACACGCCCTTTAAAGAAACGCAGGGCGTGAGATTTGATGCTTCGTCACGCTTTACCTTCGGCCGGCGTCATTTCGTTCCGTTTTACATATTACTGCTTCCTCTGCGCGCTCGCCACCAATCAAAGCTCCGAGGCTACGCGACGCCGAAGGGCGTGAGTAGGTCGGCCGCTTTATGGCCCAACTGCCCTTATCGCACTCGTTGCTGCGAAACGTGGCCCGTAGTGGCATAAACATGTCGCTGTAAAGTGCTGCAATGTCTTGTGAACTGTTGTAAATCAAATAATGTGCTCCTGCATAAACTTTTGTGTGTATTTTTTTTTTACAGCTTGTGATGTCTTAAGTGTCTTGCCGTTGTAGAGATGTTTCACATGTAATGTTGTGGAAAGAAAAAAACAGTAGTTTTCATGAAATTATGCGTTTGGCAAATGTTGTTCAATTCTTAAAACTGAATGTGTTTTTGAAACTATATAATATGTGACATGTATAAGAGATATGAATCTAATATGTAATATGAAAATAGGAAATTTCAAACAAGTAATTGTTCAACGAAACGTTCGGCGAGCCTTGAGGCTTGGGCAAGACCTTTCAATTCACATCAACACATTTTCAAGTTGAATCTGTTCATGACTGGGTAACGTCCCTTCTTATTAGCAGTCACATATTTATTACACGCGCCTCTAGGGTGGCTCGTGGGCTGCGTACTAGGTTCCAGTGGAGTCTAACCGGTTTCGATTCCCGGTCGAGGCAAAAATGAATGGGTGAAAACGAGAACGGTATAAGTGACCTGTTATAAAATCTGACAAAATTATATATTTCATTCAACATCGCTCTACAGTCGTGGTGCTTTGTTTCAGAATTAAAACCAGGGTGTTTCAATTCCGCAATCAAACCATGAAATGACATTGCCACTGAAATATAGCCTAGAATAAACACGTTTTTCTCAGAATTTATAAAAATTTCACTTATACCGTTCTGGTTTTCAGGCATTCAATAGAGTTATAGTTTTCCTTTAAAATCGTCCCAGTTTCTGTAGCTGTGCGAGGAAGGAAAGATCAGGCAGACGGAGTTCGCTAGTTACGGTGAAGGGAACATGCCATGTTCGTTAAATGTCTCACTTATCAAGGGAGGGATTGAAACTAGTCCCAGACTTGTGGGGCACCGTTAGCTAACCGGCAACGTTGGACTGTCGACCCAAAATGCCAAATAAAATACACACTTATAAAAAAAAATTAAACACTCTTAATATTCTACTTTAACGTACTATATAATATTAGTAAACCAATAAGAAAGGCACACTATGGACTTACGTTCTACTAAATGCCAAGGCCTTATAATTTGATGGCAGATTCTTCTTCAACATTTCTATTTTTACACCAGATGCAACATACCCAACTTCTAGATTAATGAAATAATTCTTCCATTATTGAAAGAATAAGTAGAAACTTCAGAAATAAGACAAACCTATAGTAC
The DNA here is from genome assembly GCA_038098605.1 of Gryllus longicercus. Classification (NCBI taxonomy): domain Eukaryota; kingdom Metazoa; phylum Arthropoda; class Insecta; order Orthoptera; family Gryllidae; genus Gryllus; species Gryllus longicercus. The sequence goes on from JAZDUA010000348.1 coordinate 1,554,060, forward strand.
AGGAAATAATGATCATAATCTTGAGTTAATTATGTAACACACCCAATCAAAGAATTTCGAAGTAAAGTAGACTTAAAACACAAGTGAGTAATTTTTATTTTATGAATTTTATTCTACTTTAGATAAAGTCATTAATAATTAAGTAGTGATGGTTTATGATATAATATTTAACTAAGCTGAATTTTATAATTCTATTTTAAATTAATAATTTTAATAATAGATTCTAATTTGATATTTTTATTTGAAAGTGGATTTGACTGTAAATTAGTATGAATTGATTTATTGATTAATGCTCTGCAATTCCTTAAAAGGGGTTACGTTTTTTAGAACTATTGTCTCGACTACACGTATTTCGCTTGAAAATCATAAATATTGCGCTGGTATGAAAAATTATATACATAGAAAAAAAACAAGTGTTACTAAAAGGTTGTAAACTGCTACGTTTCAGAAAGAGACGCTCATTCAACTGAAATTATTCAAATTATAACTTCATTAAGAAAGCGTTTACACTCCCATAAAACCTTTTTTGTAAATTATTGCAGAAAAACTTGTCAGTGGTCCATCACAGTAGCAAGTTACCGATACAATCGTGGTTCCGCTAACACGCAAGGATATTGCCCACAAATGCACTGCGCTAAATGTCAATGAGACGTCACGAAATGTCGCATGTTCAGTCACAAGCAAAATTACGTATAGATTTAAGATAAGGTTGCTACTTATTCATAGGTTTGTCAAAAATTGTCTCTCTTTATAGAGAAAAAAATTCTAAATCAATGTGACAAATGATGATAAATAGCCTTCCAATGATAAATAGCGTTCTAAATATTTATGCACAAATAAAGTCTACATTACGTTACAAAAACAGTATTAAAACTTTTAAAGAAGTTTTAATATTGTTTAAACGGGAGTGATTAAGATCATTTTGTATCGAGGTCTTTTGTAAAGCATCAATTCATTAAATAACATCGCAAAATTATGAGATAACAAGGGACAAACTCATGTCAAAAGTAGGGAGATTACTCAAACAATAAACATTGAATATGAAAGTTTTAAAACTTTCACCATCTCGTTTTTTAAATATATATGAACATTATATTCTGGAAATAAAATTGACAATTTAAGAGAAAATAAATTTGTTTGATGAAAATATAATTTGTGAGAACAATTGAAGAACTTGGCTCTAGGTAGTCCATTGCCACTACATTCTGAGAAATATAACTCAAAGGTTTTACTGCGACATTCCTTGTCATAGAGTAACGCAGAAATGTTTTTGGGGTACACCACCATTTGTTATACCAGCAGCTCAACTCTCGCACAAAATGTAGTACCCGATATGGCGAGTATGTTAGTACGATTATCTTAATGTTGTCGAAAATGTGGTACATAACACTCAAGAGACGAGACCTTCAATTTATAGACCATCAAATAACGATGGTCCAATATTATATACTATATGATATTCTTAAAATGTATTATTAACCGTCGATGTAACATTATTCTTCACAAACATTACACTTCTCATTCACAGTTGATGACATATCAATTGAATGGTGAAGTAAGTAAATTAAGAATGAGAATGAATAAGAAGTACGTTTGTATATGTGGAACGAGCCGTTTCACTCGTATATGCAGTATCCCAAACACTTTATTGCAGTATTTACGGGAGTGAAACGACGCATTTAAGAAAATTATCTTTATGGCCTTAGATATCCGTTTTGCTTCTTTTCTTTCTCTTCGAAAATTGGGCAACGTATTTCACCAGCAACTGAGATACGAAAATACGAAAGAAACGGGGTATCGTATATCTATCGCGACATAGTGTAACATCACAAACGTTTTACCACACGGAAGTCCACATCTAGCTTCACTACATCACGGCAGAAGGGCTGCATTACATTACGAAGATCGAGTAACACGCTACAACCTCTCTCTACCTGCAGAATTCTACCAGCGTAGTACTCCGATGGCGCGCGACAAATGCGTCTCATAAGGGTATTTACGTCGCACGCATCACCGTCTATCTCCCGCAATAGGAATCATTCGTTACGAGCGCGCAATGCATTTAAGGGCCGGCGCGGCGCCGCTAACTTCGTGAACTGCCGCACGCCGCGCCACCGCCGCCCCCGCGGAAGATCAATGGCGCCTAATCCATTTGACGCGTATCTTTCGCGAGCGCGCCAACCCGCCCGGCCCTTTTGCGGCTTGCCGCTGCGCCGGGAGGCGGGGGCGGCCAGGAGCAGAGGGTGGTGAGTATGGGGGAGGTGGGGGAGGGGGTGGTGAGTATGGTGAGGTGGGGGGATGGGAAGGAGCTCGGAGCACAGGACGTTTTCTGACGCGCAGCTGACAATAGACCTAGAGACAGAATGGAATGGATGTAATTACTATCGGGGGCGGATTTTAATGAAACGTCATTTTTTTACTTTAGAACAATGCCTTTTATTATAGACATTCATTTTATGTTATGACAAAAGGGAATGACCCACTTTTATATGACATTTTCCGCATATTTCGTCGATTTCGACTAATAGATCTTTTTTCGTAATTTTTAAAGCATTTTTCGCTGATTTAATAGATTTTAATATGATTTTGATGCTTGCTTCAAAAAATATCTATTAGGTGCAACAAATGTTCTCCACAAATTCCTGAGAAGCCTATTCGATTTCTTCGCTATGAAATTGTAACAGTAGCCGTTGTATGTAATCTATAGTTCCTGTGATGCCTATCAGTTTCATTGTTGGTTCGACCGATTTCGCGATTTCTAAAGACGGAGATTTCCTGGTAAACAACAGGCCAAACCAAGAGTTTGCAAGCTGAGTTCACTTGAACGAAAGGAAGAAGCCTCAATTACATATGTATCAATATCCAACAAATTCAGTTGTTCACCTGAAATGGATTTGATCAATTTTGTTACGTCATTTTTCTTTGCTATTGGGACATTTTAAAAGCATTTTTAATAGCATTTTATTGATCATTTTTGGCGATATCATCAAAATCTGCCCTCTAGTGATTACCATATATCATGACTGTGAAACAAACTATATTGTGTTCATGATAAATAACACTTCCATGAAATACGATACGGGTCTAAATGGAAAACAATCAATAGAATATTACGTACCTTCAGCGAATGTTGAAACACCATTCAAAACATATAAACATGTGATTGGAAGCGACGCATAACTTGCCATTTCCGGGTATAAGGGTTGAATCTCAATACATGGAATTTGTGGAGGACAAAGCGGCAGGTTTTCTCGAGAATGTCTCGTTTCATCTGCCCTTATTTCACTATTGTTACATCATCATTCTTTGCGTCTCGATCAGTATTATCTGCTCATTAACGCATTAACCATTTTTAGTAGAGGTTCCAAGGCTTAGGTGGAGGCAATCACTGTCGAAGTTTAAATTAGTACGCGTGCTCCTTCTCGTAGCTGAAGAATATGTCACAATGCTTACTGATTTTACGACCACTTTCATTTCTGTAAACAAATTCTAAAAGAATCGGAGGGAGAGATGGATACGACAGGCTGTTTGTCTGACCGATGCAGGAAAGGCGATTGCCCAACTTCATCTGGCAGTCAGCTTTCCCTCACCCCCCTTCCCAGCTAATCCTCTTTCCGTTTTCGTTACCGGAGAAGACACATACCGACTGCATTCTGTCTCGTTCAGCCGATGTTTCGGAAGAAGGAAACACTTTTATTAAGTTTGCATTCGTAACTAACGCAAACAGGTGTACTTGCACCAGAAAATTCGAAAACCTTTGAACACAGGTGAACATAGCAGAATCTTCCGAACTGTTTTAAAGTCACCGACGTAAGAAGATGCTACTAATTGGAAGTTTACTGCTTTGTTTACACAATTTTTAAGCGATTGGCTTTCAACGTTGGCAGTGCTCAAAACGGACATGCAAATGTTTCTTGAAAACTGATAGAGGTGGATCAATAATAATCGATTGCGATAATGTGATTCTAAGCAGACCACGGTAATCATAGAAATCAATCCTTATGCTAATGAGGAAAACGAAACGGGATGCAGTCGGACCAAACTTTTTGTAGAGATGTGTCAGCGGAGACGTAGGAAAAGTTGATCCCGAGATGTAGTCGGGCTGTGCTTTTTGGAGGAGTTGGGTGGGACCAGTGTTGTGAATGGAATTGAAAGTGGGCTATGCTTATTGAGGATGTGGGCTGGCGGGGAATAGTTTACCGCGTGATGCAGTCGGTCTATGCTGTTGGAGAGCTGGGTGTGTCAAGCCTTAGGAAAAGCTCACCGCGGGATGCAGTCGGTCTATGTTGTTGCAGAGCTGGGTGTGTCGGGCCTTAGGAAAATCTGACCGCGCGATGCAGTCGGTCTATGTTGTTGGAGAGCTGGGTGTGTCAAGCCTTAGGAAAAGCTGACCGAGGGATTCAGTCGGTCTATGCTTTTTGGAGAGCTAAATGCGTCCGGCCTTAGGAACATCTGACTGCGGGATGCAGTCGGTCTACGCCCCCCGGAAACGCACAGAGGTGAGCGCCGCGGCCAGGCCAATGCGCCTGAAAGCGACGGCTGGCGGGTTGGCGGCCTCGGCCCCCATCTCTTATCGAGCATCTCGCGTGTTCGCTGCGCGCGCCGGGGCGGCCGTGCACCTCCCCTCTGCCCTTTCGAAGCGAAGCCCGCGCCAGTTCGATACACGCCCTAACGGGAACTACATTCTTGTATCGACTCCACTGTGAAATGCACTTCTATCACGTGGTACGTTGTTCTATCACGTGTCCCACAAGCAAATCACAAGTCCAATATTAAAGCGAGCAAAACAACTGTCATATCTTAAAAAAGTGGAACAATGGCTATTTTGTGTGAAAAATACATGGAGGCGTGAGGTGAAATACATAACACTCATTATCAAGTAAGTACAATTACTATTATCAGTAAACGTTGGATTTCTTGCCCAGAAACGGAGGAGCAAACGTCAGGAAATCAATTACGACCTACGCAATTATGTGCATAATAAATGTAATTATAATTAAATGAAATCGGATGCAATAGCTTGGGTTGAATTAAGTACGCAATACTAGCATCGATGACAAAAATGCCCTATGTTCGAGTCCCGAAGGTTGTTCTATTTTCAATATCAGCTATAGCCTTCGGTGTGGAATAACCGGTTCGAAGCACAATACTGCCGAATGCGACGATACACAATACTGCTGAGAGCTGCGCCGGTAGTTCGTATCCATAGTATCCCAGATTTGCAACGGATGCCGGAATAGAGCTTTAATTCAGGGTGCTGTAGTGGCATCCTCTACGTGCCCTGGCCCAGCGTTCACCTGCAGGCAACCGGAATGACCTATGCTGCTTGTCAAGTCAGGGAGGGGAGAGGAGGCGTTCGGACTCAATCGGAGCTAGTGTAGTGAAAGCTAAGCATAGAGAAGGAACTCTAAGAAGGGACCAGTTGGAGAGATTGGGAAACCAATGAATGTGGGGCTATGGACAGCGCACGATCTTTCCTTCTCCACTAGCTCTTCATACCACTCTTATCGATGGGGCGATCTCATACTCTCATATGTGATTTACTCTCATTCGTGATTTATTCACGAACAAACGCTGAAAACCGAAGTTACGGCGACCAACTGCAAACATCTGGAAACACTTTTTTGTGAGGGGTTACCCGAAGTAATATGAAAATACGTGCTAGATGGGAAAAAAATTCAGAGAACAGTGAAAATGACCTTGTCATTATTTTGGGGCACACGCATTTGCGCTAGCAAGTAATGTTACCTGAACAATTTAATTTTTGCAGTTTAAAGTATTAAATTCATGAAACACGTTGGCCGGTAAGAGTAGTCGTTTCCCAAAAGCAAAACATACAGCTAGAATCCTAAAAGAAGAGAAGCAAACTCAGAATAACACATTATTTCCAATATCTAGCCATTGAAAACTGATTTTTACTGAATAATGCCTCTCCAAAAACTTCCATGAACAGCCGTCGTCACAAAAACATAAACAGACAACCACAGTACCATGAGTTATACCTCCATTTCACGCAAAAGTTCCCCATACGAAACAGACATATCACAAAGGCAAATCCCAAACAGGCTTTTTGACATTAAAACCCGGCCCGGCGTCCTCTCCGGCATGCAAAATCGCGCCGGCGAGCTTTTCCGCAAGCAGAAGAAAGCGAGCGCTCGATGTCCGTTTAATATCGCATTCGTCCGCATCCCCGGTTCCTCCTCGGTCCATTGTGACGCCAGCCGATCTCCGGGCGGCGCGGAAATCCCCTTGGCCGAACCTTTGTTTTATTCCGCAGCGGCCGAACGCGCGAGCGGCACACAGTGGGCGCGTTTCACATCTCGCCAAGTGTAAAAGAAAAAAAAAGAAAAAGAAAAAAAAGGCTAAGGTGGCTTAGGGCCTCAATTGATGTGACTGCAGTGCCTCTGACCGGCACACATGCAACACTATCCCTTTAGAATGTAAAGTAACCTGCATTTCATTTACGAGTCGAATCTCTGTCGTTAAGTATGAATATAAAGTGACGTAAGAAAACGTAAAAAGAAGTAAAGTATTGTCGTTGACTATATTATATGAAATATGAATATTACAGTAACGAGAAAACCATCATGTTAGTTGAAAGGTTCGCAAAATATTGTTTTCCATATTTGGTGGTAGTTAGTGGATCTTTTCCGTCTTCCTGCCAAACATGTTATACATATACAATTTTTCATACGGGATTTGCACATTAAAAATATTTATAACAGCTAAGTCATCAGCGATCTCTATCGTTATACAATTGTATAAACATCCTCACGTTTTGTGGAGTAAAATATACTTTATATTTAACCACGTAACGTCTTTAAAAGTAAGAGATTTAAATTTTAAAATATAGAAATATTCTCCCAAGAAATTTATTTCTTGTGCGCTGAACACTATCCCTTTAGCATTGTCGCAATTCCTCTCTGGGCTTTCAGTGCGCGTAGAACATGTGAGGTTCTGGAAACAATTACGCTGATCAACCGAAAGCGTCACACATTGAGACACAGAAATTCTGGCAAATTTTCGAGTTCTGCCAATCACGGGATGAACGTAATCCAAACCTGCAGTCCCGTTACGCTCCCTGATAGCAATCCTTTCGGCCACTGTGTGGCGACGGCGAGGGACGGGGGCGGGGGCGGGGGCGTGGGCGAAGGGGCGGGCTGTGTCCGGCGGGCGACGCGTGCGCTGACACGCTTTGTTTTCGTGCCGCCCGCGAGGGCGATGGGGCGGGCGGGTGGGTGGGCGATGGGGCGGGCGGGTGTCCAGTGAAACGGGGAGCGCCCCCCCCTCCCAAAGACGCCGACGCGCCTCCAGCAAAAGCGCAAAGCGAAGCGCCGCCCCTATTAAAAGTCGCCGCCCCGCTCGCTGCACGCCCAAAGCAGGGGAAGAGAGAGAAAAAACGCGAAGAAATGACGGAAGCGGAGGAACCGAAAAAGCTGTTGGACCAAGTGGGGAGAGCGCGGTGAAAATGAGGGGACGAATCATGGAATTGATGACGAAATGTGTCAAGCGGGTCGATTCGGGCTGAATTATTGTAAAGACTAATACGAACATGTTATTGAGAATTCCGATGATGCAATATACAATCGGAGTCGCAGTAGATAAATGAATACCAACAAAAGGGTTTAGATAGAGCCGTGCCTGCTGAATACTTCTGTTGTCATGAAATAAACAATTGTCAATTACATTACACGTTTACAGGTGTTAACCGTACATAGAGACATTTAAAAGAGGAATAAAACCAATTTTCAGAACGAAAATTCCATGAAAACAGTGAATTGATGTAATAAATTAATACTTGAATGGTGAATCAATTCCTGCGAGATGTAACATACAGGTAATTAGGTTATGAAAATAAAATAAATTGATAAAAAATGCACCCTAAACTTTCACCAGGAGTCGTAATCTGTACGTGTTATTACTCGTAAGTACTTTATGTAAGTGAAGTGAAGGGAGGTTCGATAGAGTATGTGGAACAGCGGACTGCATGGTCGAGTTGTTCGTTAGACAAGACTCGGTGTGGACTGGCTTTTGTTACCAACTCCTATTTCATTTCTCCATTATCTATTACATCAACACTTTAAGTGAAGAATTAAGACTATAAATTCAACGTAATGTTAGGTTGGACACATTACGTCTCGATGGGATGCATATTCGACTAAAGACTAGACACCAACACAGTTCCTCTGATCCGAGCTCAGCAGAACGCGAGGCCCTCCACGACAACACACACATGAGAAACAAGGGACAAACAACCGTACCCACTCGAACCCGCGACCCTTCGGACCAAAGCGACGAATCGGTACATGCTCTTAGCCACTTAGAATGACAGAACGCGAATTGTTTATATTAACATGTTTTCGAAAGATGATAAGAAGGGACCGTTTTGATGGCTGCTGTTCGTAACATTCCTACGGTTATGACCATATGCTAAAACAGTTAACACGTTCCTTTGCAGTTAGCTCACTTGAAAATGCTTTCGACACTTCTTGCAATGCCATCACCAAACATGACTTCGTCAAACTGGCCCCTTCTTAAGCTAACGTATCTATAGATGGAGAAGCTCTTTATCAAGATTGCCACCAAAATCTACCTCAAGAAATGAGTGCATAGGGGTAAGGGAAAGTGTCAGGAGGAGAGGGAAGGTGAGGAGGAAGAGGGGGCAGGGAGGAGTGAGAAGGGGGAAGGAAGGGAGGTGAAAGGACGGAAGGGCTGCAAGCAGTACGCGGCATCAACTGAGCCACAATAATCTACCAGACGTGCCCTAAGAAACGGTTGGAGAGGGGGACGGGAGGGTGGGGGAATGAGGGGAGGGGACAGCTCCAAGCAACGCACGGCAGAGGCCGCGTCCGCCGCGCACCCAAGCAATAAAATGACATTTCCCGGCGCGTGGGGCGCCGCGGGCGCAGGCGGCGCTCATGCATATGCATCCACCGGCGCCGTCCGAGCGCCGTCCCAACGAATGAGCGCCCGCCCCGCCATCTCGCGCCCGCCGTATTTAGCCTAACAAGCGAAGATTCCGCCCCGAGCGCTTTCAAACAAGAGCGGCCGGCGGGGACGAGGGCAGCCAGGCGCCAGCGCCGTCGCGGCGCGGCGGCCGGTGACAGAAGTGGAGCAGCTAACATTCGAGCGCAGATGCAGACGAAGACTCGCGAAGGAGGAGATGGGATAAGGGGAAGGTTGGCAATGGTAGAAATAAACAGATATGCAACTGATTGATTGATTGATTAGTGTTTCCGGGCGTGTCAACGCTAAGGTCATTAGTCCATGCATGCGCAGGTCATTAGTGCATGCGCAGTCGGCCTAGGGCAGCCAGGCGCCAGCGCCGTCGCCATCGCGGCGCGGCGGCCGGTGACAGAAGCGGAACAGCGAGCGTTCGAGGTGGAGTGTAAGGCGAAGGAGGACGAGGGAGAGTCGGAGGGCTAGCGCAGTTGCAGAAGAAGATACGTGTGGGATGAGGTGAGGGGCGGCAATGGTGGAACACGATTGAGCTGCGATTGATTGATTAATTAGCGTTTCTGTTCGCATAAGGTATCTGGTAATTCGCTCCGTAAGTGTAGTGCATGTTGTATCGCTAGAGATGGCGGCGATCTTTCTCAGACTGGAAGGGGAGATCCGGAGCCTACCTACAGGTCAGCTTGGGGGGCTTTCCCACCACGTGTCTCTCACTAGCGAGGCATCACCCCTGTAGGAACAAGCTCTAAGCTCCCGACCGGTCTCCCGACATATGCGGTAGTATAGTGCATGTTAGGGAGTGTGTACGTAAGGGGTGAGGATAGGACAACGAAGAGGAAAAAAAGACTGCGTGCGGTCCATAGCCCGTTTGTTGAGGTACTTCTCCAGCATTCGATTGGTGTTAATTGGAGAAAACTACCCATCAGAGCAGCTAGCATTCTCCTCCAAGCAGTGGCTGAATGCGATAGAGCTCTCTAGCTATAGTCGAAAATTCGGCCACCGCCAGGGCTCGAACCGTAGTACCTCCGGGTCAAAGGCACTGCAGTGACATCAGTTAATGCCCTGAGGCGCCTCCGCCAGAGACAGCTGCGATAGCAGGAGCGAACGAGCGGGGGCGTCGGCCGAGGCTATAGCTTTGACGGCTTGGAATATTTCCTGCGGACACAGACTGTTGAGGAGGGGAATGAGGAGAATCTCAAAGAACAGCGTGTAGGAGCCGGATACAATGATTATTTGGCTTCACTTTAACCGGATGGTCCTGACATGGCGATACAGGGATGCTGTTATGTGATTCGTGAGAGAGACAGCCAAGTTCAGTGATTGCCATGCTCGTGTAATGGTAAAACAATTATGATTATACAGGATGATAACGGGAGGTTGTTCCGAAAATTGATTGCGCCAAGAATCACATAGGAACACTACTGACGGCTTGGAAGAAACATCTAATACAGCTGTAAGTATACGGCAAGAAACTCAAGGGATATGTCCAAAATTAAAACATGGAATAATAATATTTTTTAACGGATTTATGTACCACCATTTCCGCCTCCTGCGCGCAATTATGGAAAAAGGAATATTAAACGTGATTTAGTGATTTAAAAAAAGACAACTGAAAATTACTATCAGGTTTGTGACGATGTGGGAGAAACGTGCCTAAAGATGAATGACAACACAGTTACAAGCTTTGCCAATGCTGATGAATGACAACGCAGTTACTAGCTTTACCATTGCTGATAAATTACAATGCAGTTTCTAGTTTTGTCATTGCATGAATGACAACGCAGTTACTAGCTTTGCCAGTGACGACGAATGACAACGCAGTTACTAGCTTTACCATTGCTGATGAATTACAACGCAGTTACTAGCTTTACCATTGCTGATGAATTACAACGCAGTTAATAGCTTTGTCACTGCTGATGAATGACAATGCAGTTACTAGCTTTGCCGCTGCTGATGAATTACAACGCAGTTACTAGCTTTGCCAGTGCTGATGAATTACAACGCAGTTACTAGGTTTGCCAGTGATGACGAATGACAACGCAGTTACTAGCTTTACCATTGCTGATGAATTACAACGCAGTTACTAGCTTTGTCATTGCTGACGAATGACAACGCAGTTACTAGCTTTACCATTGCTGATGAATTACAACGCAGTTACTAGGTTTACCATTGCTGATGAATTACAACGCAGTTACTAGCTTTGCCAGTGATGACGAATGACAACACAGTTACTAGCTTTACCACTGCTGATGAATTACAACGCAGTTACTAGCTTTGCCAGTGATGACGAATGACAACGCAGTTACTAGCTTTACCATTGCTGATGAATTACAATGCAGTTACTAGCTTTGCCAGTGATGACGAATGACAACGCAGTTACTAGCTTTGTCATTGCTGATGAATGACAATGCAGTTACTAGCTTTGTCATTGCTGATGAATGACAATGCAGTTACTAGCTTTATCATTGCTGATGAATGACAATGCAGTTACTAGCTTTGCCGCTGCTGAGGAATGACAACACAGATATTAGCTTGTGCTAGTGCTGACGAATGACAACGCAGTCACTAGCTTAGCCAGTGCCGACGATGGTACTGTTGCTGAGGCGGCGTCCTCTTCTTCGCCCTCGCCGTCGTGCGAGCCGCTGGCGCACCGCGCGCAGGGGGAAGGTGGGGGGGGGGGGGGTCCCGAAGGGGGCAGCGCCGACGACTTTGAAGCCGCCACCCTCCGCCTGGGGGCCGTGGGGCGTGTTTGATGTCGCCGGCAGCCGGCCCGGCCGGTGTGTCGCCCGCCCAAATCTCGTTCGCCGCGCTGCCCCTCGCCCCTGCCGCCCCCGCGCCCCCGGTGCCGCCGGCGTCGGGCGGCCTTCATAATTTCCTGTTTCCCTTATTTGCGCGGGCCAACTTTTATTTAAGAAGAGGAAGAAGAGCGGGGAGGGGAGGAGGCATCGTTGCAAGCCGATTATTCCACTACGCGAACCGCCGGGGGGTGGAAACAGTCGGAGGCGGCTGCGGCGGTGGAGGAGTTCCGTTCCCGGCGATGGGGGGGGGGGGAGAGTGGGGGGGGGGCACAAATGGACGAGGCACACAAGCGCAAGCACTAGACGTAAAGGTTGAAGCCCACACCTGTGAGCTGCCTCAAATTTTTCATTTCAGTACCATTTGAACTATCTCCTATCTCAATTATCAGAAGATTGTAGATGGATTGATTGACAGATTGATTTAAGATTTCGCGCACGTGAAACTGCTATGGCCATTAGTCGCGTTAGGGTAGTGAATGTCCTATGCGGGATCGGGAGAGGGTGGCCCATCTTAGATGGACAAATCCGGCGTCAAACTACACTTCTGCCCCCTCCAGTTACAGGATTTCGTCTTCCAGGTATCTCCTCCCAGCGGGCGCCGTTCCGACCGGAAAAAGGCCTAAGCTTCCGCATACATGGTCGCTGAGCATACGTGGTAAAGTAACGCATGTATATGTAAGTGTATGTGTGCAAACGGGGAGAATAGGTCCAACTAAGAGGCAGGGTAGATCGTGCGCGGTCCATGACCCATTTTACGTGGTACTCCTCCGGCATTCGCTAGGAATTGATTGGAGAAACCACAGAAAACTATGGAGAAGCCGGCGTGAGAAGTGTCCACAGGATAAAGTGAGGGTATCCCTGCATCGCCATGTCAGGGGCATCCGGTTAATGTCAAACCAAATGATCACTGTATTCTGCTCCTACACGCTGTTCTTTGTGACGCTCCTCATTCCCCTCCTCTACACTCTGTGTCCGCAGGAAATATCCGAATAATATTTCTGTCCACTTGACAGCTGGAGTGAGGGTAGAGTGATGTTGCCACTAACTAGGGCGGCAGACCCGTAGTCGCGTTGTCGTTCTAGCATCAGATCACATCAGTAGCAAGATACCTATCGCAATAAGAGCACACAACAGTAGACGGCACAGAACCACACACACGACGCATAACCAAATAAATAACGACTCTCTTTAGTTTACAGTTGCTTCGCGCTGTAGCATTTCATTTTTTTCGCGTATCGGCAGCTGCAGCGACGTCAGCAGAATTTGAAGCCTCTAACTGGATAACCTAACCCCCACTCCCCAATCAGTTGCTAGCTGTCAAGTAGGCAGATATATCGTACAATAACTTGACCAAGCTAGTGTTGAAAATTACCCCACGATCGTGACTCAAACCCTAGAACTATCAAGTCAAAACCGCTGCAGAGACATCCGAAAATGCTTATTTTGAGCGAACACACCCTACAGAATACTCGTAGCCGGTAAGATTGCTGCAAGAAGAGAGGAAGTACATGCAATTTTGTACCCGAAAATCCGGCTATCTGTGAGTATGTATGTATGCATGTATGTATGAATTTCGTCAGATTATACTTGACCTTTATTTTATAAACAGAAATATTCCATTTTTGGATAGCAGATTTACATAAAATTAAAAATAATGAAATGTAATTTCAAATTGATTAAAATGCATAATACCTAGTTGACGTCTAAAATAGCGACGTTTCGGCAATGATTATTTCCATTTTTAGGCTGTATTTTAAACGATAGTCCTTTGAGTCCAAAGAGCGGTAACATTTGGCAGTTTATAAATCAAATTATATGAGCTCTCTCAGAACCAATTCGAGCGTGTATTTTCGGTCGTTTTGAAAATGAATCTACACGCTCCTAAGAAGGCACAAACAATTCGGCGCGCGTTTTACCTCCGCTGATGGACGTCCAATTGTTTTGACTGTTGGTCGAAATGTGGCATCATTCGGACGCCGAACATTTTACGCTTTGAAAACGGAGGTTTCATGTGACGCGCGATTTAGCAGAAAAACCCTATTTAAAATGGATTTCGAGTCATTACCCGTGGTTCGGCTGGGTAATGGCGGCCTTTTTGTGCTAACGGGCGGCGTCCGCTTGATCCGCAGCCACGGGTATGCGGGCTCGGCGGCTAAGCGCGGCCGCAACGGGGGGAGGGGAAAGGGTGGGTGGTGGGAGGGAGGAGGGGAGGGGAGGAGTGGGGGCCGTCGTAGAAGCAGATGGCGTTGCGAGGGCGGCAGCGTAGCTTTCGAGACTTCTCTCCCAATGTGGATTCGTGGCAAATTCAGCAACGAACTAAGCTGTTTATGATGTTGAGAATGAAACGTTGAAAATAATTTTGAAAAATGTTAAATAATAGAGTTCATCAATTTAAAGTATCAGAAATGGAATATACACAACTTATGATGATTGAATTGTATACAGCAAACGTTATTATAAATACATGTCGATATTCAAGAAATGATTTATATGTCAACATTAGAAATACGTTATTATAAAAATTATTACAAACTTGTGTACCCAGCAACGCTTCGCTTTTGCGATGTTTTCCACTTCACACGCTACTGGTCATGCGATTGTTAATCATGTTTTACGCTACGCTTTTCAAAAATTGTAATAGATGAAAGAGTCTGTCGAGTATGAGTTTGTTCTATGTCTGATTTGGACATTGCTGTTAAGAATCCTATAGTTAAAACGCTCTCCCTCAAGTTTGGGGGTATATTCGCTACGACATTGTCTTGGATACATTTGATTTACGTATCCGAGATAACGTTCAAGTATTAATTCCGGCCGATATTTCACAATTGCAGGGGCAGAATATGCAGAGAAGACGCGCTTATTACCTAAGGGTGCGGTGGGTTGCGTAGATATTCTGTTCGGGGGCGCTCGAGTCATCATAAACTTATAAATTATAATAAACAACGCCCTCATTTTGTTTCGACGTACGTCGGATATATGCAAATTTTATTGTACTATGTCTATAATCTTCCCGCAAGTACCAGAAAGAAGTTGACAAAGTTTTATCGCAATCGGATGAACTTTTCAACAGCTCATAAAATACGAACAGACAAACACTGATTTTTATATATTAGATATATAAGAAAGTATTTCAGTGTCAAGAAGCTTCTTAACACATTATTTTACTGTCTTTATGAAATGCACTTAGGATAGATAGCACAGTAAGCATAAGAGGATTCGGGTAGTTCCCGAATTTGCCCGAGTCGCCGCACAACGGACTACCGCAAGGGGAAGTCGGCTATTTCTTCCTCGCAGTTCGAAGCTCAGCCCCTTCCACCTTCGCCCTGGCGAGAGATAATGCGTTTCATATCCGATCTCCCACCCTCTGCCTCTACTGGCGCGTCCAAACGGTCCTTTTGGTTTAATGTCCTTCCGCGCTGAAAAACGACTGGGAAGCGTTCCTTTTCTGCCCCAAATGTCGCTGCGGTGATGTAATAAATAAGCTGGAAGTTATATCCACTACCACTTAATTCATTATTGATGAGAATGCTCAGAGGGCACCTTAGTGATACGTAATCAATGCACAGACGACTATCATAACGTCGGCCTTCGTAAAGTTTATTATTTTGTCCTATTTCATTAATAAATGTACGACAAATTTCAATGATGTCTTTTTAAATTTAATTTAGATGAAGTAAACCAAATTAATGACGTTATAAATATATTTTTTTGAAGTTGTCGACAAGAATATGGCACGTGTTAGAAGAGGTCGTTAAAAATAATTTCGAGTGCATATTGTATTACGTCTCATTTGATTACTTTGGCCACCGAAAGCTTCAGAAAAACACAGATTATTTAAATGTAATCGAAACAGAGCTTTTATAGCGCAGTAGAGGTGCAGGCACGACGAAGCAGCATCAGATGACAAACTTTCAGTTAGGGCAATTTTACAAAATTATTTATGGGATGAAAAGGGTAGTTTCTATTTTCTCTGAGTGGTTGTGTAGGCGCTGGCCGTGGTGGGATTGACTCTGCGAAATGTTCGAGAGGGGAGAAGAAGCGCAAAGACCCGCCTCTTCGGGGAGGCAGCTCGCAATGGCCCAGGCTACGCAAGGCTGAACGGATTTGCAGCGGCAGGAGGACTGCCAGCCCATAATTAGCATAATCCGGGAGGTTTTGCATACATTTCCAGGGGAATAACCGAGTTTAACAATAACTTTAAACCAAAGGAATGAAGTAATTATATTAGAGATAGCTTTAAAACCAATGGACGACGAACTTAAAACGAATTGATCAATACTGTTAAATGAAATTCAGTTCTTAGCTATGAAAAATATTATCTGATCTCCAGAGGATATTCACAAATCTGCTAATTTTTAATAGAAGTTTAATGTGGTAATTTGTGGATTTTTTAAAATTGCCATTAAGAAAATATTATTCTTACAGAAACATCAAGTTCGGTTTCACAAATAAAATATTACAAAATTAAAAAAAAATTATACTGCAATCAAAATAAAAGTATTTCGTATTGGGAAAGCCTTAACATCCAGGCTTTTCAGAAAATACACGACAACTTCAGTTCTTAATGGCGATGACGAAACGGTAATCAACTCTGAAGTGGGGTAGAGTTAACTGCAGAAGGGGTCCGTCCGTTGCACGTCTAAGCCGCTCCTCTGCACCCAGGGCAGCGCCGCTAATCGCTCGGCTTTCTCGAATGCACCTCGCCGGAGCCAATAACCGGCGAACCTGGCCCCGCCCCCGCCCCCGCCCCCACCCCCGCCCGCTTGCAAGTTTAAGCAGGCCCTGGGAAATGAGACATTTATGCGGCAGCCAGGGGCGGAAATGAGGTGGCAGATTGGAAACGGGACAACGTCTGAATTGGATCTTGAATGAAATTTCAGTAAAATACTATTTATGAAGCACTAATTAGAAATGCGTAAGAAAATTGGGTATCGTCTCTCTCAACGTTACGTAACGCGAAGAATAAGACTAGACTCGATGTTAGGCCTTACTTGATATTAGTGCAAAGCATGTGAATTTTTTCCATAGATTTAGGCACATAGAGAAAGTAATGTTTTGAGCAATGCCGGGAGAACTGTAGCGTATGAAAAAACTGAAATTCACTCTAACATATAAACGAGTCAGACTGTTGTGGAAAATGGAACGATGGTGTAAATGGAAGAGTTATAGTACTTATTTAGCTCCAAGATGGAATTGTAGTAATTCATAGACACGAGTGAATTAATATCCGTAGGCGTACAGTACTTCATTGTCTGGGTTGGTTTTTACAATACGAGTCTGAAAATTATTCCATTTTTTACATAATTTACATTATTTAATTTAATTATTTAATTTACATTATTTCACGGGTGCTAAACACGTTGCGTTAACGTCTTTTCATTAATTTACAATTACTTTAAACCGTTACCGCTCCAATAAAAGCACTTTTTCACTTCAATAAATTGTCAAAAATTGCCCAACATGGAAAAAAAAATCCTCATGTCCTTGTAATGAAATATCATTACACTATTTGCAACTCTATATAGCACACAGGTCATACATAATATTTCTGATCCGAAACGCAGCCATATTTATGCCAAAAAGTCTTGAAACGAGTTGGAGAAAACATTTCGGATCTGACTTCGCCAACTTTTAATTAATATTTGGGGGCGGTTTGCCGCGAACCTGCAGGCAGACAGCTTTGAATACTAAGGTGCTCCCTCCGCGCCGGGCTGCTCGAAATGGCCCCGGCACGGAACGCGCTCTATTAAGAGGAGCAGGAGGGAGAGAGCGGAGGGCCGGCGATGAGGAAAGAGATTTCGACGGCGCTGCCGAGGGGGTCGCAGCAGACAGACACTCGCGCTTCTCGAATTACGCTCACTGCCCGCGCAGAGACATTTTGTAGCCCGTTTTATATAGTATTTTCAAACTTATGGGGAACTTGCGAAGCCCTCCTGAAACTTGTGTGTGATGACACCGTTGGAAATATAAAATTATTTAATAATACTTAGAAATGAATTGTACATTTAAGACTTCTCTACAGTCACGTTGAATAACAGAATAACTTGAGTACATCAAGTAATTCAATAATTAAATGAAATGTTCTTAACAGTAAGTGAGGAGCAAAATAAAAATTATTTATCGATATGAAGATATGCTGTCACAACTGTCTCGTCTCATATCAGTTTCCAGTCAATTTCTGGGTATATTTTTAATTAGTAGCAAAAGATCATGACAATATGAAGAGACGCAGAATGTTCCCCAAGCGGAACCGTGGTTCTTCCGTACCCAATTTTCAATATCTGCGTATATTTTAAACTACTAATATTGTATATTATTTATCAACGTCCTCAGTTGAATGATGTGAGAGTATTTAGAGGATGTGATATAGGCTCAGATCACTATATTCTAATAGCTGATTTTAGGATATGGGCAAAATGGAGAAAGATTAGAACCAGACAAAAAATACCTCAAGAAGAAGTATATAAAATACATTTACTTCAAGAAGAAAGTGTAAGAAATCTCTACCAAGGCAGACTCCAGAAGTACCTTCTGGAAAAACCAACTGAAGACAACCTAGACTTAGAATGGGAAAACGTACGAGAATGTATTCAAAGAGCTGCAATGGAAGCCCTAGGGAAGAAAAATAAAATTAGAAGTAGAAAGGGCCTACGGATCTGGAATGAAGAAATAGCACAAGCAGTAAAGGATAAACAGAAAGCATATCTACAATGGATCCAAAAAAAAGATGAGGAATCAAGAAAAACATATAAAGAAAAAAGAAATGCAGCTAACACAATCGTGAGAAGAGCACATCAAAAGTCTTGGGATAAATTTATAAGCCAAGTAGAACATGACATACACGGAAGGCAAAATATTGCTTACAAAGTCCTAAAACATATAAATAAAGAACAAAAAGATGTAGCAAATATAGGTATGATAAACAAAGATTTATGGATAAGGCATTATAGAGAACTTAGGTGCAGGAATTTAAGCAAAAATGAAGAACAACAAAGAGATTGCCAAGAAAAGGATGAGACAGTCGATTTGATTGACATGCAGGAATTGAAAGAGGAATTGAAAACAATGAAAAACAGGAAAGCTTCAGGAAGAGATAAGTTAAATACAGAACTGTTCAAATATGGTGGAACGATGTTGTTACGGAGACTGTTACACATAATAAACGAATGCTGGCAAAAAGGTAAAATTCCAGAGGAGTGGAAAATAGCAGAAGTTATATCGTTATTCAAAAAAGGCGACAGAAACGAATGTAAAAACTATAGAGGGATAAGCTTGCTCAACTGCATATATAAAGTGTATGCCAGAATAATAAATAAAAGACTGAAAAGTATTGCAGAAGTACTGATGGGAGAAGAGCAAAATGGTTTCAGGAAAGGAAGATCGACCACTGATAACATCTTCATAGTACAACAAATACTGGAGAAAAGAAGGGAATATAACCTGCAAACACATCTGGCATTTATAGATTTCGAAAAAGCCTTCGACAGTGTAAATAGAGATAAACTTTGGTACATCATGGAAAAACAAGGCTATCCACGGCATCTAATAAAGGTGGTCAAAAGCCTATATGAAAATACTAAAATAGTAATAAGAATAGGAAACACAGTATCTGAAGAGATAATAACAAATAAAGGGGTAAAGCAAGGTTGTCCTATATCACCTACATTATTTAATATCTATGTACAGGACATAAGTAAGTCTTTAAAACAGAAAGTTGACACTGGTATAAGAATGACCAAAGAAGAGATATTAACGATTTTATTCTATGCTGATGACGCAGTTATTATCCAGGAAACAGAAGACGAACTACAGAGAGTAGTACACCACCTTAATAAAATTTGCAAAAACTATGACATTAATATATCAAAAGAAAAAACAAAAGTGTTGGCATTCAGGGGGAAGGACACAGTAAGGTCAAAAATTGTCATTGAAAACAAAATTATAGAGCAAGTTCTCTCCTTTAATTATTTAGGGTGTCAAATAAGTTATGAAAAAGATAAAGATATTGACAATAAATTAATGAAATATCAAAAAATATGTGGAACGATACACAACACTTTAAAAAATAAGACAAGACCGGAAACAAGAATTAAATTTTACAATACCATGGCAGTTCCTACATTACTCTACGGCTGCGAAAGCTGGGTATTAACACAAAAAACACTGACAAGAATACAAAGTAGCGAAATGAAATTTCTGCGAAGAATAAAAGGTTGCACAAGAGAAGACCGAATAAGAAATGAAGAAATAAGAAAAGAGTTACAAGTGACATCAATTATTACTAGAATGCAAGAATATAGACAAAGATGGGTAGAACATCTGGAAAGGATGAGTGATAGCAGACTTCCTAAAGCAGCTTTGTTGTACGCGCCGAGAGGAAGAAGAGACGTGGGAAGGCCACGAAAACGATGGAGAGAAACTGTGAGGACGGAACAGGCAGTAGCCTAATCCATGAAGTGAAGAAGAAGAAGAAGATTTATCAACGTGAAGAGACCCTGTCACCACTGTTACTTCTAAGATAGTTTTCCGTCAATTTCCGCGTACATTCTAAATTAGTAACATACAATAGATTATATCAATGTGAAGAGACGTAGAATGTCCCCCAAGCGGAAACGTGGGTCTTCCCTCCCCCCCCCCTCCCGCTCGCCGCCGGCGGGGCGTCGCGGCGCCGCATTGTGCGCCATCTGCATGGGCTGCGGGCGCCGGCGCCGCATTGAGAGACGCCGTCCCGAGGGACTCGCGCCGCGCCGCCCCGCCCGCCACGCCCCGCCGCGCCCCGCCGCGCCCCGCCGCGCCCCGCCGCGCCCCGCCGCGCCCCGCCGCGCCCCGCCGCGCCCCGCCGCGCCCCGCCGCGCCCCGCCGCGCCCCGCCGCGCCCCGCCGCGCCCCGCCGCGCCCCGCCGCGCCCCGCCGCGCCCCGCCGCGCCTCGCCTCGCCGCGTCCCGCCCCGCCGCGTCGCGCCCCGCCACGTCCCGCCGCGCCCCGCCCGGCCCCGCCCCACCCGGCCCGCCCCGCCCCGCCCCCACCCCGCTCCGCCCCACCCCGCCGCGTCCCGCCCCGCCCCGCCACGTCCGGTCCCGCCGCGCCCCGCCCCGCCGCATCCCTCCTTGCCGCGCACCGCCCCGCGCCGCCCCGTCCCGCCCTGCCCCGCCCCCTTGCGCCAGCACACGCGCCCCTCGCGAGCGCTTCTTTCAACGGGCGGCGGACAAAGGAGCGCGCGCGAGCACGCGAGGGCGCGCCGAGAGCGCCGCCTGGCGAACGAACGCCTCGCGAAACGGATACCGCGAAAGAGGCTCCCGACCGGGGTAGACAATGCCCCAACGGGGGAGCAGTGGATGCGGGATACGGAAGGGGTGGCGAGGAGGGGAAGTTTGGGAAGAGACATGTGACAAGTTGGCGTTACAAATAGAAAATAAAGAAAAAAATGTCTGAAATACGAGTATCTGCGATTTGATACACATTTGCTCCTAGATGAATCCACGTCAAGGCTTAGTAGGGGTCCAAGAAACTCCAAATCAAACTCGCCGCGAGTCGGTTGATTGATTAATAAATCCTCGTGCGTGAAATTCTATGGTAATTAGTCTCGTAAGTGTAGTACATGTTTCCTTCGGGAGTTGGTAGCGATAATCACCCAGCTGGATGGTAAGATGCGGCGCCGACCTGTCGGATAGTGGGGTTTCTCCAACCAAGTGTCTCCCACCAGGAGGTACCACCGCAACTGGTATAAGATCTAAGCTCACGACCGGTCTCCTGCCTTGTGCTTGAGTGTGATGCATGTAAGTGTGTGTGAACGTAAGAAGTGAGAATAGAACAAGGAATAGGAAGGAAAGATCGCGCGCCGTCCGTGGCCTGTTTGTTACGGTACTGCTCCCTCATACGTCTGGTGTGGACCGAAGAAATCACGGGAAACTACCGATCAGAGCAGCCGACCGATCGAATCCTCCTCGAGACAGCGACTGAGACCGATGGAATCCTCCTCGAGACAGCGACTGAGACCGATGGAATCCTCCTCGACCTAGCTGACAAGCTAGTGTAGAAAACCATGCCACCGTCGAGACTCGAACCTCCCGATCAGAGGTATTGCAGTGACATCAGTTGATGCCTTGATCTACCTCTCCCAGTCGGCGTTCGTCAGGCGTCGCTGCACGATCAAATCTCGGGACGAAATAATAGGCTTTTATCCCAGCGTTCTGTATCTCTCTTTCTGTCACCAAGAAAAATGAGGTGTCAACGCCTCCCGGTTATTTCCCAAGGTCAATGGGCGTATAAGGATAAGGATCAGCGCATCATTTCGCTCTAATGTCACTCATGCACTAGCAAGCTCAAATGACGAGGCTAATTCTCCGCGGTTGACAACCTGTTTCTAGCACTACTGCATTCTCGTGGGAATCTCAGTATGGCCACAAGAAGTATCAAAATGCAGAGGAGGATCATACACAGTCTGCGACCAATGGTATGGACTTCAATTTTTCTAACATTATCCAGGAAATGTTTTCAGGGAAACGTTTGTGCGATCGAGGCAGCAGTCATAAACTTAGATTTTTAATACATCACGTTAGCTTCCGGCCTTCGTATTCACCGGAACTTCCGATAGTAATATAGCGGTTAGGATCTGAGCTATTGAAGGCCCTCGAATTTTTCTTGTAGGGGCTTTTATCCAGCCGACAGTCAGTTCCCCTTTACGTCACGATGGAACGCATATTCGACTATACCCTAGACACCAATACACGTACGGGCTCCTCTGATCTGGGATCAGCGGAACGCGGGATCCTCCACGACAACACATATCTGAGATACAAAGGACAAATAACCATGCCCAAGGCGGGACTCGAACCCGCGTCCCTTCGGACCGAAACGCTGAGTCGGTACACGCTTCTAGCCATCTCGGCCATCCCGATCGGACCTCATAGTTCTAATTGATGAAAAAGATCGGATCTTTAATAATAAGGTTATGATGAATAGGACTGATCCGAACAAGGCGGGGAACGTGTCTGAAGCAAACGAGAATGACACAAAAGCAGGTCTCTCTCCACTCCCCAATTTCCCAGAATCACGATGTGTCCGCCTTCTATTGTGCCCGGTCCAGCCATTCGGCTCGCCCACCCACGCGCCCGGACCGGCCCTCTCCTCACTCCCTCTTTTCAAGACCAGTACGTGTTCTCCTCATCCTCCTACGTCCTCGCTGCCACCCACCCTTAAGGCAGTTAGTGCGAACCCAGCAGACTCCCCCTCCCCAGCGCACACACGCCGACATGGACCGATCTGCCGCTTTACACGCATGAGATGCGATCCCTGAACCGTCGCTCGTTCCAAACTTACAGAAAGCTCCCTTGGCGTAGGCTTTGGCCGATCCACAGCTCGCTCCTAAGCCTGGACCCGTCCGCCAATGGTCCCCGTGCTTGCCGCAAGGTTTGATTCAAATGAAGCGCGCTCGGCGTAGACCGGAACGATCCTCACGCCAGCCAGCGTGCTTGCCTGTCTAACCAGCCTGGCAAACTGGAAGCCTGCCAGCCAGACTGCCTGCCAGCCAGTCTGCCTGCCAGCCAGTCTGCCAGTCAGCCAGTTCGCCGCTACCGTCACCAACTGTCAGTTCGTCAGTTCGCTTACTCAGGTTCGATGGCTGACAATATACGATTTGGCACGATCTATTATGTCCATGTCAATGGTAGAACTCGAGCAGAATGTCTCTCCGAGATACACATTTTTCCAGTCAGCGTCTTCTAATGAGGTGCGCAGAAACACAAGTCGTCGAAAGCTGTAACCTTTCCCGCAACCTTAAACAAATAGAGTGAGTCGACTAATTTGATTGATTGACGATTCCTGGCGCGTCAACCGATGTCATTAGTTCCGTAAGTGTAGTATATGTAGAAAGATGTCGAATATCTTCCCCACGGATGGTGAGATCCGGCGCCGACCTACCGTCGAATAGCGGAGGTTTCTTCAACCAGGTATCACGTACCACCTGAGCACCTCCCAAGCCTGGACAAGCTCTAAGCTCCCGATCCGTCTCTCGGCACGTGTTGTAGTATACTGCATGTTACTATGTGTGTATGGTAGTGTTGGGGTTAGGACAATGAAGAGGAAGGGAAGATCTCGCGCGGTCCGTGGCCCGGTCGTTAGGGTACTGCTCCGGCATGCGCCTGGTGTTGATCCAAGAAACAACGGAAAACTACCGATCAGAGCTGCCGGACGCTAAATTCTTCTCCAGACAGCGACGGCATCCGACCTACCTACTTGGTCCACAGATCCAACAGGGCCGTACGGTCTTTGACCGCTGACGTCCCCATGTCCCCGCACGGCGCATGCGAGTGGGGGGGCCGCACGCGCGCCCCCTTCCCCTCCCGCGGCGGCAACATCGGAGCGCGCGGGGGGGGGAGGGGGAGTTCTTGCAGCAGTCGCCTTATTAAACCGCTAACAAACAAGCTCCTTTGGCGCGCGCGCACTTGCCGCGGGCTCAGTCCGCCGCGGTCTGAATGCGAGCCGAGCCGAGCCGCGCCGACTTGTCTTGGCGCAGACTCCCCTCCCCTCCGCCCCGCCCCGCCCCGCTCCGCTCCGCTCACCGCTTTCGCCCTTCCGCCGACTGCTGCGGATTCTTCGCCGGCTGCTGCCCGCGGCGATGACTCGCGCTCTGCAAAGCCAGGGATGCCCCGCCCCGCCCCCCTTCCCGCGCGCGCTCCCCGCTCCGCCTGCTTCCCCCTTCGCAGTTCATTTGCACGCCCCAGAAACTCTGCTGCGTGCGTCCTTTAATGCTTGCCTACTGCTCCTCCTGCTATATTTATTTCCCTGCATTAACCACTCCCTTGACGTTCGCTTCCTGCCCGTTCATTCCAGGCGGCGACTTTCTCGTCTAGAATTGCGTCAGCCATTTCTAGTAATGTTGGGCTTTTTACAAAGCGGCAGCTTTCTTCTTTAATCTTCTTCTTTAATCAAGAGCTCGATAGTACTCACAAACATTGGGCGGCTAAAGATCTTTACTAATTCCCCGCTCCGTATTCGTATTTAATAACTGCAACCGCGGCCGGTGCCCCTTCATTTCCCGTCTTTGAACTACGTCAACGAGCGCCGTCTTGAATGTAACGTCTTCCGCAAGACACAGATAACGGAAAGGTGGCTCAGGGCATCCAATGATATCAATGCAGTGTCTCTCACCGGGAGATTCTGGGTTCGATTCGCGACGGTCGTGGCGGCAGGAATTTCGGCACTAGCTACGTAGTTTGGACGAATTCACGCACACGAAGATAATTCTAGCAGCCGGCTACTCTGATCGGTAGTTATCTGTCTTAACACAAGGCGAATGTCGGAGCAGTAACTTAACAAACGGGCCACAAACTGCGCGATATCTTTCCTTCCTCTACCTTGGGAAGGTGCCCCGTTGCTGGGAGATACCTGGTTGGAATATCTCTCCAAGCAATAACCTCCGTCGGTAGGTCGGTGCCTGATCTCGCCATCCAGCGGGGAAAAATCACCGCCACCTCTCGTGCTGAAAGCATACACTACAGTTACAGGACTAATGGCCTTAGCAGTTGTCGCTCCCGGAATCGCTACACAATGTATACACACTCTTCTACCCCTCTCCCAGGTTAACCAACCCTTCTGCGCTTACCGCCACCCTTGTGCATCTCTACCGCACGCGCATCTATCCCCATCTTGAAGACGCGGCGCGCGCCTCTGCAAATTTCTCCCCCGCCCCTGCCCCCTTCGGCGTCGTCTCACGAAGAAAGGAAGGCGGCGCCGGGGGCGTATAGGATCCCGCGACCCCCTCCCCCTCGTCTATTCACGCATTTCTGCGCCCGCTGTCCTCGCCCTCGCCCCCGTTCCCATCTCCGCGCCACCGCCGCCATCTCCAACCCAGCCCTCGTTGCCACGCCCGTTGCCGCGCCCCCGCCCCTGGCCTCGTCCCATCCCCGCCTCCACCCCGCCCTCGCCCGGCCCCCTCCATACGCTCCCGCGCCCGTTGTCCTCGCCTCCGTCCTCGCCTCCGTCCTCGCCTCCGTCCTCGCCTCCGTCCTCGCCTCCGTCCTCACCCCCGTCCTCGCCCCCGTCCTCTCCTCGCCTCCGTCCTCACTTCCGTCCCTGCCTCCGTCCTCGCCTCCGTCTCCTCCTCGCCTCCGTCCTCGCCCCGTCCTCGCCTCCGTCCTCGCCTCCGTCCTCACTTCCGTCCTCGCCTCCGTCCTCGCCCCCGCCCTCGCCTCGGTCCTCGCCCCCGCCCTCGCCTCCGCCCTCGCCTCCGCCCTCGCCTTCGTCCACGCCCCGCCCTCACTTCCATTCCCGTCGAAACGCCGCCCTCCCCATACGTTCCCGCGCCTGTTGTCCTCTCCCTCGCCCCCGCCCCCACTACCGTCTTCGCCCGCGCCCGCGCCACGCCCCGGCACAGCGGCGCGTCGCCGCTATTGACGTTTATTGGATTTCCGGGCGTATGTTCCCGCGCCACCCGCCTTAAATTCCTTCTCCGCGGCCCCGCGCCCTCCGCGCCGAATTCGCGTCTCCGGCATGTAAATCGCGACGGGCGGCCGCCAGCCAATGATAGCACGTGTGGCCCATGGCCCGGGACTATGGGCGTGAGAGGGTGACACACTTGTGGTATAACGCTGACAAAGAAACTTCAGCAGAAATAACACTGCAAATGCAAGCAAATACAAGAGTTTCTCAACAATTGAATATATTCTCGTGAGTTTTCTTTTGAATTGTCACTCGCAATCCTCATTCTCCAGCAGTGCACATGAAGAACATCATTCATTTCTTATTTGTATCATAAAACTCTTAATAGGAACTTAAATAATTATTTTGCTGCATCGACGTAATACTCTGCAGAACGATTCATCAAGATCAGATCCCATTGCTTAAGATGCAACAATTAATGTTCGGGCTAAAGACGTTTTAACAGAATACAACATATTCATGGTGCTTACGTCGCAAGAAGGAAATGAGAATGATGAAGAAAACATATCATCAAGACATGACTTTTCGTCTTTCACGCTCCATCTGAAAGACACTTTCCATCGAGAGATTTTCGAACACCCTGTCTTTATTTAAGATACGACATCAAAATTAATTCAGATTCGGATTCATTTCCAACGGAGTCAAATTTGATGAACCAATTTTGAGGGGCAAGATATCACCCTCGCAATGGAAACACAACCTGCAAGCATTCCAGTAGCTCCACCTCCACTGCAAACGCGCCGGGTCGACAGATAGCACCCAACAAATCTGCAGATGGAGAGATTCCACGGGCGCGACGAAGCGCGAGGCAGATGGCGGCGGCGACAGCGTGCGGAGTAAATATTGCATCGACGCGTTATCCCGCTAGCGTCCGCTGGACGTGATCTCGTGGAGGGCGCGCGTATTATTTACAGCGACGACTGAGAGCAGCGTAGCGGCGCCCGGAGGCCCCGTCGCAGGAGGCCTCCTGGGCCCACGCGACGTCCGCGCTCCCAGCATGCAAATCGCCCCTGCGCGGCGCAAGAGCCCGGCGTCCCATCGTCCGCTGCCTCTGGGACTGGCCGTGAGGATAGAGAAGCGGAAATTGATGAAGATTTTGAACGATATCGACAATTTGCATGCGATAAGTTGACGTTTAGAAGCTGACGATAGAGAAGCTGCCTCTGGGAATGGGCGTGAGGTAAAGAAGCGGAAATTGATGAAGATTTTGAACATATATGTATGCAATAAGTTGAAGTTTAGCATCAGACACTTGATGAAATGTGATGAAGCTGGATATCTACACTATGTGATCAAACGTATCTGGACACTAAGTGTAAGTATGGGTGAGGATAGGATAAGGAACGGGAAAGAAAGATTGCGCTCGATACATGAGCCCGTTTGGAGGAGTACTACTCCGGCGTTCTTCTCGTGGTAATCGGAGAAACCACGAAAAACTTCGACGGGCGATGGGTGGACACAAGGGCGGACGGGTGGACGGACGGACGGATAGACGACCGGGTGGGTGAGTGGGTGGGTTGATGGTGGGTGGGTGGGTGGGCGGGCGGGCGGGCGCGTGCCGGCGGGGGGGGCGGGCCGACGGGAGGGCGGGCGGGCAGGGCGGGCGGGGCGGGCGGGGCGGGGCGGAACGGGGCGGGGCGGGCGGTCGTGGCGCAGCCGCTAGCGACGCGCGTAACTGGATTTCTCGCAATTCGCGCCACGCGAAGCGCGAACGCTCATTAAGCAGCTCCCGCCAGAACGCATGCGAGGCGCTTGTTTTGTGCCTGAAATAACTGTCTTACGTTCAGTTAATGAGACGAGGCAGTCGAAGGCTTGCGGTGAACACTTGTGACGGATTTGCGCAACAGCGTGCCGAGATTGCGTTCACCTGCCTTTGCGATTGTTCCGTTTCCATCGAGTCTTTCCCGTATTTCCTTCACTTCGTCTCGTACTAGAGTGCGCCAGGAAAGTCTTTCAGGCCAACGGAATCAGGACCTGCTATTAAAATATGTATTTATGTTGGTAGGAACAAGTTCACTAGGAAATAAGTGAAGGAGTCAACATTTTCAGCCTCTTTTATGAATATGGTAAGTATGCAATGTAGATTTTCTTTTCTTACACGCTGCAGCTTGAGCTACCAACATAATTTCTGTTGTTAGAACTCTCACTAGTACGATGTCGTCAAACAAAGACTCTCCTGGCGCACGGTATTAGAATTGTTAACAGTCTTGAACATTGGTTATAATATTGAAATAAATGGAACGTTTCTGTTATGGACCATGCTGAAACAAATATTGACAGTTGGTAGCTAAACGTATTCAAACTTGCTTCACTATTATATAGTTTCGCCAGAATGAGTTAAAATATGCTCTTTGTTTA
Organism: Gryllus longicercus; assembly: GCA_038098605.1. Taxonomy (NCBI): domain Eukaryota; kingdom Metazoa; phylum Arthropoda; class Insecta; order Orthoptera; family Gryllidae; genus Gryllus; species Gryllus longicercus. Next base: position 1,582,609 of record JAZDUA010000348.1, read on the forward strand.
CTTCCTGAACTACCAACAAAACGCTTATTCCGCCTTGCGTGTATTGAATACGTCATTGTTGAAAACTTTCCTCGCGTTTATCTCCAGCGCACCACACCTCTTTTTTTTATAGTTACGCCACTTTACGACACTTTGATAATAGGCAAAACGTTTATACAAACCGGCGGTTTTGAAGTAAATCGCTTACATCACCTTCAAAAGACGGAAACGAACTGCCCACGCGGGAGAAACGAGCCGGAATGACGCGAGAGGCAGCATTCTCTCGCCGCTATATTCTATTATATATGCTTTGAATTGTTTCTAACATTTGAAGAATTAAGGTTATTAATAACGTGTGAATGATAAGACGTGTTTGTACAGTTTTGGTACGTAAACAACAAGTTCAAACCCAAAGAAACAATTCTTATTATTTCATAAAAATTGTCAGTCTCACAAAACCAATGGCCTGTTTCGAATGCTCACAGCAACGCCAATGACATCGAAAGTTTCCGAAATAATTTCGTTTCCCGAAAAGCGCGCTGTGAGAGAGGGCCGTGGGCGTAAAGGGGGCGACGCCCACAAATGCCTGTCAGCGAACCATGTGCTCCCGAGCAATGCTTTCATCTTTGGCGGTAGGCAAAAATCGTGTTCGCCGGAGCAGCCAACCTCGTAACCCTCGATTCTTACTCTTCCGGAAGAAGGAAGCGCGGGAGGGTTCCATTCCGGGGAATCGAGGGGGGCTGTGGGGGGTGGGGGCGGGGGAAGGGGGGAGGGCTCTGAGTGGTGGGCGTGGCGCTGGAAAGGGAAGAAGGCGTGGCGACAGAGGCGACGCTTAAAATTTACGGTCGACTCAAAAGCCGTTTGTTGCAGGTGGTGAGTTTTCATGAGATAGGTTGCTCGCCTGCGGTGATGTCAGGAATGTTCTCAGGCATCATCTCTTTTGTCATTCCAACTTCCTAAGGGAGGCCGAAGAGACATTTTAAGACATTTTTCATACTGCCTTCACTTTAATATGTATTCCGCCGTCTATGTGTGTGTGTGTGTGTGTGTGTTTTATTTTCTAATTAACTGTTAATTACACTTTGCTTGATTCTCTTTTACACTTCTAATGAGCAATTGTAAATCCTCTTACAACGTAACTAATTCAACATTTATTACAAATATTGTGGAACATTTATGCAGAACCTTATCCACGTATCCCAATCATTACAGTGAACATTATCCATTACAGGTACAGTGCCCAAAATATTTGATGTTTTCTTAGAAATAATTTTTCATTTATGCTGAATATAAAATGTATTTTTATTTGTTGTCTTATAGTTAATTTTTATAATATGAACAATATTAGTACTGAATAATTTCGTTATTAAAGACAATGAGAAAAGCTGTATTTTTGTGTATCACTTTATGACCTTAACACTCACTATCAAACTTATTATGTACTATGTTTTTTGGGTGGGTGGTGACGCCTCATGAACACGCCTGCTGGCTCTGCCAGTACATTTATATCTTAAGTACGGGGTAAAGAATAGCTTATAATTGAATTAGTTTAAAATATTTTTAGATTTACGAATGTATTTTTTTTAATTTCGAAAGAAATCGATTTTCTTCATATGGACATTTTAAGTTAGTCTTCTCTACACTATTACTGCGCTTTTTGTTTTACCTTACATCCAGTTTAAGTTATTTTTGTTTCCACTTTAAATAATACTGTTAAAATATTAACCTTTTTACATAGAATACTGAATTATGTACAAATTCATTCTTTCGTACCCCAGTGTCTGCATTCACTTTGATTTCAGTTAGCTTCATTCAGTATGTAAGAGAACCACCTATTGTTTCACGTATATACATTTCTTTTCTTTTTCTTCAATACACATCTAATTCTTAAGAAATAAGCAACATTTTCTCGTGATCATTTCGCCTGAAATAGAATTTGTCAATACACTGCAAAGTGGTATTTCTTTCTTCAATTATTTAATTTTTGAATAGGTTTTATGCGCATTGATTCTACATTTATCACAGGTGCCATTTAAATGTACTTGCATTAATAAAAAAATACGGTATGATGCAGTATAAGGATACGGAATATTTCAAAACTGTGACGTGATATGACGTTTCTATTGTGATTTTAGTAATTACGTATACAACTGAGTATGTTGGGCGCTCTACCTTACTGGAGCAAAACTCGTGTTCCCTAGAGTAACCAAACAAGCGCGATAGCATTGACGGGCATTCGTAATTACGTATAAAACTGTGTATGTCGGGTACTCTACCTCACTGGAGCAAAACTCGTGTTCCCTAGAGTAACCAAACAAGCGCGATAGCATTGACGGGCATTCGTAACTACGTATAAAACTGTGTATGTCGGGTACTCTACCTCACTGGAGCAAAACTCGTGTTCCCTAGAGAAACCAAACAAGCGCGATAGCATTGACGGGCATACGTAACTACGTATAAAACTGTCTATGTCGGGCACTCTACCTTACTGGAGCAAAACTCGTGTTCCCTAGAGTAACCAAACAAGCGCGATAGCATTGACGGGCATTCGTAACTACGTATAAAACTGTGTATGTCGGGTACTCTACCTCACTGGAGCAAAACTCGTGTTCCCTAGAGAAACCAAACAAGCGCGATAGCATTGACGGGCATACGTAACTACGTATAAAACTGTCTATGTCGGGCACTCTACCTTACTGGAGCAAAACTCGTGTTCCCTAGAGTAACCAAACAAGCGCGATAGCATTGACGGGCATACGTAATTACGAATAAAACTGTGTATGTCGGGTACTCTACCTTACTGGAGCAAAACTCGTGTTCCCTAGAGTAACCAAACAAGCGCGATAGCATTGACGGGCATTCGTAATTACGTATAAAACTGTGTATGTCGGGTACTCTACCTTACTGGAGCAAAACTCGTGTTCCCTAGAGTAACCAAACAAGCGCGATAGCATTGACGGGCATTCGTAACTACGTATAAAACTGTGTATGTCGGGTACTCTACCTCACTGGAGCAAAACTCGTGTTCCCTAGAGTAACCAAACAAGCGCGATAGCATTGACGGGCATTCGTAACTACGTATAAAACTGTGTATGTCGGGTACTCTACCTCACTGGAGCAAAACTCGTGTTCCCTAGAGAAACCAAACAAGCGCGATAGCATTGACGGGCATACGTAACTACGTATAAAACTGTCTATGTCGGGCACTCTACCTTACTGGAGCAAAACTCGTGTTCCCTAGAGTAACCAAACAAGCGCGATAGCATTGACGGGCATTCGTAATTACGTATAAAACTGTGTATGTCGGGTACTCTACCTTACTGGAGCAAAACTCGTGTTCCCTAGAGTAACCAAACAAGCGCGATAGCATTGACGGGCATTCGTAACTACGTATAAAACTGTGTATGTCGGGTACTCTACCTCACTGGAGCAAAACTCGTGTTCCCTAGAGAAACCAAACAAGCGCGATAGCATTGACGGGCATACGTAACTACGTATAAAACTGTCTATGTCGGGCACTCTACCTTACTGGAGCAAAACTCGTGTTCCCTAGAGTAACCAAACAAGCGCGATAGCATTGACGGGCATTCGTAACTACGTATAAAACTGTCTATGTCGGGCACTCTACCTTACTGGAGCAAAACTCGTGTTCCCTAGAGTAACCAAACAAGCGCGATAGCATTGACGGGCATACGTAATTACGAATAAAACTGTGTATGTCGGGTACTCTACCTTACTGGAGCAAAACTCGTGTTCCCTAGAGTAACCAAACAAGCGCGATAGCATTGACGGGCATTCGGGACATCTTCGGCGGCGTGCGCTTCTGCTCGCCCCTCCCCCCCCCCCCCCGCCACCCCCAAGCGCCCGCAGTGGCCACGCGAATCGAAGTGGCTGCGGGCGCCGCCGCCAATTTGTCCGCTGTCGGGGGCGGTGGGGGCGGTGATGGTGGCGGCGGAGGCGACGCGGAAGAAGTTTCGAGAGGCGCCGCTGGGGCGCACGTAATCCTCCGGTTGGGCTGTCCTCGCGGACCTGTTGCCCGAGCCAGCCAACGAGTGGCCTTTTTTATTAGAGTGGCTGGCTCGCTCGCTTGCCCTAACAGTATTTTTTTTATAATTTATCTCATGGTGGACCTTAAACCATTATATTTTTGTCGCAAAGTGAGTTTAGAATTGTTTACATTTTCCTAGTCTATAAGTAATTATTGGTTTGTGTCTCGTTAGAAGCCATATTGTGAAAACTATACGAGTGTCGATCCTACGGAAAGAGTCATAAAACTGTGTACCCGAAAAAGTAGATTGATAACTATACTATTTGTGAACACTATTATAGAAGGATGAAAAAATACTCGTAACTATGTAAACCCCATTGAAAGCTTAATAGTGAGCGTTCCATTTACATTGGAGAGGATTTAAGCAAATAAGATATTATTATTATTATTATTATTATTATTATTATTATTATTATTATTATTATTGCTATAACTCAGAGGTCTAAATGATTTGAGCGGTTAAAGGGCCCCTAAACCCCAAGAGCTTGTATGTAAAAAAATGTAAACACACCTTATGTTTTCTCAAAAAAACAAGCAACTGTTATAAAACAAATTTTGAAGTACATGTTATATTTTGGTTCCAACACACATTACTTCATCATTCATTCATCATTCATTACTTCATCACATTAATTCGCTGCTTACATGTGGCTTAGTTCCCATGATTAGCACAGTTTCGTCAGATTTGCAACGGTGAGCTGATATAGTAGTATTTTTTGAGAGACGTTCTTCGACAAGTAGATTTCAGTGATCTTGGGAACAGTAGTTTATTCACAAAATCTACGAAATCCATATGCCTTATTAGGACATCCTATAGCAACAAATGCGCCCCGTACCAGTATATAGCTAGCAAACAAAGCAATACAACGCTCAGCATGTCTTTTGTGCACCTCTTACAACGAATAAAACTTTCAATTTCAGACCAGAGCATCGGCCGGCGCCTGCAGACCGGCAACCCGCCGCACAGTTGCAGCGCGACGCTCCGCCACCCCATCTCGTCGGCTCCTCGCGGGCGGACGGGCGGCAATCAGGCGCACGACCCAAGGCCTCCTCCCCGCCCCCATCGCTATCGATTACCGCAGCGAAGGCCGACGCGCCTGTTGTTGATGTTGACAAGTTTCCCCGAGCGTGTAATTATGTAATTTAGTCCAGTGCCCGCCCCGTGGCTCGCGGCCCGCCCGAACCCCGCCAGCATTCCTTGAAAGGCAAGCGGCGGCGGCGGCGGCGGCTGCTGCTAAGGCGTGTCCGCGCCGATCGGAAGCGCCCCCACCCCTCCTTCCCCCTCCCCCTCCCCCGCCGATAAATAACACTTCGCGCGCCGCGAGAGGCTAATTCGGGCGTGACGTAAATCAGTCGAGAGGCGCGCGGCTGTCGTAAATCAATGCGCGGTGATACGCGACGCGCGGCCCCGCTCGCCCGGACGGCGCCACCTCGTTGCACGCGGCCACGCCAGCTACTGACGGACGCACCGCGAGTGATTTCTCAGAGGGGGAGCTCTGTGACTCCGCCAACGAACCATTTCACTTCATAGACGACGAGAAAACGGACGTTGATGTCATGAACACGTTGGTTTGAACGGTTTCGCCTATACCATTTACGAAATATTTCTATTTGCATCCGATAATATAAGTCCATAATGATTCCGCCAACTAACCATTCCATTTTATCGACGACGACAAAACGGACGTTCATGTCATGAACACGTTGATTTGAACGGTTTCGTCTATACGATTTACGAAATATTTCTATCTGCATCTGATAATACAAGTTTATAGTGATTCCGCTAACGAACCATTTCATCGACGTCAACTGAACGGTCGTTGATGTCATGAACACGTTGATTTGAACGCTTTTGCCAATAAGATTTTCGAAATATTTTTTATCTGTATCCGATAATAAAATCTATAGAAACTATACATACGTTCCTTCGTGTGCAAGCTTTGGGTTCTTTGTAGACTTCACAATCTTCTTCGGTGACAGGTGTCGTTCGAGTTAGAACACTTACCTGAAACAAACAAAGGATGAAATCAGTGAAAAACACTTCATGGTATCAATCACAGTATCTTTGATTTTGGTCATAGTAAAATAAGTAAAGAAAAAAGTTTATATTTTACTTTGATATTACGTATTCTATAATGTTACTTATAAAAACAAACTGAATAGTTTCTTATTGAGGACATTTCTTATTATGTGAACACTGATGACGTAATAACGGAAATATTTGAAATAAATTAGTAATATCGAGTAACATCATAAAAATAATATTTGTTTGTCCTTTTTGCATTTAAGTATTGCAGTTAGAATCTGTTTAGGGATAGAGGCGGTTAGGAATCCTAACGCGTTACACTACCACACCTTCGGGAGACTAATCAGGAGCTTAGAAGTCGCCCTGCGTGGGTCGGTACCCCGCCGGTGGGAGATACCTGGTTGAGGGAAAATACCTCAGGCCGAAGGGTAGGTCAGATCTCACCATCTACAGGAGGAAGATCACCGCCATCTTCCCCGACTAAATACATGCACTACACTTAGATTTACTACTAATTCTGCAATTAAGTTTGAGAACTTGGTGGTAGAATACACTAACTTAACATTACAGAACTTAATGTCCTGTAATGTTCACAACGCCACAACGGCACTTCCCGCCACTGCACTGCACTTAATTAATAATAATAATAATAATAATAATAATAATAATAATAATAATAATAATAATAATAATAATAATAATAATAATAAATTACATAGAATACATACTTACATCGAATAATATTAAAGATATTTATAATACTCATATCAACATTCAGGAAACTAATTTATTCTTAAATTTACTCGCTTTGAGGAAAGGAACTTACGTGACTAATGACCTTAGCAGTTGACGCGCTCGGATTCACTGATGAATCAAATAACCTCTACACTATCCAGCATAGGGAGGGAATGATAGAAGAGGAGGAGAAGCAAGAGGGCGAGCGAGGTCGTGGGGGGGGCGGAGGATGGAGTGACGTAGGCCTCGTTCTCCCGTGGCGGGTGGGAATTAAGCGCGGGCTAATCGAGGGCAGGCGCCGGTCGGGTGGGCCTGGGCGTGTGGGCCTGCGGCGTCTCCACTCCTCCTCGACTGCGCACGTGCACGTGACCGTGCGTCTCCGTGTGTGCACGCTGCCCGCGAGGGAACTGGGCGATTGATGAGGATGATCCGAACGGTTGAGTACGAGGAACTCAACCTCCGTTGTCAGCACACTACGAAGCGTTTGGGGTCTTTTTATTAGACAGCTGTACATTAGGAATCAAAAGAAGACGACAGGCAACGTTACATTCGTCGGGTATATGTTAGACCGTATAATACTCGTACTTAAATGTTGAATGAATATTAACAAATTATTGAATTGTTCAAAGCGAAATGATTTAAGAGTGAGGAATGCGAATGAGATTGCAATTTTTATTACTACAATAATAATAATAATAATAATAATAATAATAATAATAATAATAATAATAATAATAATAATAAAGATAGCCGTCGTCTGCACCGAGGAGGCTACAGGTTCGAGTCCTGCATAGACAAGGTCGTATTTGTGATTGTCCCTTCACGCATCATCGTCCTAGCATCTCAAAACTCACACTTCACGGCGTAACAATCTTGTCGTACTGAGGGATACAGCTGAAAAGCTTATTCAGGAAAATTATAATGTAGCGTGTCCAGTAATGGAATATACACCAATAATAATAATAATAATAATAATAATAATAATAATAATAATAATAATAATAATTCAATGATGATGATGAAGTCGTGTTTCGTGAAAATCAAGACACTAAACTGAAGAAAATACATACGAGATTAATGTAAATTGAACCCGAATGACAAACAAGAATTTCGTAATAAAAATGTAAGTCACGTGTTCCCCAACATTGTCCATCTTCTTCCTTAAACCCACTCCAACCCGCATTTTTGCGACCAGAGGACATCAAGGGCCCACACCACGGGAAATCTTGACCGTCTACACCATGGTGCTCTCTGCAACGCGCCCGATCGACTTTCCGAGTCTCGAAGTCGGGCCGTCTCCTTCAAGTTGCATGAGGCCCGCTACCTCCGGAATTGTGGAATTAGTTGCGACCCTCCGTCAAAGCACAGGCTACCGCCTGGGCGCGGCTGCCGGCGGGCCCCGCGCGCCGGCTCCGATTCGCCCGCTCGAAGACGCCGTCCGGGTGGTGATGGCAAATCTCAGCAAAACATCGATACTTCGATACGTCACCAAAAGGTTTTCCATGACGATTATTCGACAAAAACATCGGTGTTTATCGTTTAATAATGTTAAATGTATCAACGTTTTAAATATGATGAAAAGGTTGAAATTCTCCCATCCTGATTCCCTTTTTATATATAATAATTAAATGAGTTATATTTTGTTTGGTCACGGACTAAAAATATGTTAATAATGTTTATTGAATGTAAAGAAGGACATAAAATATAAAGGAAATTGTGTTTAGCTATTTTTCCATTTATTCATTTTCAGTCTTAAATCATAAATAAAATGTCCTGGATCAAATGTGATACATAACGCGTCAATATCAGTTTCAAGTACATTTTTCCTTAAATTTGAGTATCATCTTAATTTTCTTGTCAATATTCTAAGAGCTCAAGGTTCAAAATACTATTTAACGATATTACCAGGTACAAAATAATGAAAAAAAGGAACTACACTAGAAAAAGATTGCGAATAGCAAACGATTTCGTGCCGCGTGGGAATCGACATCAGTGACAGTTGTCAATGGATGTTGATAGCGATCAACTACGAAAATAGTCACGTGATATTCTATTTAGCGCATGAGAAATTGTTTCGAAAACATCGATGTATTGGACAAACATATCGATCCGAAGAAAACAACGAAAGGAAATCATCGATGTTAATAAATCGATGTTTGTGCTAGAAAATGTTTTAAAATAATGTTTTTGGCATTCCTACTTCTGGGGTCTCTGCAAGTCCGACGCATTGCGGGGATATGCTCGAAAACCTGGCCAATCAAATACAGTCATTTCTGCATATATACGTGTATCATTTACCCGTTTTACTTCATCGTCGTAACTTAATAAGAAGAGAAAGAATTGCAATCCTGAACCGGAAAAGGGCGAATTTTCGGCAGAAAAATCTATTATTGTCGCACTTCGGAAAGGAATCGGTGGATAAATCTTGTTTTTATTTGCTTTATTTAAAGGTCGCCTGAACTGCTAGGTCATCAGGGAATACAACAGAACAAAAAATCAAAGAGTACACTACACAATACATATAAGTACCCAGACTAATAGAGATGAACTGCTTTTTCCGAATTCTTATAAACAGTTTTCTTGTTTATAATAAATTTGTTCATCCTTCAGATTTTTTTAACAACGTTTCAATCTTCAACCTTTTGATTTTTTCCCTTACACATTTCCCTCAGCCATGAACATGCTCATCAATATTGCTACGTTTACATATAATGAACAGTAAATATCTATGTTGATGGATGATGAAAGATTTTTGATAATTACGTACCTTTCAGATTCTAAATCTCTCACGGATTACTTTAAATTAACTCATTTACTCCTTCCTGACAATTATCAACATACTTTCACCAAAAATTACAGTACATACGGATTCCATATCAAGAAATTTAAATTACCGATCGTAACGTAAAAGATCTATTGTAACTAAAAACTGATTAATAATATTACTTTTATTCCCAAAAACAAGATCAGAGAACAATATCACCGTGACAAAAGGTTGACAGAACACCAATAACCGCGCACTTCTCCATTCTTCGCGCGTTTTACATTCCCGTCTGCGGCGAGCGGCAGGTTCCCGCCTCCGCCCTCGCCACGGCCGCGCGCAACGGATCCACAAAGGCTCAATGGCGCCTCCAATCCCGGGCTGATGAAAGGGCTGGGCGGGGCGGGGTGGGGCGGGGCGGGGCTGGGCTGGGCTGGGCTGGGCGGGGATGGGCGGGGCTGGGCGGGGCTGGGCGGGGCAGGGCCGGGCGGGGCGGGGAGGGGAGGTGCGGGACAGGGCGGGACGGGGCGGGACCGGGCGGAGGGGGGTGGGGCGGTGATGGGCGGGGAGGGGGCGGCGCGGGACGGGGCGGGGCCGGTCGGGGTGGGCGGCGCGGGGCGGGGAGGGACGGGGGGGGACGGCCAAGGGAATGCTGACAGGCGCGTCGCAAACCGCGCCGCGACCGGCGACAGGCCTTTTATCTTCGTTCTCGACGGCGCGGCGCGGCAGTCTACATCAGCGTCAAAGAGACGGAGCCATCTGTACAGAGATTAAGCTCTCGCTTCGGGCGTGGGCTCTGCGCATGATTTCCGGAATTTCAGGTTTGTTGTGGGCTCCAAAAAGCGCGAACGTACGTAATGAGAATATACTGCGGAAGAATACGCAGGCAAAACTGCGCGAGAATCAGGCGTTCCTCAGGGATTCCATTCCCTTGCTATATTTCATTTCCAACACTTTTTTTTAAAGCATGATTGAAGAATTGTTTACTAATTATTTGAAGTATTACGATTTATCCTAGGCTCGTGGCCAAAGGCATAGGCATTGGCTCGTAGGCATAGGTCGTTCTTGGTCAGCGTGATCGCTTTCCACTACGCGGCTCCGGGTTCGATTCCCGTTCGAGCCAATAGTGTAGTGTGCGGTTTCCTTGGAATGTCCCAGAGTTTGTTGCTGTGTGACGATGAGAAAATTCACTTCTCAGGTTGAAAAGACCGGAATACGGAACAGAGATGTCTACGTGCTAACCAGACGTACCCCCTTAACCCATGACCGCGAGGCAGGGACGTCGCCGGTAGGCCTGAGCCTGTTCACGAGCTGTTGCGCCAAGTAGATACATACATTACGACTCGTCATGTGCCATGATTACATAACGTCAATGTTTTGCATTGGTAACGGCGGGGCGTAAATTCAGTGGATGGATTATATGAGGAGAGTACAATCAACTACAGTGCGACCATTTTATAAATGTGCCGGTAGCGCGGGGATTTCGCCTCGGCGAACGAGGTCACGGATGCCAGGGAAATCGAGACAGGGCGGACAGTAGTATTGACTAAGAAGGAAGGTAGCTTTCCGCTATAGGAAAAATTTAATTGTACTCACGTTGTAGTAAATGCATTAACTGCTCAGCGTCGGCTCTATACGTTTTTGACATCTTCAAAACAAGTTCAGGTTAACTCGGTAAAAAATGTCCTTCGGTATTGCAGAGATTTATTCCTGTATATTGTGTCTTAATTCTTTTTCCGCGTGGGGATTTGTCGCATACGCGATCGGGAATCACCACAGAATGAAATCGCAGTGAATCGGGTCAGGAAAGCGTGCAAGCCACAAACCACGTCTGATAATTATTTCTCCATAAACGGCAAGTTAAGTCATTAATCAACTAAAGGGAGTGTGTGCGGATGAAAATGACCGTTATTTCACTTTTTATTTCGAAGAAAGGTTCTATAATACGATGCTTATAACGGTTTGACACGTTTTACATATGTGTCGTACACAAACACTTTTTGTTTGAAAGTGAACTTGAAGCGAGCGTTTCTTGAGCACCATTGAATGTTGTTTATGTACACCCGGGTTTTGATTTATTTACATTTTCACACAAAAATTATTATTTTTTCATCAATGCTTTACAATAATGAAAATAGTGAAGAAAGACACTTGACTCTAGTTGTAACAGTGCTTTTACTATTTAGCGTCGTCATTTTCTTTTTATAATTCGAATAAGCTCTCATTTTCAATTTTTCAATTATTACAATGACTTATAATATTAATAAATTATTGAAATAATTTAATTTATTTTTATCTTTCATTTTGGTAAAAATTGCATTATTATGCAATCAGCAATGCACTTGATGTTGACAGTCGACAAAAAAACTTCCCGATTTGCTGCAATACTTCTCGATTGGGAGGATTATATGGAGAATTTCGTGTGCCAGCCTCAATTTGCAGAACATTCAACCCTTTAATATCAGTCAGGTATGATACATGCAGTTTGACTTTCAGAGGCTACTTTTTAATTTGAAGCCTGCTCATTTACTTTAACTCCTTCAAATGCTTCTGAAGTAACTGAATTTTTGTATTGTATTAGCTAAGATTATTAACTCTGGGATTGGGCTTAACCCGGTGTCCGTTTTACTGTAAGACACAGAAAACGACTGAAACACTGCACTCTATGTTCATTTAAAATCTTTTAATCGCAATTGATTCTAACCTACTTCTAAAACTATGGAAACTTAGAGGAAAGGCTGTGAGAGTTACCGCAAGTAAACTGTTTCAGTTTGATGCGAAAACAGCAAGAAAGGAAAATCGTAACCCATTAGTGACTGGAATCGGCTTCTAACAGATACCAGAAATATTAAGTCTTATTACGAAATTTTACTTTAAATTAATTCAAATATTTCTTAGCATATGTTTCAACATTAGATTAAAGTATGTCGTATGACAGTAATATTACGAATTATAAATAATAATAATGATAATAATAATAATAATAGTAATAATAATAATAATAATAATAATAATAATAATAATAATAATAATAAAAATTAAAACAATAATAATTGGATAGTTCAATTCGTTAAGTAACGATCAAGTGCTTAGAACACGTCTTTCTCAACAGTTGACGGCCTGGAGCAAAGGTCTGCAGGTAAATATTTTACTGCTTGAGGTGTCCACCTCGCCAGGCCAGTGCCGGCAAGGGCAGCGGTCGGGCGGGGTGCTGGGAAAAAGGGAGGGGGCGGGAGGTAGGTGTGGGAGGCTTTTGTTTGAACCAACGGCCAGCCTGACAAAGCAGCCTATTGTCTAGGTGGCTGACGTCCAAACAAACGCAGTCAACTTTTCAGACTTTACAATTTATAAATATTTTACATTGTGACTCCGAACCGGCTTTAAATCATCCTGCCCGAAAAAAGTCGGCACATAGCATCGTCCGAAAAACGGATGGAGGACGCAAAAGAGAGCAATATTTCATTTTGCGCTGATTAAAACAGCGAAAAACTTCATATCTCAATCGCCCATCAATATGCCGTCTTCTTTTCGGATCAATAAAACATTATCCCGATATCGTCAACATATTTTAAAAGCATCCAACAAATTAAATAAAAGTGTTCTTTACAATTAGCTTAGAACAAAGATCTCTGTTGCGTTCAAAGAATCAAATCACTCTAGTGTTGGAGTGATGTAATCTATCTAATCCAATTATTTTTCATTTTAAAATTTAGTATTCGTACTCAAAACGTAGCTAAAAGATTCGTAATTCCAACCTTAAAAGGACAAATTAATCTATTTGTGGCGAGGTCAATGCTATGAAGGTTGTTCTTATTAGCAGTTTAATGAGTTTGTTTTATTACAATTTAACACAAACAACTGTGGGATTTATGTTTAAGCTAAGAGATTAAATGCACCAATTTCAATTCGGATAGCGCCTTAGTTTCGAACACGAAAAGTTTGATGCACGTTTTGTGACTAAAAGACGAATAAATTACGAGAAACATATTGAAATGGAAATGAATACTGTCAAGAAAGAATGTACGAATATGAAGACACAATATTAAAAACTACGGAGAACAGAGTAGATACAATACTAATATGGTGTTCCAAAGTAAAACATAAATAGAAGAAATGAAATAGAAAAATTATTACATTTATAGGAAAATATTAATTATATGATTTTCTTCAAATGTATTTGGTATACTACACTCCCTCTTAATGGGCATTTCAGGACATAAATTCAGACGACTTGGGCCTTTGAATGACAATTAACTGAATAACGATTAAACAGTCGATCCCTTAAAAGCGTTAAAGTACCCTCGCATAATCGTGTTTACTAGTACGACACTATTTTATGTTCCTATACGCATAATTAAGAAAACAGTCTAACTTCTTGTACTTCTCTTCCATACACCACCTACTGTTCTTACGTTCTTCGCAAAATAAATCAAATCAAATGAAATGAAAATCATCTATAAACCTTAGCACAAGTTTCTTTAGGTTACTGTATTTACAGTACAAAATTACAGAGTAGGGTCTTAAGACTGTAGTTGGCCTTTCTAAGGTGGCCGTTAATACGACATTCTACACAGTACTGTGCTCTTTGTGCTTGGCCTACCTCGAAAACATATTCTCTAAAAGTAATGATGAAACTTCTTTTGATTCTATGTATAAATTCTGTCATAAGGGCGTGAGTCACTATTGTTCCAAGCACGAGCACTAATGTTGTTGTTAAGACAATGTGGATAGAATGAATGAAACACAGTGCAAAATAAATGACGGTGACATGGTCATTTTAAATTTTCTAAATTTACTCATTTGCTATTAATCCCTGGGTAATACGATTCGTACCATCCACATTTCAATTACAGCGACGGCAAATGATTTACCATGGGACGCCGAAGTACGCACAACAATTGTGGAGAACGTGATGTGTGTACAGTTATTATGAGGTTGTGAGATACGCGTGTTTAATCAGTACGAAACAGGTTATTTTGGAGAAGGTTTTGAGGCTAATATTGTTAGTTGCTTAATTTTCAGGGTAAGAGAATTTAATTCTCATGGGTAGTCGCCAAATAATGCTAGACTTCAACGCATAATTTCTACGTCGTGTTGTCTGTGTTTCAGAAACCCTACGTGAGGTCTCTCCAAAATTCGTGTTCGCGGTGTCGTAGCTCGCGAGCACAATGTGGGTAGTAGTGGGTAGGCTGCAAGCTCCTACCCGTCCATGCCCCGTAGCGCAAACGCAAAGGGGAACAGCTAGGCAAAGGGGTTCGGAATAGACGGTGTAACATGCGCTCCCTGAGCGGCTTCAAAAGAATGGGCGAATATTCCTGAAGAGAATACGCTTGAAATGTGGACAAAGGAAACCAAGGCTATGAATGAATAATAAAATCATGTACTTAAAAAATGTGATTCTATAACTGTACATAAAGTACTTTGTGCACAATCTACTTTTTAATTGGTATAGTCTTATCAATACAATGTGAATACAATTGATAAATTCAGAACAAAATGAATGACAGTTTCATGGTCATTTTAAATTTTCCTAATTTTCCCATTTGTTGTTAATCCCGAACTTCATATCCTCATTTTTAATAATAATATTAATAATCATTATTGTTACTTGTATTATTAATTATATTAATATACCTTTACTTTGACGTGAATGTAACACATTCTACACATACGTTTCGATCCCTTTAGAAACAAATTATTTAACTGACTGATAAATAATTCCGCAATATTTTTTACTTTGGCTTAATTCTTTCAAGCACATAAGAAAGATGGATTGTTTGCCCTCGAGAAGCACCAAATCCTGCCTTCCCATTTTCTAAAGACACCTCAGGGAGTCACCCCCATATTTTCTATTTCCCCCGCTGAGCTAAAAAAAAGTTTTGTAATCGTCCCGGTTACCCGATGGATGTAATTATTATTTATTTAAGACGTTTACGAGGGAAAAAAAAGGTCGCGCAGAGTTCCCTCATTCGTCTGTGTTTATCGGGAGGCCTTTTCGTCGAGCGCTACCCCCTCCCCCCTTCCAGAGGCGCGGTCAGCCATAACAAAGGAACCTCGTCTTGATCGCTGGGGGGTAATCTTCCTTCCGAACACCCGGGAGCGCCCAGTCTGCCGACAAAAGCGAAATGCGTAGAAATTTAAACACGTTTTACATTTCTTTATGAAATACAGTATGGGGTAATTAGCTTCTTGACAAAAACCCTCCTCTCGGCAAAGAGAGAATAATATTCGGTGTACGTATTCGTATAGCTCCGAAATGTGGTTCATTATTACAGTGTTTCCGGGAAACGGATTTGCTATATTCTTTAGTGTTTGAAGTTTCTGCACAAAATTTTACCAGATGTTGCGAAGTAGACGGAGAGAACCGTGGATTATTTTGTACGATCTGTTAATTTAAAAATCAGACTCGCCTTAGACGCAATTCATCGAGGGATTTCTCTACCTAAAAAGTAAGAAGCTTTTCGGCGACTGTAATAGTTAAAATATCTACTTCCAAAAAATTTTAATGAAGTGGAGGTACATATACATTACATATACAGAAAAGTCAAGAACATATTTTTTATGAAATGTAGAAATCTCAAGTTGTATTAATATGTAACAGTGATTGCGTACATCTTGGGAAAAAGAGGGAGAGTAGTCCTACAGCACCTTACTTTTAACTCAAAGCTTGGTGAAAGATACGGGATGCAGAAATTTAATTTTTAGAGGCTTACAACAGAGTTCTATAGCTATACAGTCCAGGCTTCAGGCTTTCTTTTTTTGTAAATAATGATGGTGACAGTACACATTCACAAAGTAATAATAAGATTCCTATTTGATGGATACAAATTACAAAATAAAGATATGATTTTCTTGCTATGAGTTACTTCGAAAACTGTCATAAATCTAAATGTGTTCAGAAGTAGAGTTGCCTATTGTAGAAAATGCAAATGCTATGAGTGTAATGCACTCATGTTCGGGACCGCCGCAGTCAGGAGATTGTTCCGGCAGGGGCGGTCCCCCACTGACGGGATATACAAGGTTCGGAAAAAAACATAAACTAGCCGACGTGTCAGTCGGCGCTTGATCTCGCCATCCCACGAAAGAAGAGCACCGCTAACTCAATATATAGCACGAACTACACATACGGGATTAACGACTTTAGCAGTGAACGCGCCCGGATTCACCAATCAACCGCCGGGTAGGATGGCGTCGCATCTCACCATCCAGCAAGAAAAGATCCCCCTTCTTCACGATTAAACCATGCCCTACCCAACGATTAAACCATGCCCTACACTTCCAGGACTTTATGACTCAATGACCTTAGCAGTTGATGCACCCGGAATCACCAATCAATCAGCCAACGGGTAGGACGGTGTCGGATGTCGCCATGTAGCAAGAGAAGATCACCGCCACTTCCCGGTATTAAAACATTCTCTATACTTCCATGGCTAATGACCTTAGCAGTGAACGCGCCAGGAATCACCGATCAACCGACGGGTAGGACGGCGTCGGACCTCACCATCCAACGGGGAAGATTATCCGATTATTCCATGCCCTACCCACCGATTAAATATGTCCTACACTTCTTGAACTAATGACCTTAGCAGTGGACGCTAATCGCTGAAAGACACCGCTACCGGGCAGGCGATGGCGGAGGAGGAGCGGCCGTCGCGCTGCCTGCGGTCACCGCCACTTCCCGTGATTAAAACATTCACTACACTTCCATGACTAATGAACTTAGCAGTGCATGTGCCAGGAATCACGATTCAGTGAAGGAAGCCCAAACCAAATTGTCAGGCGATGGCGGAGGAGGAGCGGCCGACGCTCTGCCCGCGGTCACCGCCACTTCCCGCGATTAAAC
>JAZDUA010000348.1:1602500-1654298 GCA_038098605.1 Gryllus longicercus
GAGGGAGAGAGAGAGGGAGAGAGAGAGGGAGAGAGAGAGGGAGAGAGACGGAGTCAGAGAGAGAGAGAGAGGGAGAGGGAGAGGGAGAGAGAGAGATAGACAGAAAGTAGTGTTGACATTTTGAAAGTGGCTAAAAGTGAGCATTTTCAACGGTTACCAACCGAAATTAACACGTTGAAGGTGCAATAAAAAATGCTTCATATACATGTTTCAATGACTTGAAACAATGAGATAATTTTGGAATCTCAATGCATTTAAAATTCCCGCTAGTATTGTAACGCATACTGGTGCTTAATGCACATTGAGTATAGTCGGATACGATGCGCAGTAGCTCACTATATCTTTCCACCATGCGGCGAAGTGTTACAGCGATTGACAGTACTATCGATCTTCTGGGCATGCGAACTTCGAGTTTCGCATCACTTCTGTGTATCTGCGCATCGATATTCCAGACGTATGCCGATTGCTATGCTGTGCATAATGTCCCTATCCGTACGCTCATGCTAGTGATACGACATTGATAAAAAAATTAAAACATCGATGATCAAAATGAAAACATTGACCCAAAACCAACGATGTTTTTAAACATGTTTTTTAAAATCAGGT
Source organism: Gryllus longicercus (assembly GCA_038098605.1). Classification (NCBI taxonomy): domain Eukaryota; kingdom Metazoa; phylum Arthropoda; class Insecta; order Orthoptera; family Gryllidae; genus Gryllus; species Gryllus longicercus. The sequence continues at coordinate 1,603,107 of JAZDUA010000348.1, forward strand.
TTAGTAATCTCTAACATTAAATTCGGGCGGAACAAAATTGAATTTGCCATTAACCGTGTTTACTACTTTACAATTAAGATTTATCCAAAACAAAGTTAAAAATTAGAAAAAAAAAATAATAAATCAGAGTCTCAAGCTTGAGTACCCAGAGTCACCTCAAAGGGTCACACGTCATTTCGAGAGAACGAGTACGGGACGAAGGGGGAGGCCCTGTGCCTAAGGCCCATGCTTCGGCCGCCTCTCTAGCGCGATATACGACGAAAGACGTAAGGAAATACCAGGGCATCGGGGCGAGAGATATAAATCAGAGAATATCATAATCATATCATAATTAGAATAAATTACGCAGTCTTCAGGTGACAGTACACATAAATAAAGTAATAATAAACCGGTTACTATTTGATGAATACAAATTACAAAATAAAGATGTGATTTTCTGGTTACGTGTTACTTCGGAAACTTTCATAAATCTAAATGTATTACGGAAGTAAAGAGTTGTCTATTGTAAAAAAATGGAAACGCTATGAGTGTAAATTATTCATGTCGGGGACCGCTCCAGTCGGGAACTTGACCCGGCGGGGGCGGAGCCCCACGGATGGGAGATACCTGGTTGGGAAAAGTCACCCGCTAGCCGAGTGTAGGTTGGCGCCGGATCTCGCCATCCAACGGAGGAAGATCACCACCAACTCATGCTACTTGCACAGCACATACGGGACTAATGACCTTAGCAGTTGACGCACCGGGAATCACCTATCAATCAACCGACAGGTAGGAGGGCGTCGGATCTCACCATCCAGCAAGCATCTCACCATTCAGAAACAAATTTTACGGATGTTGCTATATAACCGTGACCTCAGGCATTTTCTTACTATGACCGCCGGGGAAAAAAATGTTCTGGCTCATGTATAAGACCGGGGAAAGAAAGTTCTGACACTGATGCATAAGAATGGATACCGCAGGGTTCATGTAGAGTATCTGATGAAACGTAAGCGACCACAATTTGTTCATCTGTTCGATGAAGGTAGAGCAAGACGCATTCGTTTGGTTCAAACACATAAACCGACAGAAAAATGATTCGAATTGACACCGATTCCGATATACTGTTGTAAAGGAATGAAATTTGGTTTTTTAAAGTTGAGTTTCAATTAATTTGGCTTTAAAATCTAATTATCCTTCAACTGTTGAAGTAAATTTATTTCTAACAGAATTCTGTAAGTTGCAGTATTTTGCTGTTTTTTTTATATATTTTTTCTTGGTAATTAGTTAAGTGTGCGCATAACTGCCATTTATTTACATATTTTCTTACTAATTTACTGGTTTACCTGCTCAGTTGTTCCTTGAATAGTACACATGCGTAATTATTCACTGTCTCAGGCAATTATTAAGTCAATAAGCTTACATAGTGCTGCAACACATGACGACAAACAAAACGTAATAAAGTGATAATGACAAAGTACACACATTTCTCACGAACTGTGGTCGCATACGTTTTACCAGAAACTCTATATGAACCCTGCAGAATTCATTCTTTTACATCAGCGTCAGAACTTTCTTTCCTAGGAGTTCACGGTAAGAAAATGTCTTTCAACAGTAATGCTGAAACAAGCACTACGGCATTTTGATATCACGGGTATAAAGTAAAATTCGTGAAATTTGATTTGTCTCTGGTCACATAATTTATTATAATGCAATTTGCAATAGCAATTACTTTGTGCATGATATATTAATCAATTTAAGTATTCATTACAAATGAAACAAAAATGGAGTGCTCCAACAAAAACGAGTTCATGTTAAGCTTCACTTCACTGCAAAGCTTCACTGAACAAAAAAATATAACTCTTAGCAACGTAAGCGTGGTTGGAACGAAAGTGTTTGTATGAAAAGGAAAATATTAGATTTAACTGATTGCTAAATAAACTAATTCTATCTAATGTAATAAACGTCCACCATTCTACAGAAAACTAAATAACTATTTGTGCCGCTTTTCACAACCTGCCAGTACGCGGCATAGAGGATCCTATTGATTGCGAACAAGTAGAGAGTTATTGCACAGCGCGAAACATTTTAGCGTATACCACTCCTGAGCCTCTGCACATCCCAAAACTCGCTTTCGCAAAACACGCTTTCTATTGTATTTAGTGTAGGTAGGTCTGCTAAGAAGATACTGAAGGTCTGCCTCACAGATATTGAATAGCAGCTGCCCGCAGATACCGATCAACGTGAGGGAAATAGTGCCATGTCGTCCGCGTATTGTGCCTTTTTATTAACAGTGAAGGAAACATTCAGTGAAGGAAAGTAGGTCTGCCATGTAAGATACTGAAGAGCAGCTGCCTGCAGGCGCAGTTGAACGTGAGAAAAATAGCGCCGTGTCGTCCGCGTATTGGACGCTTTTTTCATTGCATTTAGTGAGGTAGATCTGTCACATAGATATTGAACAGCAGCGGCCGGCAGGTACCGTTCAGCATGAGGAAAATTGCGCAGTGTCGTTCAAAAATTCCACACTTTTTATTGAATTTAGTATAGTTAGGTCTGCCTCATAAATATTGAAGAGAGACTGCCCGCAGGTACCAATCAACGTGAGGAAAATAGTGACATGTCGTCCGCGAATTGGGCCCTTTATTAATGAATTTAATGGGGAAGGTCTATCACATAGATACTGAAGAGTATCTGCCTGCAGGTTTCGTTCAGCACGAGGAAAACAGTGCCGTGTCGACCGAAAATTGGGCTCCTCTTTATTGAATTTAGTGTATGTAAGTAGGTCTGTCACATAGACATCGCAGAACAGCTGCTCACAGGTGCATTTGTGCATGAGGAAAATAGCGCCGTGTCATTAAAAAATTGCGCGCTTTTTTATTGAATTTAGTGAGATAGGCCTGGCACATAGATACTGAAGAGTATCTGCCTACAGGTTTCGTTCAGCACGAGAAACACAATGCCATGTCGTCCGCGTGTTGGGTGCCTTTTTATTGAATTTCGTGTAGGTAAGTAGGTCTGCCACGTAGATCCTGACGGGCAGCTGCCCGCAGGTGCCGTTCAGCATGACGGAGCCCGTGTGGCTGACGACGGCCGGCGGCGGCGGCTGCTGCATCACCGACCTGCAGTTCTCGACGCCGTCCACGGTGGCGGAGCTGTCGTTCCAGAACTTCTACGCGGCCACCGTCGACATCCTGGTGTGCAAGCCCGCGCCGGCCACCGCCGCCACCAGCGCCGCCGCCGCGGCCGCCGCTGAGGCCCTGCGCAGCGCCTTCGCGGCCGACGGCCACGGGCCGCCCACGGTGCGACTCCTTTGCCCTCCCTTTTTGCTTTATCGCTCTTGCGAGGGAACGTCGTCAGAAGAGAAAGTTGAGTAATCGTGCGGCGGAATATTTCGGCAGAAAAACTCGCCCTGGTAACAAAAAATGGAAAACTCCTACTGCTAAATTTAAAAAAAATCCTTTAACAGGAAGAAGTAGCCATAATGCATGTTCTGTGGGTCCTTCATACCGAAAAATGTAATGACGGCAAAACGTCTGTCTGCCCGTCTGTGGTCAACGTCAGCGCCTAAACCGTTCAGTAGATTTTCTTCAAAATTGAAATTCCCCAATCTATCAACTCGAGGATTTAGGAGTTTCAAATGGATGTTTCGATTTTTGAGGGTACTTTATATGTCGCCTCAAAAACATTTTCAACATTTTCGCAATAATGTAGCGAATTCTTTCGGTCAAACTTTTTTTCGGATAGCTTAAAGGACGCTTAAGAGAATGGTTCAGGTCTCGAGTTAGTTGAAACTGCAAATTTTAACGTGGGCGACGGCCACGGGGGTGGGCCGCCCACGGTGCGACTCCTTTGCCCTTCCTTTTTGCTTTATCGCTCTTGCGAGGGAACTTCGTGAGAAGGGAACGTTATGCAATCGTGCGCCGGAAAATTTCGGCAGAAAAATTCGCCCTGGTAACAAAAATGAAAACTCCTAACACGAAGAAGTAGCCATAATGCATGTTATGTGGGTCCTTCATACCTAAAAATGTAATGACGGAAAAACGTCTGTCTGCAAAACGTCTCTCAACGTCAGCGTCTAAACCGTAGCAGAGTTTCTTCAAAATTGATATTTCTAAAGTTATAATAATCTATCAACTCGAGGTTTTAGGAGTTTCAAATGGATGTTTCGATGCAGAGTTTCTTCAAAATTGATATTTCTAATCTATCAACACGAGGTTTTAGGAGATTCAAATGGATGTTTCGATTTTTGAGGGTACTTTATATGACGCATCAAAAAAAATTTCAAAATTTTCTCAATAATATAGCGAATTCTTTTGGTCAAACTTTTTTTCGGATAGCTTAAAGGACGCTTAAGAGAATGGTGCTGGTGTCGTGTTAGTGGAAATTTCTAATATCCTCGCGGGCGACGTTCGCGGGGGCGGGCCGCCCACGGTGCGACTCCTTTGCCCTTCCTTTTTGCTTTATCGCTCTTACGCAGGAACGTCGTGAGAAGAGAAAGTTGAGTAATCGTGCGTCGGAAAATTTCGGCAGAAAAACTTATTGCCAGGCCTGGGTAAGCAAAACGTAAATAAATCCTGTTGTTAAATAAAAAAACATCCTCTAAACGTGGTACAGCCAGAATCCATGTTTTGTGGGTTCTTCAAACCGAAAAATCAATTTATAGCAAAGCGTCTGTGCGTCTGTGATCAACGTTAGTGCCTAAAGTGTTCAGCCGATTTACTTCAAAATCGATATTCCCCAATCGATGTGAATCAACTCTACGTTTTAAGTATTTCAAAACGATATTTTGATTTTTGAGGAAACATGAAGCTTCAAAAATTTTTTTAATATTTTATCAAAAATGGCACCAAATGTTTCGATCAAGTTTATCCATTACGATAGCGATATCCATTACGATACACATTACATTATGATACAGGTTCTAGACCAATCATAGAGAAGTTTGCAAACCAAATATTGTCACTGAATATTGGCTTGAATCGTTCTAGTTAATGTTTCGTTCGATTGCCTACATTAAAATTGCATTTAATACAGTATTACGATTGTCAGTTTTAATTTCTTTTATTATTAGTACTTTTTACGTGGAATATTATTTAAAATAAAGTGGATAGTAACTTCACTTTGATCTTATTTGACTATCGCAGTGGTAGTGGTAGAGGAAACATTTGACTGACGCTAAGATCAAGACGCGACTAATTTTGTTGCCGTGTTGTGGTTATCCTTAAAAACCAGCCAATCCTTTACTTTAAAATGTCTACTGAATTAGATATTGAGTTGGCAGCTCCAAAAATAAGAGAAAAAAATATTACTTCGAAATTACTGTCGCAACGTCTGTACTCTCTCGCACTGGGAAACTTAAGCCACCTGCGGCACGGTAGGGTAGCTGTCCGTTAGGAGCGTTAGCTGAATCCCGCATGTCGACTGTCGCGAAACGATTCAACGTAAAAGTTTAACTTATCAAGTTATCATATGTCGTAGAGAAAGTACCGTATGAAACTGGATGTAATGGGTATTAATACACTCGCGTGAAGTTTATTAGACTCGCTCGTATCGTAGTATCACATCATTTCATCGTCGTTTCACATGTCCTCTTCCGCGCGTGCGCAGAGCGTGCGCGACAGCGCGTCGCAGGGGGCGCTGGCGGCGATGCACGGGGAGCTGAAGGCGGCGGACGCCGCGGCCATGGTGGCGGGCGCGGCGGGCGGCAAGGGCGAGAGCGCGGGCGCGCCGGGGCTCGAACCCGAGGCCGCCGAGTTCCTGCGCTCGCTGGGGCTCGACCTCGACCCCGTCACGGGCTCCACCGCCACGTGGGAGGTGTCGGTGCGCAAGAAGCAGCTCATGCCCTTCCCGCACTTCGAGATGGGCAGCCAAGACCGCGTGAGTGGCTGCCGCCTGGCCGACGCGCCGTCTGGACGGTGGGCAGCCGGCCCGAAAACGGCGATTTATCCAAGTATCAAAATAGGAATCACACAAGCGGCGGCGATGGTGTAACGGTTAGCGTCCCGGACTGTTGTACTCAAGTTGGCGGGTTCAAACCCGATCGAAGCCGTGGATTTCTAAGGGCGAAAAAATCCTTCGTACGCCTTCCTTCGGAGGGGAAGTAAAGCCGGCTGTCCCATGTTAGAAGATTTACTTGCATGTAAAAGATCCTCAAGCCTAAATGAGCTAAATTCAAATCGTCTGTTTCTCGCCCAAGAAATACCCCCTTTCTCTGCTAGTTGACGAAAGGAGCGTAGCGAAATTTGCGTGGTCAGACGGAAGAGCGGACCTGATGGCCCGAGTCTCGCCACGTAAAATAAGGCAAATCCAATTCAATTCAACTTCTGCTTGATTGATTAGTGATTCTTGGCTTGCAAATGGTTGCGGGCAAGTGGTTTCTAGCAGTGGCTTGCAAATCGCAGCCGGGAATGGTAAAGGTTTGAGACACCTGCGAAATACCCATATCCTTCGCCTTCCACCTTAATATCGCTATTGTAGGTAACCCACAACACGGGGTTAACAGTTGTGTAAATTAATGTTATTTTCCTCTCTGAGTTGGACGGGGGATCCACTGCGGTAATATAACATAATTTACAAAATAGAAAAAAAAATGAATGAGTGAAAGTGAAAATAAACATACAACGGTGTAAATTTAATATACTAAGTTGTACTATTTACAAAGCTAGCTAATCTACAGCCATACAGGATGAAATATAAATCATAAAAATACGCGGGCGCTCACGTTTACAATATTAACTAATACATGAACCTATTTTACTACGTGTTGCGCGTACTATCAAATTGATTTTACAATAAACATGGGGAATTGTTTCAAGTTTTCGGTTTAGTGTCCTATCTAAAACATATTCTGAATCGAACTAGCACATGTTTTTTACAAGATCCAAGTTCGGCATGTTTTTATCGCTGGAGGTGGCAGCAATCCGCCAGAATGTCAGCGGGGGACGATAACAGCCACCTCCGGCGATACAAGAACACGCACAGGACTAACGACCTTATCGGTTGACGCGTGTTGTGTGTGTGTGTGAGTGGGTGCGGCGTTAGTTCTCGGTGTGGGCGCGCGAGAGCGTGTGTCCGTGGACGGAGCTGCTGGCGCTGCGCCTGGTGCTGCGCCAGCCGTCGCCCTCGTGGACGGTGTTCGGGGTGTCGGGCGTGGTGGCGTTCCGCGACCCCGCGCCGCTCGACGCCCGGCGACGCTACTCCAAGCACCTCCAGGCACGCCCCCCCCCCCCCACTCCACACACTACCAGCTACGAGATCTACTCCGGATCCCCACAGGGGGGAACGGATTTCGGTGGAGGATTTGTTAACGGTCACCTGTACAAATAGTTTTACGGCGGTACTCACGTCGTTAGCTCGAAGGTAGAGGTAGTGAGTAGGCCACTCGCTGTCGACATTTGGGGGGAGAGGGGGGATTGGACGTGAAATTACGATGGCCGGCATCCTCTGTGCAGTTAGTGGCGGTTCTCAAACCCACATATAAGAGACCAGACCTGTCAGGTTTGCGTAGGTTCCGACAGCACTCATGTCGATAGCTTCAAGGTGGAAATAGTGAGGAGACATGTTGGGGCCCCGAGCCCCCAAGCCTTAGCCCCGGTGACCTCCAGATGGGCATTTGACTTCGTTGAGGCCCGACACTCTTGGCGAAGGTGAGGGACTTGTCCCAGCGCATTGATTCGACTCCGACACTGCCCTGACAGCCAGCAGCTCTAAGGTGGCAGAGTGGCTCGACCTAGGCATTGCATTCGGAGGTTCCCGTGCGGATTAACTGCGATCTAGCGAGATCCAAATAGCGAGAATGTACTTGGGCGCTTGGGGGGGGGAGGGGGTGCGGATAGAAGTTAACGCCTTCGTGTCCAGCCCGGGGAGAAATCCTCATGGTAGAACATAAGGTGCAGGTACCCATGCACACTTGGCAATCTACTATTCTATTCCGTACAAAAAAAGTAATTTTGAAGATTACTAAACAGATTTAGAACATTGATGTTTAAAATCATCGATAGTTTCCAGACGATATACAGAGCGCCAGGAAAGTCATTCCGCATTGAGCCGGATTAGGGATTCCAATTAAAACTTGCATTTACATTGGTAGCAACCACATCACTGGGACACAAGACTTCTAGCATATTTTATTGCTGTGGTGAATCAGCATTTTAAGTTTTCATTCGTTACAAGCTGCAGTTCAAGATACGAACATACTTTTTGTTGCAAGCACTCTCACTAGCCATTTGTTGCCAATGCGGAGAGACTTAGCAGGCGCACTACATTATTAATATCGCTGGTTTTACTTCCCAACATCGCTCATCAATGGCGATGTCTTAACCCGTACCGCGGGCGTGGTGTGGTGCAGCTGTCGGCGGCGGCGGGCGACGGTGGCGACGGCGGCGCGCAGTGCCCGCTGCTGGCCGCCGTGCGCCGCCAGACGGAGGCCGCGCTCGCCAACGGCATGAACGAGGCGCACCGCGACCGCGACGACCACCACTCGCGCCACACTCGCCACGCACGCCACGCCGGCTACGAGTTCTTCCAGCTGCCCAAAGTCTAGCCCCACGCGCGCCACGCCGGCTACGAGTTCTTCCAGCTGTCCAAAGTCTAGCCCCACGCCCGCCCCGGCGGACGCATGCGCCCGCGGCCCCCTGGACACCACGTGCCGCGCGATTTATGGGGCCGTTTCTTCGAGAGAAATATATACATCGCGTTTGGAAACGCGCGATAACGGCCGTTTTCTAATTTATTTAGTATCATTTGTTTAGAGACAGTAGAATAAATATGGAAGTAGCAAATCCTGAATTCTGATTTATTTATCTATTATGCGAAAACTCGTTTTCGCATTCGATTTTTTTGTGAGAACGTTAAATAGTATAAAACAAGAAAAATGATGAAATGAAAATAAAACACACGCAAATATTATGAAAATGAAGAAGTAATTAAATATAATACAATTCCTTGAAAAACATGTTTTATCATTTAACAAAATCTGCATAATTAAATTATTACATTAACATCGATATATAAAGGTGTCTCAGAATAAATGTTACTAACTTCTAGAGCTTAAGAAGTCGAAACTAACCACCTTTTGTCAATGAACATGTGATAAATTGGACAACGGAGTTACATGCTTTTATACATGTGACAAATCTCCCTGTTTTGAGCCAATTATTATGTACAGGTGTTCGCCCGGTCTCGTTCTCACGGAGTCGAGATTTCATGCACCCACATTTCATATGCTCTCTATTAATGTATATGAAAAATAATTTTAAAATTGCAAGACTACTACACTGAAGACATGTTTTTCTTATCAAATCTACAAGTTAGATCTTTAAATAAGGTCATATACTTTTTTTTGAAAATATGAATAGTTTGAAAAAGTTTACAAATCCTTCGGAACAATTCCACAACTACAATTTTTTAACATAGTGTTTCATAAAGAACTGTTTTTAGAACTAGATCATGAAATAATATCAATGACTATCTCTGATTTTGTGCAAATTGCAAACGCAAATGTTTAACGGTGTTTTAAAGCGTTGGAACGTTTCTATTTACCTGTGAGCCGAGTGATGTAGGGTGACATAAATGGCTTGCTAAACCTAAGAACACGAGGACGAATCACAGCGGAGAAAAAAATTTCTGGTTGGAAACATGTCTAGAATCATGTATTATTCGCGCAACATTAATAATGCATATAAGTTACATGTGAGAAAATACGTCTTGCTGTAACATCACAAGTACTTTCCTAAATTAATAATTTCAAAGCACCATTCCAGTTACGTACACTAGACATTAACGAGCTACACCGAAATTTAGTTCGAGACGAATATTCTTAAAGTACGAGATGTAGCATAATAGCATCTCACAAACACTAATTTCACTCTTCACAAATGCACCACTACTCAAATAACCACGTGCACAGAAATATTAGCCAGATCCCGCCAGTCAGAATATTTCCTTAACATGAAGGAACGCCTTCTTTAAAACCTTTCCACCTGACGACACACCCGGACGAATGGACATTACAGCAGAACGTAATTCCAAAAGAGACGAGCTACCTCGCGTTTCCCTCCCCTCTCGAGCAAACCGAGCAGTCTCCTTCGCTTGCCCCCCTCCTCCTCCACCTCCTCCGCGGAGTTGCGGCGCTGAGAAAGGAGCCGCGGCCGGGACGGGGGCAGCGCAAGGGCGGACGCGCCGCGCCGGCGAAATCGTAAATCGCGCTCTGTCTCCGCGGACCCCGCCGCCGGCCGCGCCCCCCCTCCGCGCCACACACATCAAAGGCGGCGGGCTCGCAAAAAACAGCGCCCCCGCAGGCGCAGCGGCGCGTCGCTTGTGTGCGGGACCGCGCTGCGCCGCGTTGCGCCGTGCGGGGAACGCCCCCGTGCGGAACGGGCGCGCTCTGGCGCCGAGCGGCCGCACTACACCGCCCTGCCTCACCGTGCCCTACCGCCGCCGCGCGCTCCGCAACCGCCACCGCGGCCACGCTCCGACACGCTCCACTCCCGCCACCCACCGCTTCCGCCACTGCCTTGCTTCGCTCCCCGCCACGCCCTGCCCCCACCGAACTCCACTCCCACCACACTATCTCCACCACGCTCCTCCATCGCATCGCTTCTCGTTCACCACGCTCCGCATCCACTACGCTCCCCAAATGCCAAGCTTCTCCTTCGCAACGCTCCTTCTTTGCCACGCCCCTCCATCGCTACACTTCGCATGAAATCGTTTTAATGAAATAATGGTTTGTCACTATGTTAGTTTTTCAAATGCAAAACAATCATTAAAATTTAATTTCCTATTTCTTTGTGACACATATACGTAACGAATGGCAACAAAAGACGTATCTAGAAGGAGATCGGTGATCCTAGTTGGCAACAATTAGAAATAATAACTAATTTTTTTCTGGAAATCGTCACCCGACCAGGATCGTGACAATTATTTGAACAAATTTAATTATTAAAATACATTTTTTACTCCGTAACAAGGTCACAACTTGGTATTCTTTACGGCTGCGGGTTATATTTCCGAACGTACACGCGTTCAAAATGTTGAAGGCGTGATGACCAAGAAAATACTACTAAGAACTAAGAAAAATTTCGATCAGTTTATAAGAAAATAAAGAAAACTAGTCACGAGTCTTGGCGCGAACTAAGCTTCTACAATCTTCCCCACCGTCAGTTCGCGTCTTCGCTTGAAGGCGAAGCTGCAGTAAACATAATTTCAGGAAACACGTCTCATATCTACCGTACAACGGACGAATAAGTCTAAACGCGATTTTGTGTCTTTCCGGCGCGGCGAGAGTCGGTGGCGTGCGGCGCGGCGCGGCGTGCGCGGGAGGCACGCAAGCGCTCGCGTGACGCGCGCACGGCCCCGCCCCCTCCCCCTGCCGCGCCGCACGCACGTAGACACACGGGGCACGGGCGCAAACGGATTCCTAGGAAGTCGTGGTGAAAAAATAATTATCGGACTGATATCAAACGGCTGGTACATAATTGATTGGAATGCAATGAATAAATGAGTGTCCCAGAATAAATGATACGTACTTCTAAGGGATGCGGAGGGATCGAAAATGACAACGTTTTGCCAGTGAACATGTGGTGGGAAATTTCGTACAACGGGAGTTACATATGTGAACTTCCTCCTGTTTTTTAGGCAAATTCCTTTGCACCGATGTTCAGCAGAGCACGTTCTGCCACAATAAAGAATATTTCATGTACTGTGGAACATTGCGTATAAGGACTTGCCAAACAACCAGGATAAAATGTCATGTAAATAAATCCATTCAACACTGTTATATGCAATTTCCCTTCATTGTTCATTGACAAAAAAAGCTATCAATTTACACCCATGTACATACCATAGATGTTTGTAATACTTATTCTAAGACATATGTATACAGAATATCTCACCAACTATAAGCCACCCGTACATCTAACCATTTCAAGATATTGAAGTTTCGGTTTTCACGGAACAATGAGGAATCATGATGCAAGTAATATGCTGTTGAGATACTGATAGTAATCCTTTTCGTTTTGCGTGAAATTTAATCATCATTGATTTTTTAATGGAAATTTATATTTTACTTACCCCCAATGGATTGTTCATAAAACTAGGAATACAATGATGTGTCATATGTTAGTATTTTGATAGAAATTTGAGTATAAAATTAGACTTTCTGACACTTTCTGATTTGGGAGTCTTTACACTCGTGAGCATATCCATTAAGAATTTATTGTAGAAAACTGTTGGCAGTCATGAAATCATTATCAAAAATGAAACGATCTACTAAATTGTAGGATCACCGTACACAGAAAAGACTTCCGTGTTGGTAGTCTGAATGTTTAGTAAATATTAATGAATTTAAAATATCCTTTGTCTATTCATTTAACCTGACAAAATGACTGAACAAAATCTGTGTTATTCAAAGATGATGTTCGATTTGGAGATCGTAATATAATATGATCAGTAAAAATCAATGAAAGGAAAATACTGATTGCTCTTATTGCAGAACACTAATTTCCTAAACTTATTTTCTTTTTGAGTACCAATGCCAACAGCTTTTTAATTGAGAGTTAATGATTTATTCCTTTATTTCTTAATAATACTTCCTTCAATTATTCTGCAAGAAGTTTGAGTTGTCGACTTTGGCGTCTCGTCTTTGATATTTCGCCGCAAACACTTCTATGCCTTTTGTCCAAAAGCCATTTCTGTCTGATAATTGTTTCGCAACAAAACTCGAAAACTCGGCAACTGAACCGGCGCAAAATATACAACAAAGAAAGTCCAAGAGAAGTCCAACTCTCTTGATAAACCGTCCCGCGATGAAAAGGCGTCGGGGGGGCTTTTATTTTTCTCCTAAACTTCGCTTTCCTGCTCCAGATAGCTGCCTCCTCCCGTCTTCTTTGCCGACTCGAGACGAACTATTAGAGCGAACCAATTTTCTTGAGTAGAGAAACCTAGCCGGTCGCCAAAGAACTGGTCCAGACAATAGCAGGAGATTATCCCTTTAATGACTGCTCCTGCTCTGATACTTTCATTACGGCTCTCGGGCGAAGGGAGCTCAGATCCGCGCTGGCTGGATGCCCGCCCAAAGCCGCAACCCGCCGCCCCTCTGTGGAGCCTAAGCCTCAGTGGAGGCTGTTGGATAATATGCTCAGTTTCTCAATTTACGGATAGACTGCAGCTCTAATCCAATAAATAGAACAGGTTTTCAAGTGAGAAGATACACCGTTTTATTCCAAGCAGATAACGTCTATTTAGTTACAGTCAACAACTCGTTTGTTTGTCAAGTAACACATAAAAGTGCCGAACGAAACCTATTACACGACAAGATACATTATTACCTTCAGAAGGCGGATCATGTGTTAACTCACGCCCTACAAGGAGATCTCCTTAGAATGCTACCAACTAAGGTGAAGCAAGCATTAGAAATAAATTTATGATTAGAAACACAGTCTAGTCGCAGTCTGGTTGTGAATGATTCTGAAGTCGCGGAAATCCAAGACAACTTTGATTGTAGCTGAAAGTAGCTGAAAGTTTCTAAAGTCAGGAGTAACTAATCGGCCGAAAATAAACGCTGTAATGATAACAGTCCCAGTACATAAAGTAAAAGTAATTGTAATTCAAGGATAATTGATAATATTAACAGCTGTGAAAATTACATAAATACTGCAGTAAAGAGGTAGCTGACGGCTGGTCTTTAGCTTATATGCAATGCAGTAACAACCTCCTGGCATTCATCAAATTCGTCTTCTCCAGTTTTATATATCCCCTTTGCCAACTTTTGCCAGCGCTTGGCAATCCAGAACTACATTCTCGGCGGTCGCACCTTCTGGAGCGCGGAGGCGGCAGCAGCGGCGAAGGCGGAGGCGGTGGCGAAGGTGGTGGTGCTGGTGGCGGTGGGAAGGTGGTGTAGCTGGTGGTGGTGGTGGTGGTGGTGGCGGCAGTGGCGGCGACGTAGTCGGCGGCGAGGTGGAGGAGGAAGCGACGGCGGCGGCGGCGGCGGCGGCGGCGGCGGTGGCAGTGGCGGCGGTGGCAGTGGCGGCGGTGGTGACTTTGGTGGCGGCGTCGTTGGCGTCGGTGGCGGCAGTGACGGTGGCGGAGGCGGAAGCGGCGGCGGTAGTGACGGTGGCGGAGGCGGAGGCAGTGGCGGTGGCGGCAGTAACGTTGGCGGAGGCGGAGGCGGTGGCGGCAGTAACGGTGGCGGAGGCGGAGGCGGTGGCGGAGGCGGAGGCGGCGGCGGTGGCAGAGGTGGCGGTGGCAGTGGCGGCGGTTGTGACTTTGGTGGCGGCGTCGTTGGCGTCGGTGGCGGCAGTGACGGTGGCGGAGGCGGAAGCGGCGGCGGTAGTGACGGTGGCGGAGGCGGAGGCAGTGGCGGTGGCGGCAGTAACGTTGGCGGAGGCGGAGGCGGTGGCGGCAGTAACGGTGGCGGAGGCGGAGGCGGTGGCGGCAGTAACGGTGGCGGAGGCGGAGGCGGTGGCGGAGGCGGAGGCGGAGGCGGAGGCGGTGGCGGTGGCGGCAGTAACGGTGGCGGAGGCGGAGGCGGAGGCGGCAGTGGCGGCGGTGGCAGTGGCGGCGGTGGTGACTTTGGTGGCGGCGTCGTTGGCGTCGGTGGCGGCAGTGACGGTGGCGGAGGCGGAAGCGGCGGCGGCAGTAACGGTGGCGGAGGCGGTGGCGGCGGCGGCGGCGGTGGCGGCACGTAGCCAAGGCGCGCGGCCGCGCGGCCGCACGCCCCTCGCGCAGCGCGCGATGAAAAATTCACGCCCCAGAAATATGTACGGCGCGGCGCCCGGCGTATGTACAGCGGCCGCTGCAATCGCCATCTCCACCGGCACCGCCGTGGCGGCTTGCGCCAAACGTCCTTGACGCATTTGCCGGCTAAGGCGTAATCCATGACTGTGATTCACCAAATAACCAAGGAAGCACCAGTCGCGATAACACCACATCCAAGGACAAGCCACCGCACTCCTTGTCGCAGAACTGTACACGTCAGGTCCATTTTCTCAGCCTTGCCACAACCTATGTCCTCCTTAGCTACACCGGTTAATATCTTTAGGGACTTTCCTCCTCTTTCTCCAAGAGAAATACGTAAGCCTCCGTTTTGATCACCCCACCCCCACCCCAGAACCAACGCACCATTTTCACCTCCTTATCCTCTGTGTCTACGTCCACATTTTTTACCTCCTCGACTGTATAGAGCTTGGCCCTCCCCATCCGCAGCCGACGCCTGCACCGAAGGCGCCGGCGGCCTCCAATCCCCAGGCGCGCGCGCTCTCGCGGCGACGCGGCGCGGTGCGACGTGACCTCGCGCGCCGCCGCCGGCGCGTGTATTATTAAGATGCGGCGCGGCCACCGGGTCAGCCGCTGGCCAAGATTCTGCAGCGCGCCGCGCCACTGAGGGACGGGGCAGTCTAGTGCGTGAAAAGACGGGGTGGGGCGGGGATGGGCAAGGCAGAGAGGGGCATTGAGGGGCTGGGAAGGGCAGGACAGGGAAGAGCTGGGTAGGGAAGGGCAGGGTAGGGAAGGATTGGGTAGGGAAGGGCTGGGTAGGGCAAGGTTGGCCAGAGAAGGGCTTGGACGGGCAGGGAAGGGCAGGGTAGAGCTGGGAAGAGCTGGGAAGGGCAAGGTCGGGCAGGGAAGGGAAGGGTAGGGCAGGACAGGGAAGGGTTGTGAATGGCAGCGAAAGACAGAGGCAGGGCAGGGTCAGGAACAAGAACAGTAAAGGGCGGGGCGGGGTGGGAAGGAACGGAACGATGATCGTGCGACGTGGCAGGAAAGGGCGGGCGGGCAGTGACTGGCAGTGCAGGCCAAGGTAATGTATGTGTGCAGAAAGGATCGGGGCGAGGCGGGGAAGGGAGCGGCAGGGCAGGTAAAGGCAGAAAAGGCAGGAAAGAGCGTGGAAAGGTACGTTAGTGCAGGGCGGAACGAGGCTGGGCGGGGCGGGGTGGGGCGGGGCGGGGCGGGGCTGGGCGAAACGGTGATGGCCCGGCACGGCAGGAAAGGGCAGGTGGGAAGTGAGGCGCGGGGCAGCTCAGAGTTGTGCGTGAAGAAGCGTAGCAGGGCGTGGCGGGGAGTGGCTGAGAGTGGCGAGGAGTAGCGGAGAGTGGCGGAGAGTGGCAGAGCGTGGTTGGGCGTGGTTGGGCGTGGCGGGGCGGGCGTATGCGTAGGCACGTCGCGATAGCGCCTGAGCCAGAAGTGATGGCGCTTCTGTGGCGGATTGGGAGGAATGTGCCCTCAGGAGGCGGAAGGGCAAACCAGGAGAAGAAAGTGAGGATTCTGAAAAGAAGAAATTGTACTTGCGTTTCTTAGAAACAGCTGCGAAGGGCGATTCATAAGAAACAAGTTCCAGAGAAAGGATCTGAAGGTAATTGAATGTAAGAAAATCGGGAGAAGAGAAAGTAGATTACTTCAGAAGAGTAATTATCGAAAGAGAAAGAAAAATACAGGAGAACCTTTAATACGGTTAAAACCATATCCATATGACAAAAGTTTGCGGTCAAATTAAAACACGAAAAAATTGTCAAAGTAAATGAACACATTGTAAAAAGCTGAGAAATATCCAGGCTCCATCCCGCATTCAAACACGAAATTTCAAATAGAAACTACGGTCACTGTTCTGCATGTCACATGATTGCAGTCAAAGGCATTGGATAAACATTCAAAGAAAACTCGATCATGACTGCATCAATCACAGGAATATTAAGTTTTTAAAAAGAGGAAAACCAAACATTTCACCTCGGGAGCAAGGTTGAAGCTCCCAACGCAGTCGCATCACACACCCAACTCCCGCCGTCAAAAGCGCCGGGCGTAACCCGGAGGGTTCGGGGCGGAGGCAGGGCGAAAGGTCAGACGGAGCGCCAGCGATGCAGAGGGCGTCGCTCACCGCGCTTCACCGCACGTCACCCGCTTCATCTCACGTGACGCGGCGGCGAGGGGGGCGTGGCGCGCCGGAGGAACGCGCGGCGCGCGCCGAAATATTTATGACGGGATTTACCGCCGGGCGGCGCGGCGCGGCGCGGCGCGGCGTGGGCTTCCGCCGGTGCCGGCGCTCGGTCGATATGGTGCGGACTCCGCGGAATCTCGGCGGACAGCCACAGCTGCCGCCGCCGATATTTGCTGCCGGGATCTCGCATCGCCCTAGCTTCCCCGTCTGCTCTCCGTTCAAACGCTTATCCCGCGGGATTTAATGAACTCTGGGTTAGGAAATGAAAGACTGCATAAGTGCAGTCAGTCTTACACACGAGAGAAAGTTTATGAACTGAACGAAATGGGTGAATACGGGCAAAATATATACTCGTATGTGGCGGAATGAATGGTGCGTTATTATCTCGAGCTCTACTGCTGTTAAGTATCTCGTGGCACATGTCACAAGATTACGATTTATGAATCTCGTGACTAGTGACGACTTGTGATTTGTGTGTACCCTGCGGAGGCGTCCGAGAAATATCAGCGTTCAATTCGAGGTATCAGGGATTTTCTTCTATTTTTGGTATAATTTATTGTAGCTGGTATTTTTCCAGCTTTCTTCAGTATGTACTAACTCTGATGGTTTCCCTTAATATTAATCCTATCCATTATTTTCTCAAATTTATTTACGTTCTGCCTTGAAATTCATTAAATTGTATCTACTGTCGTACAGACATGTACTAATTTTTACTATCGTGCTTTAGTGTCTTATTTGTGCGTCGTGATGTGCTTTTCATCGAGTGGTTTGTTGTTTGAATCGTTTTTAATTTAATGACAAAATTGTAATTCCTTTCTTCTCTAATTTTCTTTCAATTAATGTACTTACCATTGAACTAAATGTTTTCTTCTAGAACACCCACAACTCACGCACGAAGGTATATAATACATTTGAGATAATAATCAAATCCATCTAAAAATTATATTTACGTGAAAATTCGAGTGACAATTGTACCTTTATTCCATTCAATATATTGTTGGTACCTTATAGTGTACGCAACATAATCGGTGTTGATGTAGATACTCGGCAGTACGTCTATGTATCACGGAATAAACGTCAGATATCTCGCAATACTCAAGTCCATCAGTCGCAGCAGAACGTACTGCTGCTCCGAATGTACAAACATGATGTATGAGCATTCCACCATCCATTGTGATGCAAACACTGTTAAACCGACTAACATTAAGCAAGGATGAATGTTTATTCTACTTATGAGATGAGATATGAAACATTAACCGATCATTAATGTGTATATATATTTTATATATCCAATTTCCTTATATCCAATTTCATAAAAGAGCCCTTTGATATTTTTCACAAATATAATGTAAACTATAAGTTGTAAAAATGCAGTCTCTTGTGAATGAACGAGTACATTTGTTGTGAATTTATTCTCACGATTCATAGATATAGTTTAATAGGAATCTAACATACGCATGATTGTACATGTTATTTGATGGACATTGTGCACATTCATTAATTTTCACATTACTAGGTTTACGATATATTTGCTTTACAGCGTCTCATAAATACATATTGCTTTCTAAACAAGAAGATAAGACTTGATTTTTTAAATTATCTTACCTTCCTACTGAATAGAATATCGATTGATCAAGAGTTTTAATGAATGCGTTTAAAAATAGAATTCATTTAAACTAATGATAACAATGTAATTTATCTTTCAAAATAAAACTTTAAGTTATCTGAACCCCATCATACTTATAATTTGTTTTCAAAGAATAATATAATTATAAACCGAATTTTATTAATTTCGTTTAACATAAATTGAGAAGTTACTTCTTAAATTGTTGCATGTAACAATAGGTACAAGTGTCCAATAAAGAAGTCCAATTATGAAACAAAATAACGAACAAATATTCCTAAAAGTCGTCGAGAATACACTAAAGGAACAGTATAAAAATAAAATATTACTTCGATAAAATATTTACTTCGAATATGGAAATGATTTAAGAAAATAAGGTACGAATCAAAGAAGGAATTCATAAAAAAAATACTCATAAAGTGTATCGATTCCATCGCAAAACATTCTTATGGGAACTGATGTCGGACTCAGGAAGTCTCTCCGTACATTCCCCCCGGGAACCTCCTTGCACTAAAGCCACGGCAACAATTACCCTTCTGCCACCCCTCATTAATTCTTGAAGACGTCGCCACCACCGCTGACGTAATCTGCTAGTACTTAATTTCATTAGCGCCCGAGATAATCTAGAAACGTTCCGAGTCCGGGAGCGTTCTCGCAGATCAATACAGCCGGCAGCCGGGGGGGGGGGGGGGGGGTGGCAGCGTAGCGGAAGTAGCGTTCGCGGAATAAACAAACGACACACGACACACGTAATTAAGCACAGCCGCGAGGCGGAAGCCTTTTGAGGCAGCGCTCGCCACGAGCCGCCTGCATATCGCGGCGAGACCTGGACACTAACCAACGGTTGCCGTAAAGTTCAAATTAATTTACTGTCCCCGCTCGAGGCCCGGGTTGCAGTTTAAGCCTGTTTCTGTCTGGGTAAAGACCATTACTATAGTTGAGTTTGCCGTGGCGGGGTACGTCGGAGGGGATGGCTCCCTCTCTTAAGCCTAGTTATAGCTGGCCAAGTTTGCTTTAAGTTGGCCGCGTGGCGCAGGATGCGGGGACGAAGGACAGAGAAATGGCGGTGGCGGTGGCGGGGGGGGCGAGGGGGGCACACTTTGCTGCAACTTGCGGCGACCGCGTCCGGCGTGGAGAAGCTCAACGCTGGGAGCCGAGGCGAGGGCTGGGAGGAGAAGGTGAGGAGAGGAGGGGTGAGCACTCACGGGTGGCGGGGCGGGGACGGGACTGGGTGGAAACTGGGCGGGGATGAGGATGGAGGTGGGGCGAGGTGGGGGCGTGGGTGAGGCGGCGGCAGGGAAGAGACGGGGCAGGGCGTGTGTGGGGTGGGAGTGACGCGGGAGCAGGGAGGGAGAAGGGCGGCGGAGATGGATCGGGGCGCAGGTGGGGAGGGGGCGGGGCTGTGCTGGGGAGGTGTGGAGGTAGTGCGGGAGCGGAGAGGTGAGACGGCGGTGCGGTGGGGGGCAGAGGTGGCGATGTGGTCGCGCATGCCGGCCAAGTCAGGGTGGGGGCGGGGTGGGGGCGGGGGCGGGGCGAAGGCAGGGCTAGGCGAGGTCGAGAGCGAAGTGTCAGCGTGTCCCCGAGCCCCGCTGAGAAGTGAATTTTATTTGCCAAAGTGCGGTTGAAAGCTTTCAAGGGGCGCCGGTCGTCCGTCAGCCCGGTCTTCAAGTTGTCTTCTCCCCTGCTCCCCGCCCCG
Source organism: Gryllus longicercus (assembly GCA_038098605.1). Lineage (NCBI taxonomy): Eukaryota > Metazoa > Arthropoda > Insecta > Orthoptera > Gryllidae > Gryllus > Gryllus longicercus. The sequence continues at coordinate 1,623,327 of JAZDUA010000348.1, forward strand.
CACCCCCGCACCGGCACGCGGCCGCCGGCACTCAGCGGCGAGGAAACAAAAGAGAGCGCCACTGCCTTTCTCTGCCCCCCCCCCCCCTCCCTGGCTGCACCTGGGTCAAACGCCTGGCGGCGGCTCCCCACACGCAGTGCTTCTCTCCCCCCTCTCCCTCCACACTCCGCACCACACGCCTTGTTCTATCCTCTAGCTCCTTCTCCACCCACTATCAAGGGTCGGAAACCTATAGTATTCTTCTGTTGTTTGTCCTCCCCGCTACACAATGCTTCGTCTGCTCTTCGTGCCCAGGCCAACCTAGTTTGCTTCCATCCCAGAAACGAGAAAGGCAAAATACTTAATGTATTTCCTCTTTGCTTCCATTAAACTCGTGGATGATTTCTACCCAAGAGAGTAAAGATATCAAAACTAAGTTTAAATTTGTTCGCGATAGAAATACTTCTATTTTTGACGTACGTTGCACAAGAGTACGTTTAACCTCGTAAAAATGACATTGATTTTTTATCATTCTTATGTAGAGAAAAATCTCTCTCACGAATAGAAGTGAAAAATTCTATCCCCTCCGTCAGCACCTGTACTCATGCATTTTAAATTTCCGTCACATTCTCGTTATTTCAGCAAAATACTTTTCGGTTCTCTGCCAATTAATTTTGAAACTTTTTTACAGGTTAAGTTACAAACATTTTCATTGCTAAGTATTTTCGTCTCTGATTTCATTTCAATATTTGATAAATCTTGGTGTTAGACATGTCTCCCTGCAACCTGGGGCATCGTAATGTTTTTAATTTCATCTATCGTTTCGTATATTAACTACATTCATTCCAATTTATATTTGGTTTTAACGTTTGACTAAGTTCTCTTTTTTTCAGTAAGCCTTTCTATTAATTTTCTCCTGTTCGTAGTTACTGTCTATTTTATTTGCCTCCATACTCTAGCTTCACGCGCTCGAATTTATTAACGTATTTTCGTTAACGATTGCGATTGGTGTTTGGAGGCGCGTCAACTGCTAAGGTCATTAGTCCAGTAATCCAGAATGTCATTAGTCCGGCGACGTATGTTTTTTATCGCGGGAGGTCGCAGTGATCTTTTCCCGCTGGATGGCGAGATCCGGCGCCGATATTCACGTCTGCTTGTGGGACTTTCCACTAACTCCCACCAGCGGAGCACCGTCCCAGCTGGGACAAGCTCTAAGATCCCGTCTGATCTACCGACATATGCTGTAATGCAAGGTCATTTAAGTGTACTTGTATATTAGTTAGGGGTAAGGATAGGACAAGGACAGCAAAGGAAAGATCGCGCACGCCGTGGACCATTTGCTAAGGTACTGCTCCGGCATTCACTTGTTCTTGATGGAAGTAACCACAGAAATATACCGATCAGAGCAGTTAGGCGATAGAAATTTCCTCCAAACGCGAGCGGGTGAACATGACTCAGCTATCTATCTAGAGTCGAAAATTGTACCCTAGGAACTGCCGATCAGAGGCACTTCAACGACACCAATTGATCCCCTGAACCACCTAAGCCGGTGCCGCACTATCAGTGTAAAACATTAACTGTAAGAGTACAGATTTGCCCCGAGTAGCATCTCCCGCGAACACATTCCAATCCATCCAATTCAACACAGCATTCGCACTTACTGCATGCAGAACAATGCTCCATCGCCACCCGGGCGCCCGCATATGGATGACGCCGAGCATCACGACAGCGGCGGGACGGCGGGGCAGGGCAATACGGGGCGGGGCGGAGCGGGGTGGGGCGAGGCAGAGCGGGGCGGGGCGGGGCGGGGCGGGGAGGAGCGGGGTGGGGCGGGACGAGGGACGGAGAGGAGCGGAGCGGGGCGGAGCGGGGCGCGGCGGGGCGGAGCGGGGCGGAGTGGGGCGGGGCGGGGCGGAGCGGGGCGGAGCGGGGCGGGGCGGAGCGGGGCGGAGCGGGGCGCGGCGGGGCGGAGCGGGGCGCGGCGGGGCGGAGCGGGGCGGAGCGGGGCGGGGCGGAGCGGGGCGGAGCGGGGCGGAGCGGGGCGGAGCGGGGAGGGGCGGAGCGGGGCGGGGCGGAGCGGGGCGGAGCGGGGCGCGGCGGGGCGGAGCGGGGCGCGGCGGGGCGGAGCGGGGCGGAGCGGGGCGGAGCGGGGCGGGGCGGGGCGGGGCGGAGCGGGGCGGGGCGGAGTGGGGCGGAGCGGGGCGGGGCGGGGTGGAGAGGGCGGGGCGGAGCGGGGCGGAGCGGGGCGGGGCGGGGCGGGACGGGGCGGGGCGGAGCGGGGCGGAGCGGGGCGGGGCGGAGCGGGGCGGGGCGGGGCGGAGCGGGGCGGAACGGGGCAGAGCGGAGCGGGGAGGAGCGGGGTGGGGCGGGACGGGGGGCGGAGAGGAGCGGGGCGGGGCGGGGCGGAGCGGAGCGGGCGGGGCGGGGCGGAGCGGGCGGGGCGGGGCGTTCTCGCGCTCTCCTTGGATGGCGCCATCGGAGCTTCACGGCTCATTGGCGCCGGCTGCGCGCAGGGCGAACGGGGCCCAGGGGCGGAATTTCGGGCGGGCGGTTGAAATCCGCGCAACCCCGCAGGGACTGTTTTCGAGCGGCAGCCGAAGATAATAGGCCGCGGAGCGCGGCGCCGCAGCGAGCCGACAGGCAGGCCGACCGGCCGGCCTGCGCCGCTAACGAAGTAATGCGCATACATTTTACATGCGGTAATCAGAGCGGTATTATCTGGCCTTGTTAGTTTCGACGTCACGTACCACGGCCGCCCCGCCTCCCCCCCTTACCCCCCCCCCCGCGATCCGCGCTATCTCTGTTTACATAACGAATTCATGTTGCTTATCTGTTGCATTTCGTTACCGATAGCTCTAACGAGTCAGCGAGTGTGGTAACGCGAGCGTTTCCTGACAGAAGTTCGGCGCGGGGCGCCGGGCCATCGATCGCGGGCGAGCTGAAAAAGCGCCGATGTCGCTCGTGTGGTTTGGCCGCCGCGCCGCGCCGGCGCTAGCGACGAGGTGGGGATGCGTTTTCCAAGGGCGGCAGCGGTGGAGGCACCAGCCGCTCTCTCCGCTCTTACACCTCACCACAGAGATGCATTACAAACTTGTAAGGTATCACGTATTATCCGGGACAGTCCCTCATTTAAAGGCCCTGCCTCGCATTTTATTTGACAGGAAAACAGGGCGCTAAAATGTCCCTTTTTTGTGACAGTAACGTAACACCATATAATGACGTCAACAATTCTAAAGTTATCATAATATATTCCGTTTGATTCGCATTTGTTTATAAAAAATAAGTGCGACAAAATATTGGACTCATGTGCCACATAACAAGAGTTTATTTTTTAATTTTAAGAACTCTCTAAGGGATTGAAGTCGTAGGCTTCCGCGGCCAGAGTCATGTGGGTGATCTGAGCTGTCCGGGTGACGCCGCGGTCGAAGACTGTGATGCGGCGTCACCCGGACAGCCCAGATCACTCTCTAAGGGATTCTTTGGTTGGCATAAATTGTAAACTGCTACACTATTAAAAATTTAGAATTTATTTTTTAAAATTTATTTATCTTATTTTAATTTCCAAAGCTAAATATGTGTGACAAAATGGTGTTTAACGTCCTCATTTACCTCATTTACCGTCGTGAAAAAACTAAAACGTCCCGTTTTTATGTTTTCAAAATATGACTCGCATAGACATTTGCCATGTTGAAGTGATCGTCCCCTAAGTGTGTACCATGCATCATTGTCTTCCAGTGGAGAGCAATAGCCGAAAATGCTAAGCACGTGATAGTTTTCACAAGGCAAGTCACATGTAAATCATTGAATTTTAAGATTAAAAAAGAAGCAAGGTAATTTTATTAATATGTTACAATTTTCCAGAATTTATACGCCAAAATATGTATGCAGGCAGGTATTAATACAATATTATAGAGCCAACTTTGAGACCGATATTCTGAGTTGCAAATATCATAATTAAATGTAATAATCTGAAGAGTTATCTCAGGCAGTCGCAATGCATTATCGGTGGTTGTCCGTGGTTTCTCCCATCAATACCAGGCAAATTCCGGAGCAGTACTCGACTACAGACCGCATAAAATATTTTCTTCCTCTTCCTTGTCCTATCATCACCTTTCTTTCACACACACACACACACAATCATATGCACTACATTACCACACATGTCGGGAGAGCAATCGGCAGCTTAGAGCTTGTTCCGGCTGGGACGGTGCCCCGCTTTTGGGAATACCTGATTGTGGAAACAAAACCGGCAAGCCGATGGGTGAGTCGACGCCGGATCTCGCCATCCAGCGGTGGACCACCACCCCCCGTGCTTAAAACAAGCACTACACTTAAGGAACTAACGATCTTATCAGTTGAAGCGTCTGGAACCAGTCAGTCAATCAATCCATCTACGTAGATCCGTACACAAGGGCCTTAGGAAACAAACGACTCCTTTCGCTGTGGAACGCACTACACGCCCAGTCGCTTCGCCCCTCTGGACAAAGGCCTAATCAAGACATGCGGTCCCGTCCGCGCCCCCACAAGATTGACGAGCGACCTCTCGGAGGGGGGCTCCAAGTCCTGAAGTTTTCTGAGGGAGAGGGGCCCTCCGAAGGCAGTCCGACGGGGATCTAGGGCTCTCCGTGCGTTCGAGAGCCGTTTCGGCGAACGGCCGTGACAGCAACACGGAAGCTCTCGAGACGGGACGAGGACGCGAGTGTCGGACTGAGGGCGCAGTAGCCGTCCAAGCTTCTGGAATGAGCATCGCCATTGATTCGTGAAAGCTCCGCAGCACAGTGGCTCTATAACATCCGCTCTTGCGTTTTAATCCGCAAGTTGCACTTTCTCGCACCACCCTCTTAAATCACAATAATATTTTTTGCGTTTCCGAATGAATTACGTTTTAGCTTCATAGGCTTGTTTACATAGGCCCTATTGTGTGATTGTTTAGGTTGTAAAAGGAACAATAATACAGCTACGTTAGGTTACGAATCGAGAATAACCAAGAGGATTTACTGGTGGTAAACAATTTTTCGTACTCTTTCAACACACAAAGAACAATGTAGTAAATATACTATTTCCAGTTGAAGTGCACTAACATATCATGCTCACACGTACTTCCTAAATGTACCAATTACAGAACTTTTAATAACCGTTTCTCTTCTTAATTCTCCACATTTTCTTTACTGGAATTGCGACTTCCTAAACTTTGTTTTGAAGGCGGAAATCCCCACTTTAGCTGGCACGCTGTTGTGAGGACAAAGGAGGGGAGAGGTGAGGAGGAGAGCGAGGATGAGGCCAGGACAAGGGCGAGGACGAGGGTGTTGGGGGAACGTAGAGCACGCAGACAGGGGCGGGGCGAGGACAAGAGGAAAGAAAGGAGAGGACAAGACGAGGACGAGAGCATGGGCTAGATCTTGTGTGAGGCGAATGCGAGTGTGATTGCGAGTACGAAGGCGACCGTGTTAGCGAAAGCGAGTGAGCGTATGAGGGCGAGAGCGAGTGTGATTGTAAAAGCGGGTGAGCGTATGAGGGCGAGAGCGAGTGTGATTGTAAAAGCGAGTGAGCGTATGAGGCCGAGAGTGAGTGTGATTGTAAAAGCGAGTGAGCGTATGAGGGCGAGAGCGAGTGTGATTGTAAAAGCGAGTGAGCGTATGAGGGCGAGAGCGAGTGTGATTGTAAAAGCGAGTGAACGTATGAGGGCGAGAGCGAGTGTGATTGTAAAAGCGAGTGAGCGTATGAGGGCGAGAGCGAGTGTGATTGTAAAAGAGAGTGAGAGTGTGAGGGCGAGTGTGATTGCGAGAGCGAGTAAGAGAGCGATGGCGTGTGCGAGTGCGATTGCGAGGTCGAGGTCGACTACAAGAACGAGGGCTTGTGCGTGTGCGAGTGCGAAGGCGAGTGTGATTGCGAGAGCAAGTGCTTGTGAGAGTGCGATGGCGAGTGAGAGGGCGAGGGCGAGGGCGAGGACGACTGCAAGAACGAGGGCTTGTGCGAGTTCCAGGGCACAGGCGAGTGGAAGGGCAAGTGCGTGGGCGTGGGTGTGGGCGCCGGCAAGGGATATGCAAGGTTTCTGACCACAACCTCGCCTGCCGGCTGGATCGCGGTCTATAGGTTTCTTGCAGAGCCGGGGGGAGGGGGGAGACCTTAATCAAATGAAGCAGCATAACACAAAACCACACAGTCACAATACACACATAACCAATGACATCGACAAAATATGGCGTGGAGGTCTTCTCTACGAACTAAGACCAATTGACACTTCAGACTCCTTATTCAAAATATTTTTTTTTAATCGAAGAAAGTTCCAAGACAAAATTAAGGATGTCCTGTCACCCTTACGCCAGATTTCAGCGGGAGTGCCTCAAGTCCCCCCATTATCCCCAATATTTCTCAATTTATATACGATCGTACTCGTACTGGATAACTCGTACTTCTGATTATTCACAATTAGAACATTCACCAACAGTGCCCCACGCTGACACATACAGTGTCGCAGCGAATCCATCACCGACTGAAAATACCTACAATGAAAGAATGCATTACCAACTGTCCAAAGAATTGTTTTCATCACACTCCACATTCCCCGGCACTCCCATTTTCATCCCTGGACGTGCAGCAGAACCGAACCAACGTATAAATTCACGCTTCCCTTAAGACAGATTCAGGCCACCATAATATAGCATCAAATCCGCCTGAAATAATATGACCTCCACTGTATCATCACATCTACGAATATTCTTTTCAGTATGAATTAACTTCCCAAAACTTTAAAATGATTAAAACAAACCAAAAACATCTAACGTATCCTTCCAGGGCACCCATAGTTAAAAAATACACAAAAGTTAGGTATATATCTATTCTCGACCCTCAAAAATATGTACTAAGTTGAACAGGAAGACAATTTTAAAAAAATGAAGCCGCTTGTAGCCTCATGACCTAGGTCCTAAGGCCAAGATTCACTGACCTAACACATAGGCTCAAGAAGCATTGATCACAGTAGATAGACATTTATCGCTAATTTAACATATTTACAAAGGATTTTCAATGAATCTATTTCAAAAGTTCATTTTTTAAGAAATGTCACCTTTACAAGTACCAATTTAAGAGCAAGTTATTCAATAGGGCACCTATTTACTTTGTTTTTCACACACAAAATGTTCTAAACCAGTTAAATATGTTATTGAATATCACAGTAACTCGATTAAACTGTGTTGGAGTATTGTAATCATTAAGAGTAAATACTGAGAGAATATTATTCTTCAAATGGAGGTCATAATGATTAAGCGATTTGCCTCAGTCGATAGAAGTATCGGTTAACTGAACGATTGCGCGGCATTACTGCATTAATAGTGCATGAGAGGCTTCGCTCTCATCTTTAAAGCGAAAACACAATTCAAAAGTCAGCTGTGCGGAGCAATTTAGCTGCATCGAATGGTTTTCTACTGCGCATAAAATATGAGAGGAAATTTACAATGCATGACAATGGAATGTCGACAATCTCTCATCATACATAAAATCTAAATCATCTCGCAAACGGGGGTTTAAAACAGAGATGTAATTCTCTTAGGCAACTACACGCGTGTTACAAAATTTCTGTAATGAAAAATTGTCGGTGATACTGAATCTATAGTTATTTATGCACAAAGAAAAATGAAAACAATATACAATTGCGTACTTCCGATCAATTTTTGATTTTTTTTAAAATCACACTTGTTTCTATGTGAAATTATAAGTATAGCGATGGATGCTTAGAAGTTCCAACCTCACGTATTATGATAAACAAAGTTGATATAATTTTAATTTAAAAACTATCTTTCAGAACAGAACCCCCAAAAATATTCATTTGTGTCAAAACTTTGAAATAAGATTAGAGCTGTAATTTTTCAAAAACGGTTTCACAAAAACAGTGATTTTTGGCACTATGTATTGGTACTATTGGTAATACTATATAAATACTTTTTATAGTATTAACATTTGTTCCCACAGTTGTTTTTTTAATTTTCATTTGAATATATACACAAACTGTTGTAGAATAGTGTTTTTATTATTGGACTTTTTCTATGACGTTATTAAGAAGTGTTCAATGTTGTCACATTGTGTTTTTTAAGTGTTTCGCAGAAAAAATAGATATTGAATAGTAGCGAGTAATCACGTAGCCACTGAATTAAAGCGTAATAATCTCTCTACAACAGTATTTCAGCACCACGATAGTTACTGTTAGTCAAATAAAAGTGAAACAAAAATCAGCAGACAGGGGCGAAAAATCAGTTCATTGCTAAACACGTCGTGCCCACAAAAATATCTTTGTAATAATTTCGCTACCTTCTAAAATTTAAACCTGCTTTTTTGTAAACGGCGCGTTAAGTTTGGAAATCAATGAAGGAGTAATTCCGTTCAAACCCGCGCGCGTTTTTGACCAATTATTTGCGTCGTTTGTCTCGGGGGTTTGGGAGTTTCACCGGGACGTAATTCACGATCAACAAGCCGAACGACACCCCTCGTAAATAAAAGATTAGCGCCGGGCGGTAATGGCATTCCGAAGAACGGCGTGCAGCCAATGACCCAAATCCCCCCCTGCGTAATCGCAAGTGCCGACCTCGCGCAATTGGCTATCAGTTATGTGGATTGTATTAAATCACGGGTTGCGGCAGAGTTTGGGCGCAAACATGAAACTAAACTGCTACAGGTACTTGGAATGATTAATACGGGCTGCACTTAAACCGGTGGGATCGGTGTGGACATCGCCGTTCACCTCGGCGACGAATCGTTTGCGCAGTATCTGACCACGTGATGAACGCGGGCCAATGATCGAGACTTAGCCGGGTGATAACGCGGCTGAAATTTGCCGTTTAGATTGGGGAAGCGCTCTCTAATGTTGACGCTCTCTCCTCTACGTGGAAGTAGGCTTGCGAGGGATCTACTACGAATGATTTTAAATGACTATTTATACGGCTCAAAGAGCGGCTTTTCTTTAAATTGTGGAAACAAATGCTTTAACAAAGAATTGTTCGTGTTGTTTTAAAATTATGAATTCTTTGGGACTTATGTAAAAACGGATGGACGCATATAACACATTATAACTTCACCATTCGCTTATTTAAATACTGAATATATGAAGAAATATTTTTATAATTACTAACATATTTCTTGTATGTTATTTAGTTTTGAATTTAGTTTTCAACGTTTTGTTGTGATTTTTAATCGTTTCGTAGACTAGAAATCCAAAAATTTTAATTCATGTCCGAGAATATATAACTCCCAAAAATAACATTATTATGATGTATTTGAAGAACTTACATACTTTTCATTTTTTACCAAACAAATATAAATATCACACAGGGTGGCCACTTATTTCCTGAAACAAATTTCCCTGACTTTTTCCGAAGCATTTTAAAATATTTTCACTGATAAGATTTGTAGAGTATTTCATGCTATTTAAAGAAAATATGAAAGCAAGGATAGTTTTCAGTTCTATGATTTCGCCAAGATCATGTAAAAAACTCAACAAATAGAAATTGAGCACAAAATAATTATGAACTATTTTTTGAAATATCACCTGGTTTGATAAGCATCTCAGAATTTTCTGTGACTTCTAACAATTCTTCCAAAAATTCCGAGATTTTCCTGTATTTTTCAACAGTAACGAAATTCCCAGATTTTTTTTTCGGTTTTCCAGAAAGCGGCCTCCCTCCCACACAAACCACAGTATCGCACAATAAACAAGCAGATTATCCGCGACACGCCATTCGCACGATAACCAACCCCCACCCTCCCGTTCGTTCCCAACGCCCAAGATCTCGCTCTCTCCGCAAACGGCCATCCTGCCTCCTCCCCCTCCCCCACCCCCACCCGCTTCGTGTGCTCGCGCGGGGCGATATGGCCTCCGATGTGGAACGACCCGATATCCGGTTTGGCGGCGGCGTTGGGCGCCCTCCGTGAGCTTATGCGCTCCGGCGCCATTTGATTCCGGGGAATGACTCCCGCGATTCCAGCTGAGAAGAGCGTCTCTTTGATCGCGAGTCCCTTCGTCGCAGACGCCAGCGCCGCGCGCGGAATTTTCGCGAACTCGCGCGTCGTCGGATCGTAAATCGCCCGTGCTTTGCATGCCGCCGCGAGCAGCCCTTGGCAACCCTGTCGGGGTTCAAGAAAGCGCCGCGGGGTGGAGGTCTTAAAGGCTCGCGACTCCTCCACCGTCACATTAGGAGGAATGTTTTCGTAAACAAATTTGGGCCACACATAATGAGAATGACAGCTCTGAAATTACATTCAAGACGCTCTCGTTTGGGAAGCTATTTTCTTTATATTCTTCCAAGCTCTTGGAACCTTATTTATCCTTACCAAATCTTTCCTTACTTATTTGGTTTTCCAATATCAAGCTTACTTAGTTCTACTAAATTTAGAGAATGTAGGCCAATATAACTGAAATACACCTAACAACAAGGCATATCTTCCTTTTTTTAGAAAAAATGAAAGCGACGAGATTTCTTTAAAAAAGAAACAAGTTTATCAATGCTGATTTAAAAATGAAGATAACTTTGTAGTGAAGGAGTAAAAGTTATTTAGTAGAAATGACGGATAAGCTATTCACAGATGTACTCAGGGCATCACAATGAAACAGTAAAAATGTAAAAGAAACAGTAGTTTGTATTATGGTGAATTTGAAAATCATGTAATCATCAAAATCATGTGTTGTAATATTTATTCATAAACTACAGTTGTAATCATATCCCCTAACAATTCGAAATAGACGTCATTGTTGACAAAAGTCCATCCCTTCCTCATTGTTACAACACGTTATCACCACATTATTCCACAATAGATACCAGCAATCAGTAAGTTCCTCCGCACAGACGCCTCAAAAGCCAGACTAAAAAGTATACCTCACAACATCCTAACATTTCCTCCCAACAACGACCCACTCCATCACAACAAACTTGTCAAGCTTTACCTCCTGAGAGACAGCGAACGAGGTACTGAGTGGCGCGCCGGCGGCGCGAGGGGAGCAGGGGATTCCCCGGGGCAGTGCATCAAGCGGGAGAACGTCGACATCTATCAAAACTTTCATCCATGCCGCGAGATCTGAACTGAAAAAACGACAGAGATAAACCGCCTCCATAAAAATTTGCGGCGTATAATAAATTTAATGCCGAAACACGTGTTGTGAGGCGAACGCCGGTATGCGGAATCAGAAAGAGATGCTGCGTTGAGTCTTTTGACGCTCTCTGTCTACTTGCCCCCCTCCCCTCCCCTTCCTTCTACCGCGACGCCAGCACGTGTACATTTATATGGCTCGTAAAATCGCTGTTTAAACTACTGCGTAACCGCGGTGGCGGTGGGGATGTGGGAGAAGGCTGTTATTATGATGGCGACGATGTCAGGAGTGGCAAAGGTAAATTATGATACTGAGCCGTTTCGAGTGCGGCGTGGAAGGGGGCGGGAAGGGCTGCGAGGATTGAGAGAGTAGTGAGGGCGGCGACGGCGGGGTGGGCGGATGCGAGGGCGGCAAGGGCGGGAGGGAGGGTGGAAGACTTCACGGGCGGCTTGTTTGAGGAAGAATGTTGGTTGATTGATGTAGCAAAGAATGTTGATTGATGTAGAGAAGAATGTTGATTGATTGATGTAGAGAGGAATATAGGTGGATTGATGTAGAGAAGAATGTTGGTTGATTGATGTACAGAAGAATGTTGGTTGATTGATGTAGCAAAGAATGTTGGTGGATTGACGTAGAGAAGAATGTTGGTTGATTGATGTCCAGCTACGTCCATTGTTATGGTCACTACTCCTGTAAATGAATATTGCAACCCGAGAGGTGGCGGTGTTCCTCACTCGCTAAATGGTGTGAACTAACACATACATACACGTCAAATCTGCGCAGGCCATACCACTCCAGGTAGATTTTGTAGCAGAGCACTGCACCGCCACAGCGGAGATATGCTATACTTTCCGCGGAGATATGCTATACCGACTGGTCTCCGAGTACTGTAGGTCATGTTATAAGTGCGAGTGTGTAAGTAAGCGGTCAGTACAGGATAAGGAAGAGGAAGGAAACATCGCACACAATCCGTCATCCACTTTTTAGGGTACTACTCCGGCATTTCCCTCGTATTGACTAGAGAATTCACGTAAATTATCGATTAGAGCAGTCGGTCGCTAGAATTCTCCTCCAAACAGCGACTGAATTTGATCTATCTATAACTGACGTCGAAACTCCTGCCACTGTCGGAACAAGGGTATACTTCGATTCAAACATTGAGGTTATTGATGTTTAATCAGCTGTTACAGTGTCATTCAATCGGGAGCTTAAACGTAACTACTCTATCTTTAAATCGAATTGTAATCAATGCGTCTTGGGCCTAGGTGTATGGGTCAATGAGTCTTCGGCCTAGACTTATTTTTCACTTCGCCTCACTGTCAGTCGGTCGGCCAAAATCTATTCAACTTTTTAAAAATATTAACATTAATTTTATCTTCATGTATGATCCTTCACTTCCCAAAGTAGTAAGCATAGGCTACTTTTGTCGCTCCGGACAATGTCACATCCCATCGAGGGAAATACTTTGGAAGAAATCGTTGGAATTGAGCGATCGATCATTCGCTTATTACTTTCGTGGCTCACAACTACTTTGATGCGCGCATTTTAAACACCATTGCACCTTTACGCAGAGGAACACGTCGCTGGAAGTCTGAGGAAAGGGTGGCAAAGAGTGACCTACATTTGTTTTCTTGTTTGTAATTTTTCTTTTTAAAGGGTACCATTTCGAATCAATAAACTACCTAAGGCGAAACACGAGCATTTTTTCACTCCACCTCACTGTCCGTCATTCGGGCAAAATCTGTTCAAAGTCGTGGTTTCTTTATATTAACACTCATTATACCTTCCAGAAGTCGTAAGCCGAGGGTACTTTCACCCTGCCGGACAATTTCAGATACCACCAGGAAGAATACTTTGTAAGAAATCGTTCGAATTTATCAATCGATCATTCGAATTTCGCCTCATACTTCCGTGACCTACAATTCACTTGAAGCGCGCAGTTTAAACACCTTCACGCAGTCGGTCACGTTGCTGAAAAAATCTGAGAAAATGGTGGCAAAGGGTGACATAGTTTTCTTTGTAATTTCACTTTATAGAGGCTACCATTTCGTTTCAATAAACTGAAAATGACGAAACACGACCATTTTTTCACTTCACCTCATTGTGTGTCGAACGGTCAAAATATGTTCAAGGTTTTTTATTATATTCATTTACACTTCCTGAAGTATTAAAGGGAACCTAGTTCCACCCTGCAGCACAATTTCAGATCCCACCAGGGAGAATACTTCGTAAGAAATTGTTCGAATTTATCAATCGATCATTCGAATTTCGCCTCATACTTCCGTGACCTACAATTCATCTGAAGCGCGCAATTTAAACACCACGCAGACGGACACGTGGCTGGAAAAATCTGAGAAAAGGGTAGCAAAAAGTGACATATTGGTTTTCTATGTAAGACAAAACACGACCATTTTTCACTTCACCTGTCGAACGGTCAAAATATGTTCAAAGTTTTTTTATATTCATTTACACTTCGTGGAGTATTAAAAGAATATTAAAGCTAGTTTCAATCTGCCAGACAATTTCAGATCCCACCAGGGAGAATAATTTGTACGAAATCGTTCGCATTTATCAATCGATCATTCGAATTTGTTCCGTGACCTACAATTCATCTGAAGCGCGCAATTTAAACACCTTCACGCAGACGGACACGTGGCTGAAAAAATCTGAGAAAAGGGTGGCAAAAAGTGACATATTGGTTTTCTATGTAATGTTTTCTATGTAAGACAAAACACGACCATTTTTTCACTTCACCTGTCGAACGGTCAAAATGTGTTCAAAGTTTTTTTTATATTAATTTACACTTCGTGGAGTATTAAAAGAATATTAAAGCTAGTTTCACCCTGCCAGACAATTTCAGATCCCACCAGGGAGAATAATTTGTACGAAATCGTTCGAATTTATCAATCGATCATCCGAATTTGTTCCGTGACCTACAATTCATCTGAAGCGCGCAATTTAAACACCTTCTCGCAGAGGGACACGTTAGCTGGAACCGTCTGTCGGGAAAAAGGTGGCATTCTCTTGCGTCAGAGGACGAGCGCCCGCGGGGCGGGGAGGTGGGCGTGGCATGCGCCCCCGCGCAGTGCAGCACCGCTGGGCGGGCCGCGCCGTTCGGGCGAAGTTCCCGTGATCAAGCGCTCTCCCCTTTCCACCCCCCCGGGACACCCGACCACCCAGCCGCCCAGGGGCCGCCTCCACCTCCCACCCACTCCCCCGGCCGCCCTGGACAACCTCAATTCCGCCTCTCCCCCACCCCGCCTACCCCCGAGCCCTCTCCCGGAAGTTGCGGTTCATTAGGCCGAGCCGCTCCGCGCCGCGCCGCGCCGCGCCGCGCCGACCCAGCGAAGCGACCGACTGCGCACGCCTCGTGTGGTCGATGGCTTCGAAATATTGCGAGTATTTACCGAGCGCGTCCTCGGGCAGTCCGCCCCGCCCCTCCCCCTCCCCCGCCACGAGAGCGGCCAGTCGCCCGTGGAATTTATTCGTTAAACGAACGAATAAATCGGGGATGATTACCGTGGTATTAGGGCGCGGTTTTGGGGCGGGTTTATAATGCGTTCGACCATCGTGCGACGAAATAGAATGGGTGGGGGAGCTCTTGCGATACACGGCACGAGGGGGCGTTAGAAGACTCGGGGAAGAGAGGAGGGGGAGTCGTAACATAAGATCTGCTGCGCGTTCTACGGCGGAGGAGAGTGGGGGGTCTACCTGAGACGTTGCTTTAGTGTGGATGGGCGTTCTGGGAAGCATAGAAACCCGAGCGGGCTGCTCCTGTCTATTCGCTAGGGGCTTGTTTTACCGTGGTGGGAAGTCGTTCTATACATCAAGATAATTAGGTATTGTTCATACGTGGCTTCACATCCTGCTTATATAGGTCACGCCTGAAGCTCAACGAACTCTTATTTAACGTCAAGTTGCACGATCATGTCTTGCCGAAATAGGATAGCAGGTTATGTAGACACGAAATGCCACATTCTTTCATATGTTCCTACTCCTCACCGAAAACACTCTACCTTTTACGCCACAAGCCACATTAAACGAACTCGTAAATTCGAAACCGGGAACTTCCTCTCCGATACCCATTATTTCAGGATTGCAGCATATTAGAGACAAATAACACCAACCCTTTCCATCTTCCCCCTGTTTTATAGCACACGTGGTTACTACAGGAGGTTTTTCCGCAGTATTTATCGTACGTATTCCCAATTCAAGTTGAGCACACACACGAGAAAAACAAGAACCTCAGAAAAGAAGCATTTCTCAAAGAGGACTTAAAATACTACAGGACAAAAAATAGCACATAAACGGAGAAACTTTTTTACGTTCTGAGAAATGATTAGCAAACATCAGTAATAAGAATTCAACAATTTCTTTGCGTCCACGCGAGATAAGCTCATTAAAAGAAAGTGGCAAAACATCTCGTGTCGTATAATCACATTTTATTCAGAGTTACATTTTCATGTTCCGTAACGTATTCAATTTTCCTGTATGATAATAGCAATCTATTCGGGGGTAGCGTGTCAGTGGCGAGGTTATCTCACCCGAAGAAAAGGCTCTACCCTGCATTGGGACTAATACATATTTACGCTCACAATGTTCCCTGATTGAGATGCTCGACTAGCTGGCTTGGTTGGGGGGGAACTATGGCAGTCTCGCGTGGAATACACAAAGCTTCCTGGTTGATGGCAATAGATTTTCTCTTTAGACTCCGAGAGACTGAGAAAGTTGTCAGAAGGTTCGAAACCTCGCGTTCGATCTAAAATTGGATTCCACTCTTCTGTTGGTCCTACAAATATTTTTACGGTTGTCCTTTCCTGATTTCTGGGGAAACAGGGCTGTTAAACCCAGCGGGCCCTGGAATTTTCGAGGTATTCTTCGGAATTGAGAGGAAATATATCGACGGCTGTAAAAGTAAGACGTCCCTCAGCATGTAATATATCCCAACGTTTCGTGTTGAATGCATGCGAATTCAAAACCATATTTATGAGTTGTGTACGCGTTCCATAAAGCTTTGGAAAATTCATTTATTAGCAAAACAGGTATTTTATACGCTTTCCAGTATATTTAAGTCAATGAGTTAGCTGAAAAGTCTAATGTAATTCAGTATTTACTATTACTTAATAAATTACTTAAATAATTTAATGTAATACCATTGAAAAATGAAAACATTTTTCAATAACTGTCAGTAAACGAATGAATCATTTAAATGAATAATAGTGTCCAAGTAACTCTTCTGAGTTTTTTGATCTTTTACGCATTTTTGCTACACGTCTTAAATTAGTCATTTAATCGTACAATTGTAATAGTAACTGAGAATAGTTGTATTTCCACGAAGGCGCTCGGAAATCACATGATTTATTATGTTATATTTTTCACACGGCATAAAGCAATTTTTGAAATGCCTAACCTGTACGTTATTTAACTGCTGTAAATTCATATGGCTCCACTGCTCTCATTTAGAGCCACGCTTTTTTTATTCATTGATTGACTGATGATTCCGGGCGTGTCAACGGCTAAGGTCATTTGTCCCATAAGTCAAGTGCATGTTTTTTTGGAAGATGTCTATGATATTTCTGCGCTGGATGGTGAGATTCGGCGCCGACCTGCCCGTCGGCTAGTGAGGTTTTCTCCAATCAGGTATCTCCCACCAGTTCGGCACCGCCCCAGCCGGGACAAGCTCTAAACTCCCGATATGATAAGTAGGTGTAAGGAGTGAAGATATGACAAGAAAGAGGAAGGAAAGATCGCGCGCAGTCTGCGGCTCATTTGTTACGGTATTGCTCCGGCATTCGCCTGATGTTGATCGGAGAAAGCACGGAAACTACCAATCAGAGCAGCTGACCATTGAATTGAATTGAATTGAATTGAATTAATGCCTTATTTTACGTGGCGAGACTCAGGCCATTAGGCCTGCTCTTCCGTCTGACCACGTAAATTTCGCTACGCTCCTTTCACCAACTAGCAGAGAAAGGAGGTATTTCTTGGGCGAGAAACAGGCGGTTTGAATTTAGCTCAGAGGCGTCATTTAGGCTTGAGGATCTTTTACATGCAAGTAAATCTACTAACATGGAACAGCCGGCTTTACTTCCCCTCCGAAGGAAGGCGTACGAAGGATTTTTTGACCCTGAAAAATCCACGGCTTCGATCGGGTTTGAACCCGCCAACTTGGGTACAACAGTCCGAAACGCTAACCGTTACACCATCGCCGCCGCAATCAGAATCCTCCTCCAGACAGCGACTGAATTCGACCCAGCTTTCATGCTAGCGTGGAAAATCCTGCTACGCTCTGGACTCGGACGTACGAGCTCCCGGTCAGAGGCACTGCACTGACATCAGTTCACGCGCTGACCACGCCTTCGTACTCACCGTCCACCAATCCATGCTGACTGCCCCGCGCTGCAGAGTTTCGTCTTACCTGCAACGCAAGGAAATGACAGATTAGTGCCCGAATGTTAGCAGAAGCCATTTCCTCCCCCAGCCACTACGGGGGAGGAGGGGTGCGAGCTCGACACGTGCGGGTGAAGGTGCGAGGCGGCGAGGGGGGGGGGGGGGGGGGGCGAGTGGCAAAGAGACGACTCAAGGGGGGCAGACTGACAGCCCCAACGCATTTCATCGCTACTAACACACTGTAAAGACTGTTCCCGTTACTTGGCATTAGCCACAAAAGTAATCTCGGTGATGCGAAACCTTTATTGACCAACATCATGTTTATCTAGACTCATCATATCCGTTTTGATCTCCACATATTTTTTCACTGTCATCTTCCTCACCTCTGGCGAAATTCCAATATACACTATGTTCCTTACCATAAATCCTATATTTTCTCTCCATATCTGAGTCTTTAGAATGTAATTTTATTTCTCTCATTATGATTGTGTATTTGCGGTTCTATTATCAATTGTGAACACTTTCGCATTTTCATTTCATTTCTCCTATCAGTTGTATTTTATTCCAATGTCATGTTCGCCAACTACCTTCACTCACTATTGCATTTTTGCAACTTAAGTTCCTCACAGCAGTGACTTTCGTAACACATTCTTCATTCCAATGAAAACGCTCTTCTTTTTTTCTGATACAAAATCCCTCATTCCCTGCCCGATTCCTCAAACCTTTCCTCTAACGTGGATTTGATACTTTTTTTAGTTTGATATTAATAATTATTATATATATATATATATATATATATATATATATATATATATATATTCATACATATGTCTTCGTTCTTTACGATATTCGGATTTTTAACCCTATTACATTTTTAAGGATGTTTCGTCATTTATATTTCCTTTTTAATTATTATTTTGATAAATGATATTGCTGTCTGATTGATTTATTGATTAGGATTTCCGGGCGCGTAAAATACCAAGACAATTCTTCCCGCAAGTGTAGTATACGTATTTTCGCGCGTGATCGGTGATGATCTTCCCCCTCGAGGCTGTGAGATCCGCCGCTGACCTACACATCAGTCTCCGCCACAAGGTATCTCCCACCAGCGGGGCACCGCCCTAGCCTGGACAAGCTCTAAACCCCCGACTGGTCTCCCGACATGTGTTGTGCATAAAATGCATGCATTTGAAGTGCTTATAAGTGCAGGGAATGTAAGTTGGTGGTGAGGTCAGGGCAAGGAAGGGGAAGGACTGGTCACCCTCGGTTCGTGGCTCGTCTGTTAGGGTACGTCCCCCGCATTCACCTAGTATTTAACAGAAAAACCACGGAGAACTACCGATCAGAGCAACCGGCCGCTAGAATTCTCCGACAGACAGCGGCTGAACTCGATTTAGCTATGTAACTATTGTCAAAAATCCTGCCACTGTCGGGAGTTGAACCCTAGGACCTCCCGGTCAGAGGCACTGCAGTGACATGTGCGACCGAAGCCGTACATTTATGTCTTTCTGTGTATTTTCATTTTTGCCCCATTCATTTTTAACCATTTTCTCTGTTAACACACTGTCCTATCGACATCACCTGGCCTTTAGGTCGCCCTTCCTCCGCGTGGCCCCGAGGTCCCTCTTCTTCCGTCGCCGCCGCCGACCTCACCGCCGCCCCCGCCGCCGCAGCCGTTGCCGTCGCCGTCGGCTCCGCCGCCTCCGCCCCCGCCGCAGCCGCAGTCACCTCCGCCGCCGCCGCGGCCGCCGCCACCACCACCACCGCCGCCGCCTCCGCCTCCGCCTCCGCCACCTCCGCCACCGCCACTGCCTCCGCCGCCGCCGTCGCCGCCTGGCTGCTTCGCCTCGCGCGCGTCGGCGCCTTCGCCGGGTTCGAGCGTGGGGTGCGGCGGAGTGGGGGGGCGGCGCAGAACCTCAAAGCGGCGGCGCCGAGGAGATTAACTGGCGCTCGTTCGCGTGCGCCGCCAGCCCCTCCCCCCACCCCCGGCGTCTGCGCGGGGAGTGCCCGCTGTCTCACTCCCACTCGCGCTCCTTCGCTTGCTCTCGCTTCGGGTCTCGTCATCACTCTCTCCTCGGTCCCAATTCGCATTTGCCCTCGTCTGTGTTTCACTATTCGTCTCCAGATCGCAACTCATACACCCTTAAATTATCGCGTCTGTAGTTAAGGAGATTGAATAGATTATTATAAACTTACAAGAGGTTAATTAGTCTTCGTTGTAAATCTTTTTTTTTTCGCTAAAACTCTGCCATTGACATATATTTGAAGCTATTACTTCATTATTTAGCCGTTGCGAATATTATAACAAGAAAAAAGTAAGGGGTCGTTAAGATCTACAAATTACGTCGAACTCTTCTAAACGCAACGTAGAGCATATTGACATTCTCTTCTAATATGTGATATTGTAATTAACACATCCCCTGCGCTTTGACAGATAATCATAGACCTTATCTTAGTATTTGTCTCTCAATATATTTGCTAGTTCGTGGAAGTACGAAACGAGAACATTTTGTAATCGACAAAGAAAATGTGTGAAATTTTTAATGTCATTAGGATTCGCAGTATACGATAAGACCGCAGGTAACCAATGGTGTCTTAATTTGTCAGGAATTTGTCCCACCAAGTGAAGTATAAAGGCGCAATGAGAACTTGAACTCCACGACGAAGGGTTGTTACGGCGGCGCTGTTAGATATTCGTGTGTATGTGAGGCGCAACTACAAAGCAAGTGCCGCGTGTTTGTGAGTGGAGGCGTTTCATGCATTTCGGGATGCCAAAAAACGTTCATGATTCTAAAATATCGATATTTTCGACCAGAAACATCGACATATTAACATCGACTTTTTGTTTTCGATGTTTTCTTCCCATCTTTTGTTTTCAGAAATATCGATGTTTTCAAAAATAAATAAATAAATAAATAAATAAATAAATAAATAAATAAATACATACATAAATAAACAAACAAATAAATAAATCTCATGATATAAATAACATTTCAAAAACTATTTTTTGCGAATTGTCAAAACTTACAGCCACTGACTCTATCATTGTTGCCAATGCTCAGACGGAAAGATTTCGTTATGGTTATTTTTGAGAATTTGTCCAGAATGTCTCACTTCATTATAATTTTAACAAAATATCTATTATGTTTCATGTGCAGATATAAAGGGCAGAGATAAATATTCCTCCTTTCCATTCGATAAAGATAATTTTCAACATTTCATTTATACATGACCAAACAATTCAATATAACTCATTTAAGGTCAATAATTAAAATGGAAATGGTATGGGAAAATGCCATCTGTTTTATCACATTTTAAAACATTTATGTTTTTAACGTCGATGTTTTCATCGACATTGGAAACCTTTTAGTGAAGTATCGATGTTTAGGTAAAATTTTCCATTACTAGCTGCATTGGTGCATTGCCAGTGCCCCCAGGGGGCTTTGGTGCAACCCTTGGGTGGTGCGTTGAATTGAATTGAATTAATGCCTTATTTTACGTGGCGAGACTCAGGCCATTAGGCCTGCTCTTCCGTCTGACCACGCAAATTTCGCTACGCTCCTTTCACCAACTAGCAGAGAAAGGAGATATTTCTTGGGCGAGAAACAGCGATTTGAATTTAGCTCAGAGACGTCATTTAAGCTTGAGGATCTTTTACATGCAAGTAAATCTACTAACATGGGACAGCCGGCTTTACTTCCCCTCCGAAGGAAGGCGTACGAAGAATTTTTTCGCCCTGAAAAATCCACGGCTTCGATCGGGTTTGAACCCGCCAACTTGGACACAACAGTCCGAAACACTAACCGTTACACCATCGCCGCCGCCAAACGCGTTCTCGTATCACAACTTCCAGCATTCGTCTATTCCATTTCCGTTTCCGCCTCACCCCATATACAAGAGTCGGGACGTTTCAGCAAGGTTTTACGGGAACGGCAAATAATCCCCGAGTCCTTTCATTTTTTCAACCAATCAGCGAAAGCGTTGCCGCGGAATTACCGAAGTGGACCGTCTCACTCTGTTGCAGAGAGACTTCTCTGCCTTTGTTGCGTCGGTTCTGCTTATAAATCTGCGAGTGCGCGGGTCGAGAAATTGCACCTCACGAAGGTATTAGATGGAGATGAAGCGAAGTTTCTGTTCCATCTCTCATCATTTTCATTGTTTCGTTTATTTGATTCACATGCAAGAGGAATGATTATTACGTAATTACGTAAATATCCGACTGTATGAATGGAATTTACGGTAGACAATTGGCAATAGTTGACAACAAAATTGTGAGATATTTGTGAAATTAAATATTTTTTTCTCTACGACTACTCCAGAACGTATGCATTTCTGCACGTTATCGAATGCAGTAACGATGACGATTCCATAAGCCGTGCGAGGATATTATTCTCGCACAATTGTCGACCAGTCCCATTCGTCTCAAGGCGGATCCTCACATTCGGCATTCGCCGAGCAGTGAGCTACTGCTCGCCCAATCCCGAACAGCTGATGTGTTGGGCGAATGTTCGCTCGAGATCTTTGATGTGGTCTAAAGATCTACACGCGGTGGGTAGGGCGAGTACCGAATGTTCGGCGCTCGGCGAGCAACCCGTCCACACTACTTGGGATTCACCGAGCGGTTGCTCGGGATTCGCCGAATGCCGCATGTGTGGAGCCGTCTTCAGTTCATAACACACGACAGAGGGCTCTCGCAGTCGCCCAAAGAGGGCAGCTGTTCTGCACGCTCTGCCGCGGCATACGACAGGGGAACCACGAAACAGTATGCGAGTTAGTGATTGATAGGAAGATTGGGATGAAGATGTGGATGATTCTATGGCAAACAAAATGTCTACCCCAAACACACTACTGGAGTCAGTAGAGCACAAAACAGCTATCCTTGAAATACTTGTATACGAGAAACATCTTCTAGTTCTACTAGTAATACTATTTTAAATGAAATCAGTTCCATTCAAGAGTAAAGTCCCTCGATAACAAATATTATCAATTGCTCTAATTTTATGATAAAGTTTTACAAAAAGTAAATCTAGAGTATTTGCGTTTGTAATATTTGTTTTGTTTTGTGTTTCTACTTAATGTTATATAATAGTTGATTAATGAAGTGAAAAGTAAAATGAATGTAACATCATTTCAAAAAATAAAAACTTTTTAAATGCTTTTATTTGGTATTTTCAAAACATCAATTTTTAAACTCGTAGAGAAAGTATAGCTTTTTATTCGCATAGAATGGCTATTATTCTCTCGTGAAAATTCCGACATTTGCTCCTACGTCGCTCATGTCGTAAACATCAACTCGTGAATAATAGCTTTCATTATTCGCTCGCTGAAGAGTATACTATTAGAGCCGTATTGTATTGAGAATTGAAACTATTTAAAAAAAATATTTTTATGAACATAGCATATTAGAAATTTGTTATATATTAATGTCATTCATAAAATAAACTATGTCTGCATGTGCTTTCTAAATTCCGCGCTTGAAACAGTCTTTAAACAATTATCTGCAAACTCTGCTTAAATTCAAACTCTTCTCAGTAAATAATTGAAGAGCATTAAATCGGTGACTATATGATTACCATCCAGAACAGACAAATCAACTTGCGATGTAATAAACTTAAATAATAGCAAACGAAGAATAATGCATACCAAGTTGTAATGTGACTAAACATAAATCAGATAATTCAGTTTTATTTAATAATCTGTTCTTTGCGCACGATTATTTCAAAATTTCATGTTCCTTTTTTTAACGTGTCAGTGAAATTTTGTTTGTGTTGCATAATGTGTTTTAAATCATGTGATTCCACAAGAATGATGATATTTAAATTGCGAAATATATGAATTTGCCACGGTCATTATGCATACATCGTAAATCGGATGTAAAAGCATTTGCAAAAGCATTGGATAATATTCGAGAGATGCATTCATTTTAGAGGACGAATTGTTACGAAATTCTACAAATTTACAAATTACAAAATTCTGACAAATGTTTTACTAGTTGAACTAATGTCGGTAGAAACAATAGTAAAAATAATTTTAAAACAAACATTACAATTAGTCAGAAAGTGAATGACATTTTTCGGATTAAATTTTGCAACGAAATGACTCAATTATCGGAGTAACTTACTTAATCATTTAATACCGTTCAATTGCTGTTTAAATGTTTCACTACCTTCAACGGGATTTCTTAATTATTCGGATGTATAAATATTTTGTTCTGTTATGTCCGTCAGGGCATAACATTTTATTTTCATATACAGCTTTCTCAAAGAAAGATTCAATATCTAAAGTTAATTTGTATATTTACTCTTTAGGCAGAAATTATTTTAATACAATCATGTAATTGTCATCAATTTGATTCCGTTAAAAATACAAACCCAAAGCAACTTGAACTTCCCACGTCAGTACAACTAAATAGAGTTCCATTTACAAACCAATACCAATAGAGTTCCATTTACAAACCAATACCAATAGAGTTCCATTTACAACCCGTCTTATTTTTCCAAAAAGTTGTCAATCTGCAGTTAATGATTTAATGTTTTCTTTTGCAGTGTAGTGAAAGCAATTTGATGAGGATAGAAATCGATACCTTGCCGTTTTATTGAGTTAATTACAAAGTAAAATATATGACTGCGTCTTTTCAGCATATTATTTTGAATTTTTGGAGCTAATACTATATAATTTAGTTTTCCTCTTTACAGCCATATTCAGGGCGAGTTTGTTAAAGCGGTGTCCAAATGCAACGTAGAAATGGGGGGGGGCAAAGGGACGGTCGCGAGGAAAGCAACGAGAGGTCGTGGCGAGGGTCGCGGCGGTGGAGGACAATCGCGGCGCTGATATTGAAATTGCACACATACACATACGACGGCGACGAGGCGCGGCGCGGCGCGGCGCGGACGGCCTGCGTTACTCGGCGCGTGTTTACCCTGGCGCGTCGCTGGCCCGCGCGCTCGCTCGCTCGCTCGCTCGCGTGCGCGTGCGTGCGTCCGTTTGCTTACTGAAGGGGCAGGACGTCGGCAGGCCGCCGGGGCGGAGCTGGACGGGGTTGCACGGGAGGCCTGAGCAGGGAGGCTCGGGGTTGGGGGCGGGACGCAGCGAGGTGGGCCGGGCGGGATGTGAGGAGAAGGACTGGGCGGGAGTGGGCGAGGCGAGGCAGGACAGGGCGGGAAAGGGCGGAACTGCGAAGTAGAAGGGGAAGGGCAGGGGGTGGCTAGGGAAATAGGAGCACGGCGGATAAGGGCGGGGATGGGCACGGAAGAGCGGGGTAGGCGCTACAGACAGAGGCACGGCGGGGTGAGATGGGCGGGGAAGAGCGGGACAAGGCAGGGCCGGGCAAGGAACAGCAGGTGAGAGCGGGTCAGTGCGGGACAGAGCAAGGTAGGGCGGGGTAGGGTGACCCAGGGCCAGGACGGGGCGGGGTAGGGCGGGTCTGGCCGGGCAGTGCAGGTCAGGGTGGGGGGGGGAGGAACATGGCAGGGGAGGGCGAGACGGGACAAGGCATGGTAGGGAAAGACATGGCAGGGAAGGGAAGAGAAGGGCAGGATATGGCAGGGCGGGATACATAGAGTTAGAGAGTGTCAGGGCGAGTCACGGCGGGGCAGAGCATGGAAGGGAGGGCATCGGCAGGACAGGGCGGGCCGGTATAGTGCGGGGCGAGGTAGGGTAGCGCGGAGTGAAGCATGGCAGGGCGAAGAAGTGCGGGGCCGGACACGACAGAGAAGGGAAGGGTGGGACACGGCAAGGAAGGGCAGCGTGGGGTTCGGCACAGCGGGTCGGGTCGGGTCGGGTCGGGTCGGGTCGGGTCTGGTCGGGTCTGGTCGGGTCTGGTCGGGTCTGGTCGGGTCTGGTCGGGTCGGGTAGGGTCGGGTCTGGTCGGGGCAGGTCGGGGCGGGGCGTGGCGGGGCATTCATGTCCCAGCGACCATGTCGCCCAGCGCCGTCTCCGCTCCCTCGCTCACCCACGAGCACGATGGATTCGCGCATGCAAATACATTCCGTGGAAATGGATCTGTCGTTCCATAGTTGTGCCAAGGGAGGAGGAAGCTGGTGAACAGTGTATGAAACCTAATGAAAACGCAATCTCGGAATATTTGAATTAACAGCGATGGACTAGACAATTAATTTTGCAGAAAATTGTGAAAAACGAAAAAATAGGGAGTCTTCATTGCAGCTTTAAATTGAAGAGAGGTAACAAACTGCCCTGCAGTCGAAAGCTCAGGCGCCAAAGACGACACCGTTCATATATTTCTATTTTTACTGATCTCTGAAGGTGGAATTGATATTTGCATAAGAGAACTCTTGTACAACCTCTAATAAATTAATTACCTTGTTCAGATTATGCAATAAAATAATGGAAGAAGGAATTCGAAAATAAGAAAAATTTCGAACAAGAAGGAAAGTTAAATGATAATACCAAGATGTGGAATTATGAACAATGAAGTTTGATGTAATTGGTAAAATAATAATTCAAATGACAATTGGAACATTTTTTAGCTAATTAGGCTAATTTATAGATATGTGGCGATGCGTAAGCCCCATATTAATTATTAATTTAAACGGAATAGTTTATAATTATATTCATATTATAATTATTATCACAATATTATAATTATATTCATAATATAATTTAATAATTATATACCACACTTGATAATAATAATAATAATAATAATAATAATAATAATAATAATAATAATAATAATAATAATGTGTATCTGTATGTTTCTGTATGAATCTATTTCATCATCATCATCATCATCATCATCATCATCATTTCACACCATCCTCCATGGATTACGGCCTTGGAGGGTAAAAATAGAATCAGCGTTAAACACTGAACCTGCCCAATAGAAAAGTAACATACATCTACCCTGATAATCATGACTGAGCAACGATGGGATGCACGCATCACGTGGCTGCATGATGGACGATTCGCGAAACTCACACACATACACACACACACACACAGGTAAATAAAATATAGTTTCTAATAATATTTTACCGTTTTTACAAATAATTTTTATTACATACATAGAAATAATACAGTTAAATGGAAAATTATTTAATTTTTAGTTCAGGAACTAATCGAAGTTGCTAAATGTCTCTTGTCTGCTCTTTGTTTTGTTTTTCACATTTCGTTCTCGACATAACGGACCGCCGTTCCGTCGTGCCCCGGCAGATATCAATCCTATATATATATATATATATATATATATATATATATATATATATATATATATATATATATATATATGACTTCCTAAACATATATTAATGAGAAACATTGACAGTGTTTAAGTAACAAAATGCTGTACCATTTGCCATTTTTCCTTCGAAATTATGTAGCGTAATATATTTTTTCGAAATACTCTGCATTTAGTGAACTGAATAGCGTTAATTGATAGTTCATGGATTTTTCTGTTCGCGATGGAATGCTTTTTTTTTACAAAATGAGTCCACAAATAACTTTATCCGGATTAATTTTATTGAAATCGCAATCGAAAAACTGTTTCACAAACGTTAAAAATATTCGTGTACTCATATTACACCCGTGTTTATATTCTCCAAAAACAAAGAGGTAACTCATTTCCGTTATTTCTCCGAATCCACAAACTACCAGTGCTGGCTCTCCCGAAAATCCCAACGCAGAGAGCATCCGTCGCAGCTGCTCACGCCAACATCGCCGGAGCACAGTAATTACATTACGCACTCAAGGAGGCAGAAGCTCTCGGCAGGAAATTTCCCGCGCTGGACGAGCGTAAATCGCGACGAGAGGTTCCAGAGGCTCCGGCGGAGAAGCGGCAATCGCGGCGGCTAAGCGCAGTCACGGCGGAAGCGCGAAAGCGACGCAGAGCAGAAGAAGACGGCGGTGAAGAAGCGACTTCTAATTGCAATGACGACGTTGGCAGAATTTTCGACTCTAACTTGTCAGCTAGGTTGAATTCAGCGGCTGCCTGGAGAAGTCTAGCGGCCGGCTGCTCTGATCGGCAGTTTTCCTTGGTTTCTCCGATCAACACCTGGTGGATGCCGGAGTAGTACCGTAACAAACGGACCACGGGCAACGCGCGTTCTTTCCTTCCTCTTTTTTGTCCTATCCTCACTCCTTACATCCACTTACCATATCGGGGGTATAGCTTGTCCCGGCTGGGGCGTTGCCGAACTGGTGGGAGGTACCTGGTTGAAGAAAACCTCACTAGCCGACGGGCAAGTCGATGCCAAATCTCATTATGCAGCCCAGAAATATCAGACACCGTCCAAAAAATACGCTCTGATCGGCAGTTTTCTTGGTTTCTCCGATCAACACCTGGTGGATGCCGGAGTAGTACCCTAACAAACGGGCCACGGGAGACCCGCAAGACTTCACTTATGGGACCAATGAGCTTAGCCGTTGACACGCCCCGAATCATCAATCAATCAATGATTGCCTCTGCTTTGTCCTATCCTCATACCTTTCTTACACACATTTACCCTTGCACTACACTACCACACTTGACGGAAGACCGGTCGGGAGCTTAGAGCTTGTCCCGGTTGGGGAGGTGCCCCGCTGGTGGGAGATACTTGGTTGGGGAAGAACTAAGCCGAGGGGTTGGTTGTCACCGGATCTAACTATCCGACGAGGGAAGAGCATTCCCGAGATAAAACATGAATTACATTTACGGCAGAAGTGACCTGGGAATCACGAATGAATCAACCATGGTGACCATTTGGATGATGCGACCTTCCGAGGCACAGACAACCATCTACATGTTTACACAAGATAACAGTGATTGCTTCTGATAAATTTACTACATTTAAGAATGTATTTTTAGAGAAAAAATAAGCAAAATTATTTTAAAAAATGGTGCAAAAAGATAAATAATTGAAAATAATAAAAGTGGAATAACTACTGTACGTAAAAAAGCATTAAGCGTTAACTATTAATTACGCGAAATATTGTGTTTATACAATGTTAATCGTTCAGGAACAATGTAAAGAAAATCAAACAAAATGAATGAGGAAATCTGTGAAATGAGATTAATGCCAAGATTTGGTTTTAGGTCGCTTCATGAACGTTTTCGAGAAAACATTATATGCAGGTAAATCACACTGGGAATAAGAATTTATAATTCTGTAGTATGATGAAGGTCGATGGAAAATAATAATTTAAATGAAGAGGTGTTGAAACTGAAGTACTTTTAAAAAGTAAAGAAATGCTATCTCGCAAAAGCGAAACTTTTGATAAAATATCATGGAATTACTAACTAGAATGTATATCGTCAGTCTACCCAAGAATGCAGAGATAATGAGGCGCATTAAAGGTTGAATTCAAAGAAGCCGAGACACGAGGTAAGAGCTTCCTGGAAACCAACCTGAGATCGAAAACGCAGAAGATCGGAGGCGGAGGCGGAGGCGAAGGCGAAGGCGAAGGCGATTCCAGCGCACCTCGCGGCCGAAGACGAATGCTCCCTGGCGGCGCAGAGGCGGGACCCTTAAAGCGGCGGCGGGGGAGGGGGAATTCTAGATCGGGTCCCCGGAGGCAGCTCTGCAGTCAGTGGATTCTACGAGTCCTTAATATTGAGGCGACTACGTGAACAATAAAAGAGCCCGGCCGGGGGAAGGGGGGGCGGGGTACGGGGGGGGGGGCGGGGAGAGGGGTGGGCCGAGGCGAGGCGGAAGGGGTTAAACAGCTCGCTAGTCGGCGTCTGCACGCGCGCCATTAACTCGGGGCTGCGAGGGCGGAGGGGTGGGCGGGGGTGGGGAGATGTGGGATAAGGGGTGGGGTGGGGTGGACCATGGCGGCACGCCCTTGGCACGAGTCGGGTGACAGTATCGAGGGTGGGCACGTGACCGACAGAGACGGCGGCGTGTCCGGGGAGAGGCGAGCGCTGGGCTGGTGATAAGGGCGGGGTAGTCGAGGGAAGGGCTTGCGAAAGTGGCGCATGGTGCTTGCAGGGCGAGGAATGGCAGAAACTGCGAGCGGGACAGGGATGGGGCAGGGGTGATGGGAGTCGGCAGTCACCAGAATCACGGAAAAGACCCAGAGTTCGAACGAGGAAGACTGTAAAGATCAACTACAATAGACATTGAATAGAGATAGTGGACAGTGTTGGGAGATTGTCGAATCTAATGTGCAAAGTTGGAATAGGTTACGGAGAGGTATTTGACCTGGATGTGGAGGAGATGGTGCTGTAATGGAATAGCTCTGCGGAACTCCGGCGAAGTACCGTTAAGGGAGGGTCAAAGTGAGCTCCACCTGTTTCGATGGCAACTTAACTGTTTGAGAACTGAAAAATGTGCACCTTAGCAGTGCGAGCTCACATTTGCTGTAGTACTGCTCATATAAATTAGCTTCTGGTGAATGTGCTACTGTGTCAGTTTCTGCCACAAATGCATGGTATAAAGAGAAGGAAACTATTAAAAGATTTAGTATTAAATCAAATTGATTACATTATTATTATTATTATTATTATTATTATTATTATTATTATTATTATTGTTAGTACGACATATGAAGTAAAAATATACGACATCTATACAAGCTGTATACGTAAGCTTCCGCGGCTCGAATCCATGAATTCTCGGCTATCCGGGAGACGCCGCGTCGTTGGCTGGGGTGCCGACGTTTCGCCTGACATATCGCAGGCTTCCTCAGGGCAGTGGCCCCCCTGCCCTGAGGAAGCCTGCGATATGTCAGGCCTAACGTCGGCACCCCAGCCAACGACGCGGCGTCTCCCGGATAGCCGAGAATTCATCTATACAAGCTATTAAAAACGGAAAAGAAAAACACTTGCAAAAAATTCAAATCTTTTAGAACTTGCAAGCACATTGAATCGTTTAAAAGTCAGATTGGTGGCATTATCACAAACGTAGAAATATGAAATGGGAGTATCTTTCGAAGCCAGGAGTTTCTGTACAAAGTCGAGCCCAAAGCGAGGTGCCTTCGGTCGGGCACAGTGTTTCCTTCACATCTGTCTCCAACAGCATTAATTGGATCGCTGGTGAGGTAGATACTTTTTTATTATGATAAATAAATAAAGATATTGTCTGGTATCAATACTTTTAATTCAGCTTAAGATCGTTTCGATCGCGTAGCGATCATCCTCAGAGCTTGCAGCTTCTGGGCCGAAAACAAAGTTCTGCAGAGCAGAAGCTGAGGATGATCGCTACGCGATCGAAACGATCTTAAGCTAAATTAAAAGTGTTGATACCAGACAATATCTTTATTTATTTATCATTATTTATCATTTGTCTCCAACAGCTTTTTGTACTCCATACTGTGCTCACGATCTCAGTCATTACCATCTCTAATGCTTCTACCACAACCCTGCTATTTCTAGAGCATTCTCTACCAGCAGCTCCATGATACGATAGTGTCATTTCCTTCCGAGAGGAAACTAAAGACGAGAGACATGAAGACCTAATTTCATAAAATTCGTATTCGCAGTAAATTTAATGTTCAAAGCTCCTAATTCATAAAAATCGCATGGATATGTTGTCTTCACGAATGGGAATGAGATTCGGAAGACGAAATGTATTTTAACTTCTTCTTCGGCCTTC